>OX451739.1:986657150-987234650 GCA_948472305.1 Vicia faba
AGTTGATTAGGCAAGGGGAAGGTATTAGAACCCCTTACGTCTGTGGTACTCCATGAGATCCACTCTTGTTGTTCTAATAAAAGGGTGTGTCTATCTAAACTTACAAGCTAAAGTAATGCACGAATGAAAAAGAAAAAATATAGGGAAAACAAAGGTTTTAAATAATTGTACTCGCTTAGGCCCTGCAACCCAATGCCTACGTATCCCTTTTAAGGAATCAGAGCGTCGTAGTTCAACTCAAAAGTTTTTGTTTGTTTTGTGTTTTTTAATGAACGATGCAAATTTCACATTCTACTGCCGCTCGACCCTTGGAGAATCACGCGTTGCTGTAGAAATAAATTAACATGTTCTTACCTGAAAAGGTTTTCAAAAGGAAAAGCCCGAAGGCGGCCCGGAGGTAAAAGGATTTGATTTGGTTTAGTCTTTTTGGTATGAGATCTCTCAAGTGGTCTCCCTTGGGGGGGGGGGGGGGTACTTGAATCCATCTCCTTTAATCTTTTTGAAAAATGTTTGAGACACTTATCATGCTAAAGTCTATGACATGAAGACCCTTGGATGATCGAGTCAGATGCCTTAGATCTGAAGTCCTCTTCATGTACTTAAGGCTCATGACACATCACACATATCTTTACTTATAAGTGTTTTTTGAGTTTTCTTAAGAAAAATGTTTTAGTTTTACGTGCAAAAGAAAACAAAATCTAAGGGAAACTAGAGATCTTAATGTTGTCATGTATAGTGGTCCTAAAGTTAGGATTGAAAGGAAATTCTACCTAACGTTGTCATGCTTGTATTAAAACCCTAATGTCTACCTTGGTTTAAAGTGAACCAAATGAACCTAAGGGAGCATACAAAGGCAAGAAAAGAATGAAAACAAAAAATGGCTTACAAGCCTACCAACCACCTAAGTGTATCACCTAACAAACAAGCAATGATCCAACAAGTCTAAGCCTTAATGCATACTTCAAGTAATCAATCAAATAACATGAATGTGTCACACAAAAAACACTAATGTTCCCCTAAGGATCATGAATAGGTGGTTCTACCATAAGGCATTATAAACCAAGTCAAAAGAAATCAACAATTTCACTAACACTAAAGGCTTAAAGTGTAAAGATAACACCAAAAATTACTTCTTAGCTACACATAAAACATAGCCTACGATGGTAGGACTTCCAGTCATGCATCTCTATCCTACTTCTCATGGAAAAACTAATTGAAAATGATGAAAAAAATGAGAGAGGAAAGAGAGCTCAAGTGATACCTAATAGAGAAGGTTCGTTGTCTCTTCAAAGTCATGCAAGCAATAAGAAAACTCTACACAAAGCTTATGTGAATTTCCTTGATGAAAATTTTGTCTCTTTCATTTAAAAATACCACACAAAATTAGTACTAAAATCTACCAAAAGATCACGGCACAAGTAGCAAAAATCATCAAAATTAATCTTGACATAAACACTAAAAACTCTAATTAGTTTCTAAAGAAAAATCCTAAAATCAAATAGAATCTTTCTACTAATTTTTTTATGAATTTTTATCATTATCATAAACCAAAGATCAAAATTATGAAAAAAATTAAAGGAAAAACCATTAAAATTCTAACCAGGGTGTCTGAGCTTAATATTGGTGTTTGGTTCAGAAAAACATGGTACTAAGGCCCAACCAAATATGGTCCAGGAGAAGTTTTTGTATCAGCATCAAGTCACCAGAAACATCCAACGGGTCTAAGGGAATGTGATTCGGCCCAGGCTCATCACCACTATCCAGTTATCCTCAGCATAGTGTTATTATCTTGAATAATAATAAAAATTTAATTAAATAAAAAATATGAAAACGTGTGAAGAATTTTAGGGTTGAATTGGTTGTGACTCTTGAGCTTTCATGCAAACAAATTCTCCTTCTTCTTCATCAAATCTGCGAATGACGCCGATCTCCGACTCAACTTCCTTCACCGATCTCAAACTTCTTCACTGCTCTCAATCTTCGATGTGTCCACTCGTCTCTTCTCTAAGCAACTTTGTTACGCTTAAGACTGCGTTTGGCTTCTTCGTCTTCTCTAGCGAAAATCAATATCGCGCCCCCATAAAGCATGTTCTCGCCACTCTCAACCTTTTTCGTCTCACTCATTCACGATAACAGCATCAGCGACATCATCTCGCTTGAAGCTCTATCTCGCTCTCATCGATGATCTGCAGTGGATTGAAGAACTTCTCCCCCTATCAGAATCAAATAACAATGTCATCGTTCTTCCGCAATTCCATATTCTTTTGCATTCTCGAAGATTCGTTTTTGATGCATTGTTCTTCTTGTAGATGAAGAATAACGATGGTGAGGATGTTGCTGTTACACTGATTGTTGTTGTTGTTGATGTGAATGGCTATAGGACACTGAAGATAACACGATGAAGATGATCCGAATGTGAAGTTTCAATGATGATTGATGCAGAGAGAGAGAGAGAGAGAGAGAGAGAGAGAGAGAGAGAGAGAGAGAGAGAGAGAGAGAGAGAGAGAGAGAGAGAGAGAGAGAGAGAGAGAGAGAGAGAGAGAGAGAGAGAGAGAGAGAGAGAGAGAGAGAGAGAGAGAGAGAGAGAGAGAGAGAGAGAGAGAGAGAGAGAGAGAGAGAGAGAGAGAGAGAGAGAGAGAGAGAGAGATAGAGAGAGAGAGAGAGAGAGAGAGATAGAGAGAGAGAGAGAGAGAGAGAGAGAGAGAAATTAAAGATGATTAAATTTTGTTGATGAACCAATGATATCAGTGATAGGTGACAATGAATCGTGTGTAGAGGATTTGTTGATGCAATTGTTCTTGATGCAGAAGCCGTGATGGTGATGTTGATGAATGATGAAGCTGCGAGGGGAATGATGGAGAGGAAGCAGTTCTCCTTGAAGATTGAAGAGAAAATCCAGATTAAGTCAAGTTCTTGTTGAAGGTTGTTGAGGGTTAAAGGTGACTGAAGCACCTTTCAGAGAGAAAATGTAGATTTTCTTACAAGTGAAATGAACCGTTAGAAACTAAAATAACTCTAGAGGGAAAATAACTGTAACTAACTCTGATTAGTTTGGCTTCACTTTCATGAAGTGGTAAAAAATCTATTGGAATAGTTAATGCTCTGAAAGTTCCCTATTATAGTTATTGTTAACTGTCATGAAGTGGTAAAAAATCTATTGGAATAGTTAGTGAATAATATGGAAGTTAGAAATATTTGAGGGTTAATTCTATTAGTAAATTTTGTATTAGCGAACTATTTTGTTAAAACTGGATAATACTGAACTTGATCCTGATGGATATGTGCTTGTGTTTTGGTCTTGTGAACTTGTAGTAATTTTTTCATGAAGGAGGAAGGCTTCCTTGTTCCTTTGGTATTATGGTGGTTTGGTTAGTTTGTGATTGAATTTTATGGATTGTTTTTATGGTCATTTGGAGCATAAATATTTCTCGAGAGAATGAAGATGGAAGGAAAATTCATGATTGAGGATAAAGAAGACTTGAAGATTAGGTTTAGGTGTAGAGATTAGAATATGTTTAGGTGTGGTTTCCATGTGATCTCTATATACTTGAAATGATTTTGTGACATAAACTTCTTGTAACACATTTGTGAAATCAATGATAGAACTTTGTATATTCCAAGCAACTTTCTCTTTAACACCTTGCCTATTATTTCTTCGGTTTTGAAGTACTGTTAACGAAATGATGATGTACTTGAATTTTGTGAATGAACCATGGTGTGAATCCAATAAAATCTTTGCCAAAGTACATAAAAAATGAACTAGTAGCATTTGTCTTTTACCTTTGTAATGATGTTTCATATATTCAAAGGAACTTTGTCTTCCAAATTGCATCTTCTTTTCTTGTTGATTTTGAAATAGTGTTGATGGAAAGATGATGTTAATGCAACTGGAAGTCTTGATGCAAAAGAGATGTGTCTTTATGAATTTATTTTGGTAATATCTCAATCTCTAAAAGAATTCCCTAATGTCTTATTACTTGAAATGAAACTTGATATACTCAAAACCTTGGCTTAAGCATATTCACAATCCTCCCATTTGTACCATAGTTCATACTTTGAGATTAAAAAAGGAAGCCTTTAATTAATGACTCATAACCCTTCAATAGATCTTAATGCACGTCTTGCTTTGACAAAATCCTTTCTCTATTGATGAACTCACCACAAAAATCTTGTATTGGAGAAGCCTCAAAATGAAGATGGAGCTTGAGATAGTTGAATGAAAGTAACTTGGGTCATAAGAAATCCAGATGATCATATGGAATGTTATGCCTCAAGATACTCACAAACTTTACTTGATAAAATCCAAGTGCACCTCCTTATGGAACCATGTCTATGTGCCTAATGATCTAAGCAATGAACACCACTTTGTTTTCCAAAAATAGATCAATTGGATCCATATCTCTAAGGATGAGATCTTTTTGATAAAGCTTTCTTGCATTCTATAATGAATCTTCTTGAGGCAAACCCTTATTGAAATAACTTCAAAAAATTGCACCTCAAGTAAGGATATAATCCCATTTAATGATGAGATTCATTGAGGATGAACTTCCCAAGTGTTGTACCCCAAAATTTGTCCTCTCATGTTTTCCAAGATCTCCTCTTGCATAGGTGGTTACAAACCTTCGCCTAAAGAAAATGAAATTTTTTAAATGATGGTTAAGTATCCTTCGATTGACATCTGCAGAAGGTCCTTCGATTGACATCTGCAAAAAGGTCCTTCGATTGGCATCTGCAAAAGTCCTTCGATTGGCATATGCAAAAGGTCCTTCGATTGACATCTACAAAAGGTCCTTCGATTGGTATAGGGCCTTTCGAAGGGAATTTCCAACAAGGCAGCTTTGACGGGCATCTTAAATAAGGTTGTTTTTCGTTAGAGCATACAAAGTGCCTTTCGACAGACATGTTAACCAAGTGATGTTTCGATTGGAATATCAACAGGGCGATATTCTGATTGTCCAAGTTAGAAAAAAATGAGATCAAAAGGAGCAAGAACTGAGAGGGTTCCAGAAGCTCTGATGATGGGCATTCAAATTCATGCATATTGGAGAGGATAACTCTGAGCCTTTCTGCAGACTATGATGAGGGCTTAGAGCCATCAAGGAGTGTAGAACAACACTTTGATTAGTCAATAAGATAACGTTTCGATTGGACCAAGTTCAAAGCCATCGAAGCGAGCAAAACATAAGACTTAATCGAAGGAACCATGATGAAAGCCTTAAGCAAAATTCGAACAAAACACCTATCCTAAGCTGTCCAGGTTCACCCAAAGTTCAAAATGGCATGTTTTCCTTACAAATATGGCAAGCATTCAGTGTTGATCGTGGATTCAATTCCTGAGTTAAAGGCCATATTCTTGCCTTGTTTTTTCCTAACTCCATAAGAGCTGATTCAACCAGGGTGATCCTCTTCAAATCAAGCAATCGAAGCAGAGGGTGGCTCAATCGAAGGAGCCATGACACTGAAGCTAGTGCAATTCGAATTGGAGCTTAGAGCCTTCTAAGAGAGCAAACTAGAAGGGAATTGGATTTATAGGGGCATGTCAGCTTTCGATTTTCATCATATTAAAGGCCCAAACAACTCATAACAGACTGTCAGTAACGCATGAAAATAGATTAGCACTTGATTGAATCAAATATAACAAGTTTTTATGAAGAAATCAAATCAAATCTATTCATCATAATGGACCAAGATTTGATACACAAATGTTGACCTAAAATATCTTGTCTATATAAACCTCATAATCTCAGAGAAAAAGGACACACAAAATCTTCCTCAGAAGAAAACGCAGCCTGCCCCACGAGGTTCCAGAAACATCCCTCATACAATCCCCCTGTTGGTAATTTTGTCTTTGATCTCAAACTTGTTAAATATGATTTAAATTCATGTCGAACATATATACATATTGCTGATAATGTTCATGTTTGTTTGAGTGTGTTACATGTGAGCAAAGATGTAGGATTGAGATTGTGCCATTGTTGGGGCACGATATGAGCTTACCTTCGATTCTTACAGCTTTAGTTTATCTTTGATGGGTAAACACCGTAGGGGCCCACTGAGTGTGCAGATTTGATATTTAATTTAATACTGTGTTTTGTTTGTACCAATGAATGGAAATCTTTCGACCAGGTTGGTGAGGAAGATATGCTGCAATGAAAAGGACCTGGGTTCGACACCCAGGTCATACATTTTATGTTTTTTCTAACAAACTTCCTTGCAGATCCAGCATCCCGAATCGAAGGATGACACATCCAGATCGAACGCCCCCAGACGTGCATTCTCTCAGGCACCTTCGATCAGCCCTCTGGATCGAAAGGCAACCCAAGCCTCTTCGATCTAGGCCTTACTTCCAAGAATGCACTCTTTTCATTTACTACTTTTATCATTTGATTTTGTTCTTTCTTTTGGTTGTTTGTCCTTACTTCTTATAAGCTTTAATTAACATTAAAAAACCCCAAAAACATTAGGCTTAACTTTTTTATATTAAATTAATTTTGTCAATTAATTAATTAATTATTTCAATATTTTCTTAAAAAAAACTAAAATTTAATAGACTTAGGATCTTTAATTCAATTTCTTTTCATAACAAAAACAAATAAAAAAAATTCCTTTCACTTAGGATTTTAGACGTATTTTCAATTCATGCGTGCGTTTATTTACTTTCACATTTTTAGATTATTGTAACTGCCTACTTGTTTGTAATAGCTTAATTAGGGTTTTAATTTCCGCAATTTACATTTTCAGTCAGATATAATTGTAATTTCCCCGAAGCTTTGTAATAGCTGTAGGTTTTACTTTCCGCACTATATTATATGCCTTTATATAAATTGCTAGTAAAATGGGTGTGTATGGATGGAACTAAATAAGCAGTCTTAGATCACTAACATCAAGATAATACATCTGAAAAAAGCACACTATTACACACTTGCACCCCTAGGGTATCTACCACTTTTGTTGCCTTCGGAAATGGTCACGTCCCTTGAATGTAGGGATATCTTAGCAAAGACCCTCAGTTTAAAGTCATCATAAAGATCATAGTCCATAAATGTCCCTCGAGTTGCCTACGAATATATGATGACAGTCCCTTCGAAATGCTAAGGTATCTCTACATGTTGCCTTCAATGACCATAAACGTCCCTTAGGATAGTCCCTCAAACATCTAACGATAAGGCTACCTACTCATTAATAGTAGGATAGCGGTGTCTAAAGGAAAGGAGAAAAAGAACACATTTTTTCGAGTAGGTAGATAGTTCTTAAGTACATGCTCAAATTTAATTCATTTTCACACCACACTTTCAAAACTACTTTCAAAAATGCTTTATCACACTCTTGAGGACTGATACAAGAGTTATCATAAAGCAATTAAACTTTTCAAAACACACAAACACGAAAACAATTTTAAAAAATGAGCAAGTTCCTAAGAGCCCGTGGAAAACCATGGATGGAAAGGGTGCTAACACCTTCCCTTTCCATAATCTACCCCCTTACTAAAAAAATCTAGAAAAAGGTATTTTTCTGTTCTTTTCACCCTTTCCTTTGTTGGATAAAAGAAAAGTCGATGGAGACTCTTGCTTACCGCACATTTGCGAATACAAAATGCAAAACCAGTATAACAGTCGGTTCTGCCAGGCTTCATAGCAGGTTTCTCATCTTCTTCGCTGTTTCTTTCAGTAGTAAAGAAATGGCTCTCGAACAAACAATGAAGGATCTACAAATTCAAAATGCTCAGCTTTAACAAATGATCATGGCTCTAGCCAAGGGGAAAGAGGAACCAAAAGCCCTGATTGTTAAAGAGAAGACCAAGAAGCCAAGGAAGATAGTTGGTGTGGTGAATTTTGGAAGGAGGTTCAAAGGACCGTTAAGGCAAGTTGTAGAGCTAACATCTTCGTTAAAGGAAGGAGAAAATAAAGAAAGAGAAACAAGAGAGGAAGACCCCAGTCCAAGGGAATCTGATAATGAGACTGACTATAATGAGGAGCAGTATCCTCCGGCCGACGAAAAATTCAAACAGCTGGAAGAGCGTCTGAGTGCAATGGAAATTTAGAAAGTGCCTGGGCTGGATTTTGAAGAACTGAGTTTGGTTTTTGGGGTTGTCATCACACAGAAGTTCAAGGTTTAGGTGTTCGCCAAATATGATGGGGTCTCATGTCCCAAAATGCATCTCCGATCTTATGTGAGAAAGATTCAGCCTCACAATGCAGGCAAGGACTTATGGGTCCATTTCTTTCAGGACAGTTAATCTGGGACTCAACTAGAGTGGTTCTACCAGTTGGAAGGGACTAACATTCATAACTGGGAAGACCTGGATGCTGCTTTCTACAAGCAGTATCAGTATAATGTAGACCTTTCTCCCACCGTACACAACTCCAAAGTATGTCTGTGGGTATACTATGCTCAGAAGTGGAGGGATTTAGCAGGAAGAGTCGACCCCCCTGTCTGATAGGGAGTTAGTGGATATGTTTTTGGGTACCCTATCTGGCCCATTTTTCAATCATCTAATTGGAAGTTCCTCAGCTGGCTTTACTGAATTGATTTTGACAGGAGAAAGAGTGGAAGTTGGGATTAAAAGTGGAAAGATTCAGAAGGATGCATCTTTAAGTGCGTGAAAGAGATCTTTCATAGGGAAAAAAGAGGTCAGTGTTGTTTATAATCAACGAAATCAGGGCAGAACTGAGCGCCATCTAATGGTCAGGGCTGTTATGATATCTAAGCCTGCAGCTACTCAACAACGAAATAATCAGCCTAGAGCAGAAAGACCTGTAAGGCAATTCACCCGGATAAATATGACTTTGTCTCAAGTTTTTCTTCACCTACTGAAGTGAAATCTGGTTACCTTGATGGAAGCTCCCAAGAATCCTAATATTGTGTCTCCTCGCTACAACCCAAATTCTCGTTGTGCTTACCACTCAGAGAGTCCATGCCATGATACAAACAACTGTTGGGCTTTGAAGAATAGGGTGCAAGACCTTATTGAGGCGAAGGAGATTGAATTTGACGATCCTGAGATTCCTAATGTTATAACTTCTCCCATGCCTAAGCATGGTCGGGGTGTTAATGCTGTTGACAATGATGCGTTTGTTACTTTTGTTGAGGAACTTGTTACTCCTCTCATGACCGTTAAGTGGAACTTGCTAAAAGACGATTTATTTTCGGGCTATGGCAAAGATTGCCACTTATGTTTATCTCTATCGACTGGTTGTTATTTGTTGAAAGTAGGTGTTCAGCACCTGATGGATGATAAAGAGATCTTGTTAGAAAAGACCCTCGTCCCGATTGTTTATTGTAAGGATGTTTCAATCATAACCATTTCTACCAATCCTCCAAGGTCTCCACCAAAAGATCCTTCAGGATTACATCTTCTCTGAAGTTGGCTCCTCTGATCATCACCATGCCAGGGCCAATCCCATACTCCTTGGACAAGGCTGTCCCTTGGAACTATGGGGCTGACGTCTACTACCATGGCGTCAAGAAAGACCCGTTGGCTATTGAAGATCAAGTTTCTAAAAATACTAATCCCAACATTGGCAACATCATTGGGACCAGCAAAATAACAAGAAGTGGACGAGTGTTCTCCCTTGCGATTTCTCCTCCAAAAGTCGTTACTAGTCTTGTGATCATTCCTACTGTTGTTCATGATGATACTACCATTGCAATCCTTTTGATTACCCCTGTTTCCACCCCTATCACCGAGTCAGCAGAGACTCGGGGCAAAGACATATTGATTGAGCCTGTCCAAACAAAGGCACATTTAGAATCTATTCCAGAGCCTTCCAAGAAGGAAATGGAAGAAATATTGAAGATAATAAAGAAGAGCGACTATAATGTGGTCGAACAGTTGGGGAAGACATCTTCCAAGATTTCTATGTTAGCCCTACTATTGTGCTCCGAAGCTCATGCAAAAGCTTTGGTGAAATTCCTCAAGACCACCCATGTGCCACAAGAAACCTCGGCTGACCAATTTGAAGATTGTGTGGCCAGTTTGACGGCCAACAACGGTTTGGGTTTTTCTGATGCCGATCTAACACCTAGAGGGAGAAAACACAACGATGCACTGTATGTCTCCATCGAATGCAGGGACACTACTTTGGCCCATGTTCTAGTAGATACTGGTTCATCATTGAACGTGCTGCCTAAGAAGGCTCTTAACAGATTAAACTGCGAAGGTTTGACCCTGAAGCCCAGTAACATTGTAGTGAGGGCTTTCGATGGTTCGAAAAGAATGGTGCACGGGGAGGTAGACATCCCCATCAAAGTCGGTTCTGCCACCATATCACACCAAGGAACCCTTCTTGAATACCACATGACTAGCGAAATAAACCCTAACTCATGTTGGTGATGATAAACACCAGAATGATGATGAATGAGACTAAAGTGTTGAGAAAGAATAACTCTTATGTATAAAGAAGCCTTGAGTATCCACAAGCATCCTAGAGTATAAGGCCTAAACTCTAATCCATGATTCCTTACTCTTTGAGCTTTAGTTGAGACAAAACACTATAAAAGATGAGAAAACCCTAACCCAAAGGGAAGCCTTGATATCCTTGATCTTTGATCCTTGGTGTTAGATGAATTCAAGAAATGTTATATGAGATAATAGATGGTATATATATATGCATGATGTTAGAAGCATAAGCCAATTATAGGTTACAAATAAGAGGGAAAATTTTGGGGTGCAACAGAATTCCCGTTTGTACAACTTGTCCTTGACCAAGACGTTTGAGCAGGCTCAATGTATGATTATGCTGGCTTCTTTCTGGTTGAAGGTCAATTATCCTGTCGTGATGTAGTTGTAAATCAGGGTCATCTAGAAGTCACTGTCTCCAATGGAGTTTACTTCGAGGGTTACAGAGGATTTCTCTATGCTCGGGAGAGAAAGTATCTCTTGGATGACAAACTTGTTTCCACCTTTTTTCTTCGTGCTCATGAGTTTTGACAGGATGTCTGCACAAGTTTTTTTCTTGCGAGGGACATGTTTTACTTTCGTGGATGCGAATCTCGCTATCCTTTCATGAACCAAAACTAGGTACTCAGCGAGGTTTTCATTCTTGGCTTGATACTCTCCTCGTACCTGGGAGGCAACGAGCTGGGAATCAGTTAAGATTTTCACCTCTCTAGCTCCCAAATCTTCGGCCAAGCATAGCCCCACGAGGAAGGCTTCATACTCCTCCTGGTTTTTGGTTGTAGGAAAAGATAGGGCAAGGGAAACTTTGACTAGGATCCTTTCCTCATTTTCCACGATGATTCCCGCTCCGCTTCTTGTCGGGCTGGATACTTCATCCACAAAAATGCCCCATTTATGGGCTCCATTGGTCGGGGAGGAAGGTGTGGACCTTTATTCTATGAAGTCAGCTAGGATGTCGAACTTTGAGAGTTCTAGTGACCATTTGAGCATTCTGTCTTCCATGTTGGGACGACCGATTAGCTTCTTCCCAGGCTGGTCGATTCTCACAATGATTATATAGGTTAGAAAGTAATGTATCAATCTCCCCACTGCATTAATGAAGGTCAGAGCTACTTGTATGATTTGTTAGTTGTGATACGGTAGGAGAACTGACTTGGGTATTTTGCATTTTATTGCAATTGTTGCGGATAGCATGAGTCGCCACCGACTTTTATTTTATCCAATAAAAGAAAGGGTGAAAAGAATAGGAAAGACCTTTGATATTTTTTTCTTGAGTCCGGGGGGTAAGTTATGAAAAAGGAAGGTTTTAGCACCCTTTTCATCTGTAGTTATATACAGGCTCTTAGTTGCTTGCTAGATCACTTTGAAAAAAATGCTTTATTTGAAAATGTGTTTTGTGATGGTTTTTGAAAGTATTTTGAAAACGCCTTTGTTTCGGTAAACTTTGTAATGATTCTCGTCTCTATAAGAATGCGTACAAAGTGTTGGTTTTGAAAATTGTTCAAAGAGATGTTTTTTGAAGATGTTTTGAAAGTGTAAGTGTGGAAATGGTTTTAGTTTTTGAGCAAGCAACTACGAGCGTCCTACCTACTCAAAAGGTCTATGTTCTTTTCCTCCTCCTTTAGATGTTTCTATCTTACCAATGATTTGGTAAGAAGCCCCATCATTGGATGTGAAGGGACAAGCGTGGGTCAATCGTATAATCATAGAAGGCAATTTATGAGACGTTTTAGCAATTTTCGTAAGGGACTAGATCGTCTACCGAAGGTAACATCGAGGGACATCGAGGGACTACGATCTTTTTTTATCAAGGGTCTTTGCTAAAACGCCCATATTCGAGGGACATGACTATTTTCTGAGGCAACAAGCGAGGTTACCCTAGAGGTGCACTTGTGTAAATAATGTGTTTGATTGCATGCATTTTAGTCTTGAATTAGGGTTGTCTACTTGTTGATTTTAAATCATGCCATACACACCCTAATTACTAGCATTTTATATAAAAAGCGGTAAATTATGGAGAATAAATATCATACGCTATTACATATTTTGGGGATGGGGTATACAAATTTACAAATAGGGGTTGGAAAGCAATAAAAGTCCTAATTATTACAACCATATTGAATAGTAAGAAAAATTTAAAAAACAAAAACAACACAAAAGAGAGAAAAACAAGTCTTCGATTCATGCAGTATGTTCGGAGCATATGTCCTTTGATTTACACACCCCTTTTGCTTTCTTTCATTTGGGCCTACAGATCAGTGCTTATCGAAACATACACCCTTCGATTCACACCGTTTTTGTTTTCTTTCATTTGGGACTTTAAATTAGTGTGTTTGAAGCCTAAGTCTTTGTGTCAAACCATGCTATTATTTTTTACTCCAACATTGTTTTATGGTCTGTACAGGTTAGTTCTTAACATATAATTGACAAGAAAGGAAGACAAACGAAAGGTTAGCTTCAAAAGAAAATGGTTATTTACATGTTATTCTTGAAATGAAGGGTTTAAAGTCAGGAAGACTTACCTTGAATCTGGAGTTGGTGTTTTGAACTTTGAGTTGCTGCCCTGAATATTCTTGAATTTCAAGGAAGGAAGGAACCTGAGTTCGAAGGATAGGAAAACTTGGATTCGAAAGAAAGAACAAACAGAGGTTTTATATTTTTTTGGTTCTGGGTTTAAGAGTGTTTTAAGTGTTCTCCCCTCTCTCTTTTTTTCTCCTCTTCTCCCTTTGCCTTGCCAAAAAGCCTCTCTTTGTTTATCAGAAATCCCTCTCCAAAAGCCCCCTTAGATGTGTTGTGAAATAGTTTATTTATAGAAGAGTCTTGTTGGGGTTTCTGGGGGGAAAACAAATAAAATTTGAACAATTTGGGTATGCTATCTTCATAGCCTTTTTTAATGCAACTCTTGTATTCTAATTTGGTGCAAATATGGGGTTGAGATAATGCAGGCTTGGACTGGTTTGCAGCAGTTTTTGAGTGTTGTGGCAGCTTGGTGCAGGGTTGTTTCATAGCAGTACATCAGTCTGTTTTTTGACATGGTTTTAGGCTGTTATATGGACAGTACATCAAACTTGGGTTTGGCATCAAATAAGACTTTGTTCAACAGCCTTCGGCAAGACTCATCAAAAGACAAAGCAATACTTGTTTCCACCAATTGTGTGTTCTTCGAATGGACCCATTGTATGTCCTTCGAATGGACCAATTGTATGTTCTTTGAATGAACTATATTATATGTCCTTCAAATGGACCATATTGTATGTTCTTCGAATCCACCAATTGTGTGTCCTTCAAATGGACCAATTGTATGCCTTTCGAATGTACCATATTGTATGTTCTTCGAATCACCAATTGTGTGTTCTCCGAATGGACCATTTGTATGTTCTTTCAATCCACCAATTGTGTGTTCTTCGAATGGACCAATTGTATGTCCTTCGAATGGACCATATTTTATGCTCTTTGAATCCAATTGTATGTCCTTCAAATGGACCATTAATTATATGTTCTTCGAATCCACAAATGTATATTCTTCGAATGGGCCACCAACAACCTTAGACCAAACTTATCAATAGAAAAAACAATATTTGTTTCTACCAATTATGTATCCTTCGAATGGACCACATTCATCTGAATGTTCCACTTTAAGCATGCAAGATGATCTCATTGGCATAGTCAAAACGAAAGAATTTCTGGATTGCTTTCCTACTAGTAACCATCAGTTGATTAAGTGGTCGAAAGTTCAAATGTCCAAACCTCAAATTGTAATTCATAGTGTAGAAACTATGTGTGTCAAAGGGTTTAAACTTGGATCGAAGAAAGCATAAAGGAAGCCATTGCCTTGTGAATCTAAGCAAGCATGAAGGAAGCCATTGCCATGTGGATTGAAGCAAACATGAAGGAAGCCATTGCCTTGTGGATCGAAGCAGGCATGAAGGAATCCATTGCTTTGTGGATCAAAGCAAACTTGCTCTTCTTCGATTTGTTAAAATGATTTTTATCTGCTTTGCCCTTTCAACAGTTTCCTCTTTGACTTGATATTTGAAAACCCAATATGATCCATGGAAACTATATGGGGCATTAAAAATCCAATTATACTTGTCCAAACTCAAACCTTAATTTGAGCCCAATGCTAAGGAATTGTCTTGAACTTATCAAAACTTATACAATTTTGAGTAATGGAAATTTTTGTGAGAGAATCTTTGAGAAAAGAGAGGGTAAATTTTGGGGTACAACAGTTTCCCCTATTCAATCTTCTTAAACCCGAAGAGTTAGATTGGCGAGTCCGCCATTCGTGACTTGATGGTAGAAGATGATTGAACACTAGAGTGCCCAGAAATTTGCACTCGACCATGTGTTAGTTGATTGTGTAGGGAATTGGCTTAAAGATGCCATTTGGAGAGATGATAGAGAGTTGTCAGAGATGGGCTTAAAGATGCCATCCAAAGGTGATTATCGATAGAAATTAGACTAAGTCTAAGCTTGATTGTAACTGGGAGGAGTATTAGAATAAATCTTTGGTCGATTTAATTCTGAATGACATGTTGGAATGGACCCGCGTTAAGTCGTGTTTGGAAATGTATTAGAAGGAATCCGTGTAAGAATGCTTCAGGATGAATCTGTGTGGGACTATATCTCGAAATTCATGAGAAGGAACCCGTATAGGGCTGCTTCGGGATGAATTCGTGTGAAACTTTATCTGGAAATGTATGAGAAGAAATCCATGTAAGATTACTTCAGGATGAGTCCGTGTGAAACTGCATTTGGAAATGTATAAGAAGGATCCTAGGTAGGGCTGCTTCAAGATGAATCTGTGTGAAACTTTATCTGAAAATGTATGAGAAAGAACCTGGGTAGGGCTGCTTCATGATGAGTCCGTGTGAAATTTCATCTGGAAATGTATGAGAAGGAACCTGGGTAGGAATGCTTCATGATGAGTCTGTGTGAAACTTCATATGGAAATGTATGAGAAGGAACCTGGGTAGGGCTGCTTCAAGATGAGTCCGGGTAAAACTTCATCTGGAAATATATGAGAATGAGCCTGGGTAGGGCTGCTTCAGGATGAGTCCGTGTGAAACTTCATATGGAAATATATAAGAATGAGTTTGGGTAGGGCTTCTTCAGGATGAGTCCGTGTAAAACTTCATTTGGAAATATATGAGAAGGAGCCTGGGTAGGGCTGCTTCAGGATGAGTCTTGTGAAAGTTCATCTGGAAATGTATGAGAAGAAACTTGGGTAAGGCTGCTTCGGGATGAGTCCGTGTGAAACTTCATCTGGAAATATATGAGAAGGAGTCTGGGTAGGGCTGCTTCATGATGAGTCCGTGTGAAACTTCATCTAGAAATGTATTAGAAGGAACCTGGGTAGGGCTTCTTCATGATGAGTCTGGGTAAAACTTCATCTGGAAATATATGAGAAGGAGCCTGGATAAGGCTGCTTCAGGATGAGTTCGTGTGAAACTTCATTTGGAAATATATGAGAAGAAGCCTGGGTAGGACTACTTTAGGATGAGTCCGTCTGAAACTTCATTTGGAAATATATGAGAAGGAGCCTAGGTAGGACTGCTTCCGGATGAGTCCGTGTGAAACTTCACCTGGAAATATATGAGAAGGAACATGGGTAGGGCTGCTTCAGGATGAGTCCTTGTGAAACTTCATCTGGAACTATTTGAGAAGAAACATGGGTAGGGCTGCTTCGGGATGAGTCCATGTGAAACTTCATCTGGAAATATATGAGAAGGAGCCTGGGTAAGGCTGCTTCAGGATGAGTCCGTGTGAAACTTCATTTGGAAATATATGAGAAGAAACCTGGGTAGGGCTGCTTCGGGATGAGTCCTTGTGAAACTTCATCTGGAAATATATGAGAAGGAGTCTGGGTAGGGTTGCTTCAGGATGAGTCCGTGTGAAACTTCATCTGGAAATGTATTAGAAGGAACCTGGGTAGGGCTGCTTCATGATGAGTCTGGGTAAAACTTCATCTGGAAATATATGAGAAGGATCCTGGGTAAGGCTACTTCAGGATGAGTTTGTGTAAAACTTCATCTGGAAATATATGAGAAGAAGCCTGGGTAGGACTGCTTTAGGATGAGTCCGTCTGAAACTTCATTTGGAAATATATGAGAAGGAGCATGGGTAGGGCTGCTTCAGGATGAGTCCGTGTGAAACTTCATCTGGAAATATATGAGAAGGAACATGGGTAGGGCTTCTTCAGGATGAGTCTGTGTGAAACTTCATTTGGAAATATTTGAGAAGAAACCTGGGTAGGGCTGCTTCGGGATGAGTCCATGTGAAACTTCATTTGGAAATATATAAGAAGGAGCCTGGGTAGGGCTGCTTCAGGATGAGTCCGTGTGAAACTTCATCTGAAAATGTATGAGAAGGAACCTGGGTAAGGCTGCTTTAAGATGAGTCAGTGTGAAACTTCATTTGGAAATATATGAGAAGAAACTTGGATAGGGATGCTTCGGGATGAGTCTGTGTGAAACTTAATCTGGAAATATATGAGAAGAAACCTGGGTAGGGCTGCTTCGGGATGAGTCCGTATGAAACTTCATCTAGAAATATATGAGAAGTAGCTTGGGTAGGGCTGCTTCAGGATGAGTCAGTGTGAAACTTCATTTGGAAATATATGAGAAGGAGCCTAGGTAGGGCTGCTTCAGGATGAGTACGTGTGAAACTTCATCTGGAAATATATGAGAAGAAACCTAGGTAGGGCTGCTTCCGTATGAGTCATTTTGAAACTTCATCTGGAATTTAGAAGGAACCCATGTAAGATTGCTTGATGATGAGCCCGTGTAAAGCTGCATTTGGAAATTTTGAGAAGGAATCCATGTAATATTTCTTCAGCTGGTCGTATAGATAGTTGCCCTGGCTTATTTCAGGAATTATTCTCTAACTTATTTGAGAAAGAAACATAGTTTCCACGGCTTATTTCGGGAGTTAATTTTCAATCTGCTCATGTAGATAGTTGTCCTGTCTTGTTTCAGGTATTAATCTACAATTGATTGTTCACATATAGTTGTCCTGTCTTGTTTCAGGTATTAATCCGGAACCTGCTTTTTGTTGGTCGTAGAGATAGTTACCCTGGCTTGTTTCAGGAATTAATCTTTAGCTTATTTGAGAAAGAAAGATAGTTTCCCCAACTTGTTTCGGGAGTTAATCTTCAATCTGCTCATGTAGATAGTTGTCATGTCTTATTTTAGGTATTAATCTATAATCGGTTGTTCACAGATAGTTGTCCTGTCTTATTTCAGGTATTAATCTAGAACTTGTTTTTGTTGGTCGTAGAGATAGTTGTCCCGACTTGTTTCAGGAATTAATATCTGACCTTTTGAGAAATGGTTATGGTATTTTCCATAAAAGGATTTTTGATGATTGACTTTTTCCTGCAAGGAATAGGGTTAGTTGCATGCAGATGTATGCATGGCTTGATGATGTTCTCAAAATAAATGAGATTATGCTATATGCATTTATTATGTATGTAATATGACGTATGAATGTGAAATATTTGTTGAAATGTATCTTTGCTACGGAAAATAAATCCTTGACAAGTGCTGGGGAGCTTTGGGAAGTTAAATCCCGGAATGCTGTTGGAGATGAAGAGTATGTGTATCCTCGAACTTTGTTTAGAGTGTTTCCGCTGGGGATTCCTGTTTTGTTGTTTGAGGAGAAATCCACCGGGGAAGATTGGCTTTGGCTTGAGGAATCTTTGTGGAGAGTGTTGATTTCTGCTTGGGGAAAAGAGTTTTGGAGTTTTAGTTGTACGTTGCTCTACTGGGGAGTTATACTCTTTATTGGAGAGAATGAAAGTTAACAACTTGTTGGGGATAAAGAAGTTAACTGTTATCTAATCAGCTTCCAAGATTTGCAACAACTCACTGGGGATAGTGGAAAACTTTACTGGGGAAGAGGAATTTTGTTAGTGATTTAAAGAAATTAAACTATTGTCTGGTTGGGTCCAGGTTTCGTAGTAACTCAAATGGTTATTTGGTCAGGTCCAGGTTTCATTGATTTTGATCTTGAGGTTAACTGGAAGCTGGTTGGGTCCATGCTTTAGTAACTTTTGGGGATATCAATGACTCTACCGGGGATTAAAGGGTTTTGTCTGTTGATTTGTATTGGTCTGGAGGATTCGTAGTTTGTTGGGGAAATAAAACCATTTCATAATCAGCTGGGAGGTGTTTTCTTTAGGGAGAAATCCGCGCGGTTCCCTCTTTTTTGTTTTAAGACCAACTCAACTGGGGATGAAGAATGTGATTCTTCATTATTTGTTGAAATCGAATTGCGGGGAGATGGACTTCCTTGGCTAGAGAAATAAACTCTACTTGGGAAAGAAAAATCTGCAAACTGCTTGGGGATTTGCATATGGCTTTTTTAGACATTGTTTCGTTTCTTAAAGCCATTAATAACTATCTTTCTGTTTTAATGCGTGTATTTGTAAACAGTGATTATATTCAAATGCATATGTTAAAAATAAACACTGGACATTTTTTCCAAAATGAAACAGGAAAATAAAACAGATAGTTTATGCACTTTCAAAGAGGTAGTTTTTGTATTAATCTGAAGAAGTATGCCTATAACAGGCGTTTTTGTACAAGGAGACAAACATCCTAGTAAGAGAATATTGTCGTAAAAATGAAAACTATACAAAGCAGTATACAAAGAGAAAACAACTATGTGAAATGATCCCAATGGATTCCCATTCTGCTATTACCTTTATATATTTGAGCGTCTCATCACTTTGCTGCTTGACCGAAGCTGACTAGATTGATTAGTACCATTTGAATTTGGAACTTGATACTGAAGTCTGTCTTTGAGGTGATCCAACAGGACATAGTTGTACGCTTTTAATCCCTAACTTTTGCCTGGACCGCCCTTTCGGGTTTTCAGTCCACCGGGATACCCTTTTTTGCCCAAGCCGCCTTTTCAGGTTTTCGACTTGCCGGATGTATAGATTTTTTCATGTATGCATCCCTAACTTTTGCCCGAACCCTTTTGGTTCGCCGGGATGCCCTTATTTTTTCCTAGGTCAGTCAACCTAGCGAGTCTCTATTTATGTGTAGTATCTTTTAACTATGTTCGCATTTATAGGATGCGGAAGGTCGTCACTGTCCATAGTGGTTAATATCAGGGCTCCACCAGAAAATATGTTCTTGATCATAAATGGTCCTTCCTATGGGATCACCTTGTGGAAGGACAATGGGCTTGATTACCTGGTTGCCAACTTGATATACCTGACGTCTTCCCTTCTTGTTAAAAGCTTTAATCATATGTTTCTGGTGCATCTGACCATGACAAACAACTGCGAGCCTTTTCTCGTTAATGAAGTTCAATTGGTCAAGTCGAGTCTGAACCCATTCGTCTTCATTCAAACCTGCCTCATTCATGATTCTCAAGGAAGGGATCTGGACTTCAACGGCTAGGACAACTTCCATATCGTATACCAGAGAGAAAGGAGTTGCCCCTATTAACGTGCATACTGAGGTGCGGTAACCATGAAGAGCGAATGGTAACATTTCGTGCCAGTCTTTGTATGTCACCGTCATCTTCTGTATGATCTTCTTGATGTTTTTATTGGAAGCCTCTACAACGCGATTCATCTTTAGTCGGTAAGGAGAAGAATTATGATGTTGAATCTTGAATTGTGCGCAGAGCTCGGTGATCATAGTATTATTGAGATTGGTACAATTACCTGTGATGATTCTTTCCGGAGTACCATACCGATATATAAGGTTATGTTTGATGAACCAGGCTACAACGTTCTTGGTAACAGAAGCAAATGAGGCTGCCTCGACCAACTTTGTAAAGTAATAAATGGCAACCACGATGAAGCGGTGCCCATTAGAAGTGGTAGGTCTAATCTCTCTGATCATATTGATCCCCCACATTGCGAAAGGCCAGGGAGCAGTCAAGACGTTCAAGGGAACCGAAGGCACGTGTACTTTATCAGCATAGATCTGGAACTTGTGGCAAGTTCGGGAATGGTGATAACAGTATTCTTCCATAGTGAACTAGTAATACCCTTCCCTCAGAATCTTCTTAGCCATTTTATGCCCACTAGAATGGGTGCCAAAGGTGCCTTCGTGCATATTTGCCATAATCTTCTCTGCTTCACTCTTATCTACACACCGAAGTAAAGTTAAATCGTGGTTGCGCTTGTAGAAGATACCGTTACTGAGGAAAAACTTGGCAGAGAACCCTCTTAGGAACTTCTTATCATTAACGGAAGCTCTTTCAGGATACTCTTGGGTTTCAAGGTATCTTTTCACTTCGTGGAACCAAGGTTTATCCACTACTTTTTCAGTATCCATATCATAACAGTATGTTGCTTCATCCAATCTCTCAATAGTGATCTGATGAGCTTCATTATCCCATCTGACTTTAAACATGGATGACATATTAGCTAGCGCGCCTGCTAATTGATTTTCTTCTGATGGAAAATGTTCAAAGATGACTTCTTCAAAGTGTGGAATCAGCGTCAACACATACTCCCGGTAATGGATGAGATTTGGATGCTTCATGTCCCATTCTCCTTTGATTTGACTGATTACCAAAGCTGAGTCTCCAAAGACATTCAACAATTTGATTCTCAAGTCGATAGCAGCTTCGAGACCCATAATACATGCTTCATATTCAGCCATATTGTTGGTACAGTTGAAACATAGCCTGATAGTGAAAGTAGTATGACAACCTTCGGGAGATATGATCACAGCACCGATGCCATTACCAAGTGCGTTGGAAGCTCCATCAAAAACCATAGTCTATCAGGATCCTTGTTCAGGTCCGTCATACGGTCCAAGTTCTTCACAATCATTCACTAACATGATGTCCTCGTCCGAGAACTCAAAATTCATGGATTGATAGTCGTCCACATCCTGATGAGCCAAATGATCAGCTAGTACACTTCCTTTTATTGCTTTTTGGGTAGTGTACTGAATGTCATATTCAGTCAGGACCATTTGCCATCTTGCTATTCTTCTAGAGAGAGCGGGCTTTTCTAGTATGTATTTGATAGGATCCATTTTAGATATCAATAAAGTGGTGTGAGTCAGCATATACTGTCTTGCCGGCGAGCAGCCCATGCCAGAGCGCAACAAGTTTTCTCGAGCAGTGAATATCTGCTTTCACAGTCGATAAATTTTTTGCTCAGGTAGTATATTGCGTTCTCTTTTCGGCCAGACTCGTCATGCTGCCCCAACAAACACCCCATTGAATTTTCTAATACTGTTAATTACATGATAAGAGGTCTTCCTTCAACCGGTGGCATCAAAATTAGAGGTTCTTGAAGATATTATTTGTTTCTGTCAAAGGCAGTTTGGAAGTCGTCATTCCACCTCACTACTTGATCTTCTTTAGTAATTTGAAGATTGTCTCACAAGTAGCGGTTAGGTGGGAAATGAATTTGGCAATGTAGTTTAGACGTCCCAAGAATCCTCTAACCTCCTTCTCGGTGCAGGGAGTTGGCATCTCTTGAATAACTTTAACCTTCACAGTATCTACTTCGATATCTTTCCCGCTGACAACGAAACCTAATAGCTTACCAGATCTTACTCCAAAGGTGCACTTGTTCGGATTATGTCTTAACTTGTATTTCTTCAGTCTTTCAAACAGGTTATGCAAATGATCCAAGTGCTCTTCTCCAGTCTGAGACCCGACTATCATATCGTCGATGTAGACCTCTATCTCGTGATGGATCATATCATGAAATAAAGCTACCATAGCACGCTGATAAGTTTCCCCAACGTTCTTCAACCCAAATGGCATAACTTTGTAGCAGAAGGTGCCCCATTGCGTGACAAAAGTTGTTTTCTCCATATCTTCAGGTGCCATTTTAATCTGATTATACCCTGAGAAACGGTCAATGAAGGAGAAGATCTTATGTTGTGTAGCATTGTCAACCAGAACGCCAATATGGGGAAGCGGAAAGTAATCCTTGGGGCTATCCCTATTCAAATATCTGTAATCCGCACACATGCGCATCTTGCCATCCTTTTTAGGTACTGGTACCACGTTTGCAACCCATTGTGGATAAGAAGTAACGGCTAAGAGTCCGGCGTTAAACTGTTTCATAACCTCGACCTTGATCTTTTCTTACATTTCAGGCCACATACGACGAACCTTTTGCTTCACTGGAGGACAGTCTTTGTTCGTTGGTAGACGATGAACCACAATATTAGTGTCCAACCCCGGCATGTCTTCGTATGACCAGGAAAAGATCTCAATGTAGTCATATAACATCTAGATTAATCTCTCCTTGACGCCATGCTCCAAGTTGGAACATATCTTAACTTCCTTTTTATCCTCTTTAGTACCCAAGTTTACCGTCTCGACTGGCTCTTCATGAGGCTGTATCGCTCTTTCCTCCTGTTGTAACAGTCTAGCAAGTTCTCCTGGTACTTCACAATCTTCCTCAACTTTGTTCTCTGCTTGGTAGATCGGATTTCCAAAGTCATAACTGGAAATAGTAGAACCGTTATCAATGGGATCCAGAGTGGATGTGGATCTACAATTTGATATGTGAGTGTGTGTAAGAGAGCATAGCTATTTTGATAAAGTAAAAGCAGAAAAGAAAGACAAAGAGCACAAAATTTGTATGCAAAACATCCAATGATTTATTTATGACATATGAAAGTGAAATGATAACCCTCACAAATAAACCATTGTGCCTCGGGTAAGATACAAGGCTTTAGAGTTTAAATTGTTCAAGTATTACATATCCCAAAAAGAAAACAAAAAGACAATTATTCCTGGATGAACGTAATGGGAACAAAGTCTCTAGTTGTCCAATTGTTGAGTCCACTGTTTGTAGTAGGGAAGATAAAATTGTCCAGGTCGCAGTCATTGTCAGTGTCTTCTACAATGTTAACTCCATGGTTGCTGATGCGTAATGGTGGTCCTCCGGCGCGAGCATGACGAATGGCTTTTTGAGCTCCTGAAGTGAAACCCAAACCAAACTTGTCAGACTTATAGGGGATGTCAGGTAGTTGGCCCCAAATAGTGCACCCACCTTCTTCAATTATAGCCCTGGCATCCTTTAGAGAAGCCATCTTCAATGGAGGTCTGGTAATTTCTAGGACAACAGTGGCAACTTTGGTAACAACAATTGTCTGAAGAACCTCTTCAAAATTCTGGCAGGGGGTCTTGATGAACTCGCCGTCCATCTCGACATATCTGAAAAAGTTCAGGTGGCTCACCATATACTCTTCTTTGCCATGGACTGTAACAAATTTTCCATTAACCGGATACTTAAACATTTGATGCAAAGTGGAAGTGACAGCACTGACCCCATGAATCCAAGGGCGTCCCAACAAACAAGAGTAAGACGGGCGAATGTCCATCACATAGAAACTGGAGCCAAAAGTTTCAGAACCAACTTTAATAGGAACCCACCTCCCAGTGTACCATTCTCTTAGAACCATCAAAAGCTCTCACCACAATATTACTGGGCTTCAAAGTCAGTCCTTCATAGTCCAATCTGTCTAAGGCAACCTTGGGTTGAACATTTAGCGATGAACCCATGTCAACTAGAACATGAGCCAGGGTAGTTCCCCTGCACTCAATAGAGACATGCATGACATCATTATGCTTTCTTCCTTTAGACGTCAAATCAGCATCGGAGAAACCAAGTCCATTATCAGCAGTCAGACTAGCAACGCAGTTCTCGAATTGGTCGGCATAAGTCTCTTGTGGAACATGAGCAGATTTGAAGAACTTTACCAAAGCCTTAGCATGGGCTTCAGAGCATAACAGTAAGGCCAACATTGAAATTTTTTAAGGGGTCTGCCCCAATTGTTCCACAACATTGTAGTCACTTTTCCGTATGATTTTTCAGTATCTTCTCCATTTATTTTTTAGAGGCTTCAGGAATGGCTTCTTTAGGTGCCTCCGTCTAGGCAGGCTCAACCAATACTTCTTTGCCCCGAGTCTCGACTGAATCAGTAGCAGAAATAACAACAGGAGTGATAGTAGAAGTAGCAACAGGAGTAACAATAGGAACATTAGCAAGAATAACCAAAGGAATGGCAATAGTCCTCGGAGAGATATCAGGAGAGAAGATCCTTCGACTTCTGGTAATTTTACTGGTCCCAACAATGTTGTCGATGTTAGGATAAGTATCTTCAACAACTTCATCTTTGATAGTTAATAGGTCTTTCTTGATGCCATAGTAGTAGACGTCAACTCCATAGTTCCATGGAACAGCCTTATCGGAGGAATATGGTATCGACCCAGGAAAAGTGATAATTAAGGGAGAAACCTTAGGAGTGGATGTAGTCCTGACAGGTCTTTTGGAGGAGACCCTGGGAGGATTGTCGGAAATGGTAATAGTTGATATATCTTCACACAGACTTCTCGTAAAGGGAGTCTTCTCAAACAAAATTTCCTTATTATCCATCAGACGTTGGACATCCATATTCAACAACAAGAAACCATTGGGTAGATACGTACGCAGGTGGAAACCTTCACCACAACCCGAAAATAAACTGGCTCACAAGAGATTCTTCTTAACAATCGGAATAGAAGTAGCTAGTTCATCAACAAAAGAAACAAACAGGTCGTTATCAATGGCATTAACACTATGGCCATGCTTGGGCATTGGTGCAGTTATCACATTAGGGGTCTCGGAAGGGTCAAATTCAATATCCTTTGCCTCAATAAGATCCTGAACTTTATTCTTCATAACCCAACAATCATTTGTATCATGCCCCAGACTGTTAGAGTGGTAGACACACTGAGCATTTGGATTATAACGGGGAGATGTAGTGTTTAGATTTTGAGGAGGCTCCTTCAAAGTGACCAGATTAGACATCAACAAGTGTGGTAAAACCTGCGATAAGGACATGTTAAGCCGAGTGAACTGTCTTCTAGGCACATCCTGCCTGCGCTGATTGTTTTGTTGTTGATTTGATACAGGGTTGGAGACCATTACATCTCCCACCATTGGGCAGCGTTTAGTTTTGCTTTGGTTCTTGTGACCATAGGCAACACTTACTTATTTCTTCCTAGAGAATGGTTTCTTTACTGTACTTGAAGACGCATCTCTCTGGATCTTACCACTCTTGATACCAGCTTCTACTCTTTCACCTGTCAATATCAGCTCGGTGAACCCAGCTGAAAAGCTCTCGATCAGATGTTTGAAGAATGGGCCTGAGAAAGTACCCAAGAACATGTCTACCAGCTCTCTATCAGACAAAGGAGGTTGGACTCTTCCTGCAATATCTCTTCATTTCACGGCATAATCTTTGAAACCCTCACTGGAACCCGTAGACATGCTTTGTAGTTGTGTATAGGTTGGAGCGAGGTCAACATTGTATTGGTACTACCTGTAAAAAGCAGCAGCCAGATCTTCCCAGTTGCAGATGTTGGTTCCCTCCAGCTAATAGAACCACTCAAATTGAGTCCCCGATAAACTTTCCTAGAATAAATGCACCCAAAAATTCCTATCAGTGGTGTGAGGTTGGATCTTCCTAACATAGGACCTCAAATGCAACTTAGGACATGAAACCCCGTCATATTTAGCAAATGTGGGAACTTTGAACTTCAGGGGAATGATCACTCCAGAAACCAACCCTAACTCTTCAAAATCTAGACAAGGTACTCTCTGAATTTCCATGGCGTTGAGACGATCCTCCAGTTGTTTATATTTGTCATCAGCAAGAGGATATTGTTCTTCAACGTAGTCATCCTCTTCTTCATCAGACCCCAAATTGTGGTCCCCTTCTTTTGTCTTCTCTTCTTGATTGTCTCCCTCATTTGACAGAGTTGTGAATTCTAGAGCTCGCTTTGCTGGTTCTCTGAATCTCCTTCCCATATTCAGGACACCTACTGGTTTCCTTGTCTTTTTCTTCTTGTCTTTGATCATGAGAGCCTTTAGGTCCTCTTGTCCTTTAGCCAGAGCCAGGAACATCTGTTGGAATTGAGCATTCTGTGCTTGAAAATCTTTCATTGTTTGTTCGATATCCATCTTACTGAAATAAACAGTAGAAAGATAAGGAAACCTGTTATGGAAAACCTGTTTTTGTTATGATGCATGAACGTGCATATGCAAATTATTTTAAGGACTTAGAAGATTTAAATCTAATTAGACAAAAGGGAACAAAGATTAACTATATTTAATAAGTTCAAATTGATTACAACATGCTTCGTGGGCTTACAAAAGAAACAAAATGAACTAAAATACAATAACAATGGCTCAAATTTCCTATGGATGCTTCCTCTTTGGAGCGATATAGGCATTCAGGCTCCTCTCCTCATGAAGTTGTCTCGTGAGCTCCAATGTCTTCTTCTCTCTTGCATAAAACTGGGCTTCAAAGGTGTCTCGCTCCCCCTTTAGTTGAATCCAAGCTCTTTGCAAATCTTCAAGAGAAGTAGGCATATCAGGATAAAGGACAGTATATGGAACATCTCCTTCGGTAACATGCTCCATGATGATTGGTAGGAGGGAGGGGTAAGGCATCACGAGACTTTGACACAATTTCATACCCACTTAAGATAAGGCTCAATGGGAATGGAATTATTATGTCCCAATGTCTTACTATCCACTTTGTTTA
The DNA here is from genome assembly GCA_948472305.1 of Vicia faba. Lineage (NCBI taxonomy): Eukaryota > Viridiplantae > Streptophyta > Magnoliopsida > Fabales > Fabaceae > Vicia > Vicia faba. The sequence continues at coordinate 986,684,088 of OX451739.1, forward strand.
ACAATCTCCAAGCTTGTATGAACCTTTGACGATGGCCTTGGTTGTCTCCTTCGTAATCGAATACCAAACCTTAGATGAGTGCATCATGGGGACCATCTCTTCGTGCATAACCAAACTGTCGTAAAGCCAAACAAGGGTTGTAGGTAATACCTCCCCTAATGCCAAGCAGAGGGACATTAGGGGATTCCCCATAATAATCAATGATAGTAATTTCCTCCAAGGATCGAGAACACCAATGAATATCAGAATGTGTGAGTGACATCATCCTTTGAGAACATGTCAAGCCTTGCTCATTCTTCAACATTGATCGAGGTAGGTGGAAATAAATCACCTAGAGAGTAATGGAATGCAACACAAAAGAGTACCTCTTTTCTTCATGGTACAAGTGTGGAAACAATGTAGAATGTCTCAAAGAAAGGTAGGTACGGGATTGTGAGAGAGAAAAACCTTGATGGCATTCACATCTATGAGTTGGTCCGGATTGGGAAATAGAACCAAACCATAGATTAGAAGGGCCAAGACATCCTCAAAAGCTCGAAAATTTATATCTTCCCAGAACGAACGAGCCTTCTCCAACTGAAACTTGGCTAAGAAACCCTTAACTCCACTTCTTGTCTCCAAATTTGCCATAATGTCATACTTCTTCAAATGCAAGGCTTCGACAATAAATTCAGGATTTGGAGTCTCCTCTAAACCGGTGAATGGTATTTGATCAAGCATAGGAACTCATAGCAACTGAGAGAACTCTTCTAATGTAGGCACCAATTGGTAGTCAGGAAAGGTGAAGCAATGATGCATAGGATCAAAGAATTAGAAAAGCACACACATCATTTCTTCTTGGAAGTTTGAGGTAGCTAAGTTGAGAATTCGACCATATTTCTTGGTGAAGGAAGAATCTCCAGGCACCCTTGATGCTAACTCTTGAAGTTGAGGGTGCACTTTCACGAAGTTGACTCGCATGGTATTCCTACGAATGGAAGTCATGACCTACAAAATAGAACAAAGATAAATCCCTAAATCCTTAAAATGGTCAGTGAGAATGCTTATGATGTTATGATGCTTATGATGTCATGAATAATAATTGCAAACAAAACACACCAAGATCATAGGTTTAGGCTTGCATGGGTTTCAGTAGGTAAGTACCATCTTGAAGTTTAGTTGGTTCGACCTATCCTAGAAAGTAACCGGGTTCTAGGGGATCTCAATATCATTGATCTTTCTTCATTGGGCATTGTCTCAGTACAATCAATATTTTCTTGCGGCTGAAATATCCCAAAAGTATGATCTCAATGAGTGTAGTATCGAGTATCAACCAATCTTAATCTTTACACCAAAGTCGTCTATCTCACTACTTCCTAATGGCCAAGTTGTTCAATTAACATTCTATGGTCAATTAGTGCTTCATAACACCGCTCAACAACCCCGTATTCTCCTTGATTCAATACAAGGGATACCATTACCAACAAATGTGTCACACCAACGTAGACATTGCTTCAACCATATCGGTATATGCCATACAGTTTCCGAAATCTATTGCTACCTACCTGAAAGGCACCCTAGATCCGGGTGTAGGATCAAAACAAACCCAAACAGGGACCAAAAAATGTAAAGCAAGAAAGTCAAACAAAGAAAGCATTATAAAGGTGATCTAGCTCTAAGGTAACCCCACTTTTAAGTTTTTAGTCCCCAGCAGAGTCTCCAGTTCTTTGATACGGTGAGACAACTGACATAAGTGTTTTGTGTTTTATCATAATTGTAGCGGATAGCGAGATTCGCCACTGGCTTTTCTTTTATCCAATAAAGGAAAGGGTGAAAAGAACAGGAAAGACCTTTGAGATTTTTTTCTTGAGTTTGGGGGGTAAGTTATGAAAAGGGAAGATGTTAGCACCCTTTTCATCCGTAGTTATCTACGAGCTCTTAGTTGCTTGCTAGATTACTTTGAAAAAATGCTTTGTTTGAAAATGTGTTTTCTGATGGTTTTTGAAAGTATTTTGAAAAAGCCTTTGTTTTGGAAAACTTTGTAATGATTCTCGTCTTTATCAGAATGCGTACAAAGTGTTGGTTTTGAAAATAGTTCAAAGAGATGTTTTTTGAAGATGTTTTGAAAGTGTAAGTGTGGAAATGGTTTTAATTTGTGAGCAAGCAACTACGAGCATCCTAACTACTGAAAAGGTCTATGTTCTTTTCCTTCTCCTTTAGATGTTTCTATCTTACCATTGATTTGGTAAGAAGCCCCATCGCTGGATGTGAAGGGACGGGCGTGGGTCAATCGTATAGTCATAGAAGGCAACTTATGAGACATTTTAGCAATTTTCGTAAGGTACTAGATCTTTTACCGAAGGCAACATCGAGGGACTACGATCTTTTTTTATCGAGGGTCTTTGCAAAAACGCCATATTCGAGGGACATGACTATTTTCTGAGGTAACAAGCGAGGTTACCCTAGAGGCGCATGTGTGTGAATAATATGTTTGATTGCATGCATTTTAGTCTTGAATTAGGGTTGTCTACTTGTTGAATTTAAATCTTGCCATACACACCCTAATTACTAGCATTTTATATAAAAAGCGGTAAATTTCGGAAAATAAATGTCCTATGATATTACATATTTTGGGGATGGGGTATACAAATTTACAAATGGGGGTTGGAAAGCAATAAAATTCCTTATTATTACAACCATATTGAATAGCAAGAAAAATGTAAATAAAACAAAAATAGCACAAAAGAGAAAAATAAGTCTTCGATTCATGCATTATGTCCGAAGCATATGTCCTTCGATTCACACACCCCTTTTTCTTTCTTTCGTTTGGACCTGCAAATCAGTGTGTATCGAAACATACACCCTTCAATTCACACCTTTTTTGTTTTCTTTCGTTTGGGACTGTAAATTAGTGTGTTCAAAGCTTAAGGCTTTGTGTCGAACCATGCTGTTATTTTTTACTCCAACATTGTTTTATGGTCTGTACAGGTTAGTTCTTAACATATAATTGACAAGAAAGGAACACAGACAAAAGGTTAGCTTCGAAGGCCATGGTTATTTACATGTTATGCTCGAAATTAAGGGTTTAAAGTCACGAAGACTTACCTTAAATCTAGAGTTGGTGCTTTGAACTTTGAGTTGCTGCCCTGAATATTCTTGAATTCGAAGGAAGGAAGGAACCTGAGTTCGAAGGATAGGCAAACTTGGACTCGAAAGAGAGAACAAGCAGAGGTGTTATATTTTTTTGGTTCTGGGTTTAAGAGTGTTTTAAGTGTTCTCACTTCTCTCTTTTTTTCTACTCTTCTCCCTTTGCCTTGCCATAAAGCCTCTCTTTGTTTGTAAAAAAGCCCTCTCCAAAAGCCCCCTTAGATGTGTTGTGAAACAATTTATTTATAGAAGAGTCTTGCTGGGGTTTTAGGGGGAAAACAAATAAATTTTTAACAATCTGGGTATGCTGTCTTCATAGCCTTTTTTAATGCAGCTCTTGTATGCTAATTTGGTGCAAATATGGGGTTGAGATAATGCAGGCTTGGACTGGTTTGCAGCAGTTTTGGAGTTATGTGGCAACTTGGTGGAGGGTTGTTTCATATCAGTACAACAGACAGTTTTTTGACATGGTTTTAGGATGTTATGTGGACAGTAGATCAAACTTGGGTTTGGCATCAAATAGGACTTTGTTCAGCAGCCTTCGACCAGACTCATCAAAAGACAAAGCAATACTTGTTTCCACCAATTGTGTGTTCTTCGAATGGACCCATTGTATGTCCTTCGAATGGACCAATTGTATGTTCTTCGAATGGACCATATTGTATGTCCTTCGATTGGACAATATTGTATGTTCTTCGAATCCACTAATTACGTGTCCTTTAAATGGACCAATTGTATGTCCTTCAAATGGACCATATTGTATGTTCTTCGAATCCACCAATTGTGTGTTCTTCGAATGGACCATTTGTATGTTCTTCGAATCCACCAATTGTGTGTTCTTTGAATGGACCAATTGTATGTCCTTCGAACGGACAATATTGTATGCTCTTCAAATCCAATTGTATGTCCTTAGAATCCACCAATGTATGTTCTTTGAATGGGCAACCTACAACCTTCTACCAAACTTATCAATAGACAAAACAATATTTGTTTCTACCACTTGTGTGTCCTTCGAATGGACCACATTCAGATGAATGTGCCACTTTGAGCATGCAAGATGATCCCATTGGCATAGTCAAAACAAAAGAATTTATGGATTGCTTTCCTACCAGTAACCATCAATTGATTAAGTGGTCGAAAGTTCAAATGTCCAAACCTCAAATTCTAATTCATAGTGTAGAAACTATGTGTATTGAAGGGTTTAGAGGTGGATCAAAGAAAGCATGAAGGAAGTTATTGCCTTGTGAATCGAAGTAAGCATGAAGGAAGCCATTTCCTTCTGGATCAAAGAAAACATGAAGGAAGCCATTTCCTTGTGGATCGAAGTAGGCATGAAGGAAGCCATTGCTTTGTGGATCGAAGCAAACTTGCTCTTCTTCGATTTGTCAAAATGATTTTTATCTGCTTTGCCCTTTCAACAGTTTCCTCTTTGACTTGATGCTTGAAAACCCAATATGATCCATGGAAACTATATAGGGCATTAAAAATCCAATTATACTTGTCCAAACCCAAACCTTAATTTGAGCCCAGTGTTGAGGAAGTGTCTTGAGATGATCAAACCTTATGCAATTTTGAGCAATGGAGATTTTGGTGAGAGAATATTTGAGAAAAGAGAGGGAAAGTTTGGGGATACAACATTAGTATCTGAGTTATGGGCCTTGTAAGGCCTTGCTAGTAAAGTATATAGGTTTCTGCCATTCGGGGGTTTCGCGGATGAGAGCGACGTTGATTGCCTCGGTCTCGACAACAAAGTAAAGATATAGAGTATCCCCGTTGTCTGATTGTGAGAGGACCAGTTGTCGTGAGAGAGCTTCTTTGAAATGGAGGAGGTCTTGCTTGCACTCCTCAGTCCATTCAAATGTTGCTTCTTTGTGAAGAAGCTTGAAAAGGGGGAGTCCGTGCTGGGCATATTTCTCTATGAAGCAGGATAATGAGGTCAGCAATCTGTTTAGGGATTGGATTTATTTCTTCGAGTTAGGTGTTTGGAATTCAGAGAAGGCCCTGCATTTGTCGGGGTTGGCTTCGGTTCCTCATTCTGTTAAGTAGAAGCCTAGGAATTTGCCTGCTCGAGCGCCAAAGGTGCATTTCTCCGGGTTGAACCTCATCTTGCACTTCCTCGCCTGGTTGAAAACTTTCTTCAGGTGGAGCGTGTGGTTAGATTCATCTTGGTATTTCATGATCATGTCTTCCTTGTATACCTCGAGCATATATCTGATTTCACAACGAAAGACTTTGTTCATCATCCGCTGGTATGTAGCGTCGACGTTCTTCAGGCCGAAGGTCATTACATTATAGTAGTAGTTTCCCGGTCATGAGGGTGGTTTACTTTTTGTACTTTATCACCACGAGGATCTGGTTATACCCTGAATACACGTCCATAAATGATAATAATTTGAATCTTGAAGAAATATCGGCTAATCTATCCATGTTCGGTAACGGGTAAGCATCTTTAGGGAAAGCCCTGTTAAGATTAGTATAATCAACATATATCCTCCACTTTACATTAGATTTTTTGACGAGTACAACATTTGAAAGCCAAGTTGTGTACCGGGCTTCCTATTTTTTTGCCTCTAAGAGGTCTTTTACAACTTTTTCAACAACCTCCGCTTTCTCGAGAGATTTCCTAGGCCTAAATTGTACTATAACCCTAGCAACATGGTCTATGGTCAGCCGGTGGCATGCGACCTCGGGGTCCAATACGGGTATCTCAGCTACGCTCCACACGAACAGGTCCACATTTATTCTCACGCAGACCTTCAGCTGCTTCCTCGCCAGGTCTGGGAAGCAAGTTCCAATCTTCACTCCTTTTCCTGGGTTATTTCCGAGGAGGATGACTTTAAACTTGCTGTCTGAGATGGGGTGCATAGGATGGGGAGGCTCCTCACCATCTTCTGGTGTTGTCATCCTTGCTTCCCTCTCTTTCTTCTTCTGCATTTTTAAGTCACCTTTTGTGAAGCAGCTGTTGAGATCAATCGAATCGACGCGAGGAATAGGCTTTGGTTCCTCCGAGATGTTGGGACGATCAAGCTTGTCGACAGTTCTGGAGGACGTGTTGATGGAGTTCTGCCCATTTGCAGATGCTTTAAAGCATCTCCTTGCAACTTCAATGTCCCGACAAAGAATGGCGACGAGGCCCTTAGGGATATAGTACTTCACCTTCAGGTGGACCGTGGAAAGGACGACGATCAATTCAGCTAGGTTTGGTCTTCCCAGGATGAACTAGTATAGAGAAGGATAATCTATCACCAAAAATTGGGTTTTGACTGCTTTGGGAGTCTTAGCTGCTCTGAATGTGACAATTAGCTTGACATAACCCCATGGTCTCGTCGTCGCTCCGTTGAAGCCCTGCAGATCAAATCCGACATAGGGAGTCAAGTGAGTTTCATCCAACTTTAGAGTTTTGAACATGTGAGATTACATTATGTCGACCGAGCATCCCTGATTGACCAAAATTATTCGCACGTCGAAGTTCGTCATTCGTGCTCTCAAGAGTAGAGGGATGCTGGAGTCGGGGGAGCCACTAGAAAGCTCCTATCAGTAGAACATAATAGGGTTTGAGCTTCCCCGAAACTTCTCAAGGGTAGTGTTCTGGCTCGAGCTCGCATCGATAATTTATTCGAACTTTCACTTCACCGAACCTATGATGAAGTTGTTGAATCCCCCGTCGAATATAATCATGGCGGAGAGGAAGGATTCCCAAGGGTTGTGCATGGCAGTGTAGAAAGGGAAGTTGTACCCCTCAGGGATGAAGAAGTACTTTGGTCAGGAGACACTCATGGCGATCTGGATATTAGCATCGTTAGAGGATGGTATTTCCTTCTCGAACCTCTTTGCTTCTCGGGCCTCTTACCGAGGGGATTCCTTTTTCTAGTACTGCTTCAAATGCTTGTCTCTGATGAGGATCTCAATTGCATACTTGAGGTGGAAGCAGTCCTCGGTAACATGCCCTTGGATTTTTTGGAAATGACAATACTTAGTCTTGTCCATGTTGAGCTTCAGGGGCGTTAGTTTTGGGAAGCGAACTCTAGCCTGGAGAAATTTTGAGTTCACGTACTCAGATAAAATACGCTCGCAAGAGGCGATCAACAAAGATCAATCAGAGAAGTGGTCAATGGGTCCTTTGTTCTCTCGAGGAACACAGGGCTTTCCCTCCTTTCTTTTCTCTGCTCCTCAGAGAGGTATCAAGTCATCTTGCCTCGAAACTCAGGGGCTCTCCTGAAATTATGAATATTGAGAAGTGTTGGTGGCCTCCTTTTCCTCATACCAAATGTAAGCTTGGGCCTTGAAAAGGAGGGCCTGCAGTGAAGTGGGTGTCTCGATGCCAACTGCTTTGGCGAAGTCGCTGCAGGGGTGCAGGTGCCGCTTGAGCAAGTATTTCTTCATGTCATCGTCCGCGAAGACCTGGATGGAGTCTCAGTTGAATCTCTCGATGTAGGATCGGAGAGGTTCGTCTTTTTCTTGGATGATCACCTTGAGCGTCATTTTTATCTTAGGATGTCGTCTAGAAGCATCAAAGTGTCTTGATAATTGCCTCATTAGGTCTCTTCAAGAAGTGATGTATTCCTCAGCAAGAATTTTGTACAACATTATGGCGCTCTTTCTTAAAGTGGTGGAGATCAATCTGTATCTAACGGCGCCACTAACACGACGATAGTCGAGGAAGGCATCAATGTTCTCGAGATGGTCATCTGGATCAGTTGTTCCATCGTACGCCCCCAAATTTTGCAGTCTTTCCACCCTGACGAGGATGTGTGCGTCCATGATTTCTCAAGACAATGGTCCGCTGGGCCCATCTCCGTTGCTCCAAATTTGTGATGGGGGTGGAGACTGGTCATGTCTCCCCTTTCAGGGATTACCACCGCAGCATGGAGGCGAGTTTCGTGGACGGGATTTCAACCCACGAGGAGGTGAATGACAATTTTTCTTGGTGACTAGGGAACATCGGACCTCAGAGGGAGGGGTACGACCACACTTCTTGGTCACCATGGGCTATTGCCTCTCCAGTGGTGGGCGATAACTTGGTCTCCTCAGGGATGGACTATGGGACTCGTGTCGCTAGTGTCTCCGCAGGGGAGAGCGTGAACAGAGATCCCTCTCGAGTACTCCGATCCTTTGATTTTGGTTGTGGATCAGTGAGTTTATTTGGTTGATTACTGCGAAATCGTATAGGGGGGACCAAAATCATTTGAAATTCCTTAAACGTTGGCTCCTAAGTCTCTTAATTTCTATGAGTTTTGACGTACAATGCAAGATCTTTCTGGTTATCCCTGGAGAAAAGGTTAGCGGTGTGTCTATCTCTCCTTGTTGGAGTGATATCTTCCAGCTCTAGGATGTTCTAGTTATCGTCGTTATTCTGGGCAGGGTAGAGGACAATGCCCAAAGTGTCGTTCTTGTCATTAGGACCAACCACGATCAGTTTTTAGTTTATTTTGATCTTCTATTTTGAGGGGAAAAAATAAGCGGAAACAAGATTTCCCACATACGACGCCACCGATCCTACCAGGATCATGAAAGAGATGCATGGTTGATCCAATTATACGTCAGTCCAAATGCTCCTCGGAGGGGGGGGGGGGAGGGTTACCTACAATGCACTTCAATGCTAAAGTCAGAAAGAGTATGAAGTAAATGATTGTTAGAGTTATAAATAAGATACCTGACTCTCCTGTATAGGATAATATTTATAGAGCCCTCAACACTGGGCCAATAGCCCCCATTATAGGCTGGGTATTCAGGCTCATAATGGATGGCCGCCAGGATTCTCACGTGGTAGTGAGGATGAGCAGCATGTGCCCATCATCCAAGGTCAAGTGCTATGTGGACTTCACGGATAGTGGACTGATCACGTCCGTTACAAAGGGAATAACTACCCCGAAGAGTGAGAAACACGTTGATGACATGTCCTCGGGTGAGGGGTACGTGGATAACACATCTTCAGCTTGAGCCCTAATGGATTGGGCCATCATTTGGGACGTCCTTGACATAGGGGTAAGTTGGTCCATTCCCGATATTGGACCGTGCCCGGGCCCTGTCTAGAAATATTAATCTCGACTAGGTTATGAAATCGGCTGAAGGGATAGCAAAACTGGTGATCGGCTCTTAATAGTAAATGATCCCCGGGAAGGGGTGCAATTCGATTAATGATGTCGAATGACCATGATATGTCTGGGTAGCAACCCATGTGTGCCATGAACCCAGATAATGCTAGTCACCAAGAGTTACCTACCCATAGCCGATCATCAACTCGACTCATAAATAACTGTAAGCACCGCCAGCGTATTTACTCTAACGTTACATGGCTTTGAACACCTTCATTCAAGGTGATGGCAAATTTTACAGTCACGAAGCCCAAGGGTCACACCATGATTGAGGCTCTTAAATGGCGCCAGAAGAGGACTATATAAGGGCCTCCCGCAAGAGGGATAAGAAACACATTCGTTCTTGGGACAATACATATTGCTATCGTAGCTCCCAAATCCCCAAATACTTTAAAGAAATCTACCCCTTGCTATTCTCCCTATATCTATAGGGAAGTTACTCGTTTTAGTGTTTTTAGCAAGAACATTTAGTGCCCATCATGGGTCCTCGGTAAAACTGTCCTAGGCCACACCTCAAATCACATTCGACAAAATGTCGTCACCAGGAGACCCCCCATACATGGCACAACTACTAGCCATGGTGGAGGCCCTCAGGCAACAAAATGAAACTCTACAGGATAATGTCACAAACCTACAACAAATAAGTGTAGGGGATGATTAATCAGAAGAGGAGTTGTTGGAAACCCAACCTCTTTCTTAAGCTATATGGGATGATGAGGTACCTGAGAACTTCAAATCATTGTCGCTCATATCTTATGACGGCAAAACCGACCCTCAGGAGCACATTATTGCTATCAATTAACCAGATGGAAATAATAGGCTCTACTGACTCACTGAAGTGCAAACTCATGGCAAGAACCTTCAAAGACGTGGCTATAAGGCGGTATATGAGCCTTCCTTGATTATCTGTGGAAAGCTACTCAGACCTGACCAAGAAACTGGTGCATCATTTCTTAGCCAACAGACACCAAAAGGTCTCAACAACTACTTTGTTCAATGTCCGACAAGGAAAATCTGAATCTCTATGGGAGTACCTTGCTCAGTTCAACAAGGAGACCATAAAAAAATTTCCCACCCCAACTAAGAGTTGTTCGTGGGTGCCTTCCAGCTCGGTCTCTGAGCTAGGAAATTCAATGAATCCCTAGCACAATATCCGGCCACCAACATGGACGAGATTATCACCAGAGCAGAATGCTACATAAATGGTGAAGAAAGTAACTGGGAGAAACATTCTAGGGACACCACTAAAATAACCAAAAATAAAGAGGAGGGGTCAGGGAGAAGACAAGAATCCTCTCGACCCACTCCGAGTGATCGACCACGGGAATGAGTTGCTCAAAGACCAAGCCATGACCCCTCATTCCAGAAGAGGACATGACGCTGCTGAACACTAGAAGAGGCGACATCCTACGACAAGTATTCCATGTGAACTTAATCTCAGAAGCAACCCATTCGAAGAAGGTAAAATTTGTGATGTGAAAGAATATCGGAGCTTGGTATAGTTATAAGCGACTTCAAGGACACCACACCTATGACTATCACCAACTGAAGAAAGAAATTGAGGCATTGATACGGAGAGGACATATCTAGACCTATATGAAAGACAATATAGCCCAATCTGGGAAGAGGGATACCCAAAGAGATGACTCAGACTCTGAAGAACACTCCCAGAAGAAGTGGAATGGTACCGAGGAAGTACACGAGACAAAGACAACTCGTCATACGCTCAACACCATCACCAGGGGATTCACTGGTGGTGGAGAAATAAGCTCGGCCAGGAAGTGGTATGCCTGGGCTGTAATTCACGTGTTCGAAGAGATAGCCCAAAGTCAAGAACAGGACCTAAACATTGTCAGCTTCTCTAAACGGGACGCCGTGGGAATCCTAGCTCACTAAAACAATCTGATGGTCATTAAGGTACAAATCATAAATTGGAGAGTAAAAATGGTGTTGGTAGACCCCAGAAGCTCAAATGATATACTCTATTGGGACGCCATTAAAGGAATGGAATTTGATACCACCGAGCTATTACCCTTTAATGGCACCTTGGTTGGATTCTCCAGGGAGCAAGTGCAAGTAATGGGGCACCTTCCAATGCTAACCACCTTCGGGAGTGGCGCAAACGCCAAAGCTGTCAGAGTAAGGTACCTCATTGTAAACGCCGCATCTCCCTATAACATCATCAATGGGATACCATCCTTTAATTCTATGGAAGCCTCACTCTCCACCCTATTCCTCACCATGAAACACCCTTTGGGGGGCGGACGAGTTGGAGTAGTCAAAGGCGATCAGGGGCTTGTGAGAAAGTGTTACAAGGACAATCTGAAGCTAAAAAGGAGTATTAAACTCGGGTAAGTCAGGCACTCAAATGATCTCAAAGTCAAAATGGTCGACATCGACCCACGTGATGACCCACCAGAGGACAACCTATCTCCTCATGAGGAAACCAAAAAATTTATATTGGCAAAAAACCTTCTGAAATAACTTACATCAGTGTCAACCTGTCCTCTGGTGAAGAAGAAGAGATCATGGCAATATTAAAAGAGAATGTTGATCTGTTTTCCAGGAAGCTTTCAGATATACCCGAGATAGACCCAAACTTCATGTGTCACCACTTGGCATTGGACCCATATACAAACCCAATATCCCATACGAAACGGAATGGAGGCAAAGAGAAGAGAAATGCAATAACAGAAGAAGTCAGGAAGCTTCTTGACGTTGACTTCATCAAGGAAATTAAGCACCCTACTGTGTTGTCCAACTCGGTAATGGTAAAAAAGAAATTGGGGGAAATGGCGTATGTGTGTCAACTTCACTAACCTCAATAAAGCATGTCCCAAAGGTCCCTACCCGTTGCCACAGATAGACCGACTCATTGGCGAGACTTCAGGTTACAGACTACTCAGGTTTATGGATGCATACCACGGGTATAACCTGATTCGAATGAGCCCAGCCGACACGCCAAAGACAACCTTCATGACATACCAGAATAAATATTACTATGAGGTAATTCCATTTGGTCTCAAAAACGCAAGATCCACCTACCAGAGGTTGATGGACAAGGTGTTTTCTACCCAGATCGAAAGAAATTTGGAAGTGTATGTTGACGACATGGTTGTCAAAACCACCTCCAGGAAGCGTCATGTCGTGGATCTGACCGAAACACACGCATCAATAAGAAGGTATGACATAAGGTTGAATTCAGATAAATGCATCTTTGGGGGACATGTCGAAAAATTCCTAGGGTGTATGCTCACGAACCGGGGAATAGAAGCCAATCCTGATAAATGTCAAGCGATTATAGACATGTGAATCCCATCTAATGCACCCCCAAAATTTCCCCTCTTCTTTTTACCTTATATGGATTATGTTTCATCATACACATTCATGCATTTGAGATAGGATCAAGGTATCTTTGGGTCTCATGGTCTTCTTCAAGACAATAGAAGATGGTTGTATTGACAATCAGTGCAAAGAGTGTCTCATATTCTCAATCTTTTGATCTGTCAAGCTACAAGGGTTTATAATACCTCAAGACACCCCGATTATCTCATTGGTTCATCAAAAGATTAAAGATTACAAGAGTATTAAAGTGAATCACATTTCTCCTATCCATCTCTTGAAATTAGGGTTTTGGCCAGATGAAGTGTGTGGTGCTTGTATGAGACAATTTTTTAAAGTAATACCCTCTCATCATATATAAAACATATTTGTTCAAGAAGTTCTTCATCATATTCCATGGAACTAAGGTTTTGAGGCTTGATCATCATCTTCTAACACAAGTGATCAAAATTAGGGGTTGTGTTTAAACCATGCTATCTCTGAATTTTTGAGCTACACTTGATTCCATTTTTATCAGAAGGATTTCCATTGCTAAAATAATTGCAAATCAATTTTGATCAGAAGGATTTCAATTGCTAAAATAATTGCAAATCAATTGATTTGGGGGAAAAGTCAATTGTGCAAGATAAAAGTAAACTCTTGACTTTTTTAAGTCAACATCATGTTTTACAAGTCAAATGTAGTAAATGTTTGGGATTTGATCATGAAATTCCAAGAAATTCATCAAGAATCAAGAAATGTGAAAAATTATTGAATTGGGAATTAGGGTTTATAAAGAAGTTTCTAATTTTTGCAAGTTTTACATGTTTGGTCAGTCAACTTTAGGGATAACTTTCTCATTGATCAAGGCTTCAATTCAATTTTTATTCAACATGAAAGTTATTCCTCTGCTTCAGATCTTTCCAACCATGACTAGAACATCCAATCATGGCCAATTTTCTATGTGATTAAGGTTTCAATTTAATTTGCAATCAACGTCAAAGTTGCTCTTCTCATTTTAGGCTTTCCATAAATCAAAATTTCATCCAATATTGTTCACAGAACCTTAAGTTATTGTGACCAAAAGTGAGGCATTCAAGTTTGTAGTTTTGCCAAACACATAGTGAAAATCTACTATGCTCAAGGTCAGTGTCAAGTGTGTGTTTTCAAGGGAAGATTCAAGCATCAACCAAACATCTTTTGTTGATGACATCAACACAAAATTTTAGGATACAACTTTTCTCTACAACTTTTCTTCATAAAGTTTCTCAAATAAGTCCTTAAATATCAAGATATTATCTTTGGAAATCATGCAGTCCAAGTCATAAATTATTTCGACTTAGAGAAGTTTTATAACTCATGAATTAGTTTGCATGATGTTTACTTCTTTGATGATTTTGATTACATTCTTAGCTTATTCTTAGTTTCCAATCATCATGGAAGTTATTGATTTCCTCATTGTCTTTCCATAAAGTTCAAAATTGCATCCTATGTTGTAGAGTATTTTAAGTTATTGTCAGGAGAAGTCGACTGAGTATTGTGTTTTGGCCTGAAAAAATTATTTGAAGTTTGTGTAAATTCTGTGTTTTTCCCTACATCATGACCCTCAACACTCGCCCATCACTCAATTCATTACCCAAAGAAGCCAAACAAACGCACACCACATGCATGCATACGTATAAGAACTTGGCCAAACAAGGAAAGGAGAGACCACAACAAACTTGATCTCTTCTCTCTCTCTCTCTTCATCATCTGCTTTCCTCTTACACTTATCCCTTTCATCTTTTTCTCACCAAAACGACATCAAAGAGGTTCTCAACACACCCAAAATGCATCCCTCTCTCTCTTACTCACTCATCATCCAACTTACTCTCCAACTTTTGCTAACTGCGGTTGACTTTTTAACCTCACTCTTATGACTTTATATTTTTCTCCTCACTCTCATCTTAGAAAGACAAAAGAGTAAACTGAAGAACACGCACCTTGGAGAGAGAAAGAAGATCAGTAGTTCTGAAATTAATTTGATCAAAGCTTCTCTCATCATTTCTGAAATTTCTCTCGAGCTAGCTCCATTTTCTCATCTAATTTCTCTAGTTTGAAGCTTGTAGATCAAGACCGTTGGGTTTCTTTAAGCTCTGGGACTTGAAGAAACAATGGATTTATTTTCCACTTGAGTAAGTTTTCTTAAGCTTCAATCTCTCTCATTCATGGATTAGCATGCTATAAAATGATGTAAATGCGTTCGCAAGCATATTAGTCGATCACACAATAGGTGTGATGTATATTGATTCATGAAATATGAGTTTGTGATGATGTTTGAAACCTCCGAAATTGTTTGAATTTGTGACTTTCCAAGCAAATATCTTCATGATTCAGTGCTTGTTTGGTGATTTTATTGGTTCCTTGATGTTCTATGATGTTTAATCTTCAATTTTGTTTAATTTCGTGGAGAAATAAGAGAGATCTGATGCTCTGAACTTTGCATGATGAATCTGTGTGAAATCACGTTAGGTTTTTTTTTCCATAACAGGGATGATGACATGTTAGAGTTTGTTTGGTTAAGGGATTTTAATCTTTTACAGCGCTTTTTGAAAATGGTAGCTGTAGTATATTCTTTTTTTTTTCCAACTATTTTCATCATTTTTATTTTAATATTTTTAATGACACAAAAATTATCAAAAAATCATGTCATGCTTATTTTTAAGTTTATTTTATATTTATAATTTTATTGATAAATTAATTAAAAATCAATTAGTTGAATAAATCATTTTCACTGAACTTTTGATTTAGGTTAGATTTTGATTTTATATTAATTGATTCCTTAACATAAAAAATTTACAAAAATATTTTGTATTTTCCTTAAGTTCCATAGATTATTATGATATTTTTTAACCATTTTTATTTAATATCTTGTTTGATTTATAAATTGTTGAAGATGAATGTGTATTTGGATCCTTTTCTTGCTTAGGTTAGAAGTTTCACCTTCATTTTCTATCTTCCCTTGATCTAAAAATTCCAAATTAATTTGTGGATGTTTTTAAATTTGTTAAGACACTAAAAGTGATTTTTAAATAATTTTACATGTTGATTTTTCTACTTTTGGATAATTGTTTGTCAAGTGTGCTTCATTAAATGCCTTTCATGGCTAGTTTCCAAGTTTTGATTTTATTTCCCATTTTCCTTCAATGTGTAAATGGTTTTATGAGATATTTATGACTTGTAAATGTATGAATATCATATCCATGGTTTTTAACATCACTTTTCTTTTTTTACTTGATCTAAGTTGAAAACTTGTCCATTGGTGTTTGTCTTGACAAATAGTGCCTTCACTTGGTTATTTTTGAACATGTTTTAATGATAACCTATGTTCATATTATGGGTACATGTATGATTAAGGATTATATCAATTGGATTCAAATTATAGGTCCTTTTAAAGTCAATATTTTAATTAATCCTTCTTGTGCATATTATGTACTTATCATGTGAAATCCTAAGGGCTTTTGATTGGTCTATTGAGAAAATTTTCATGATATTTTATGTGTGAGTCAATGATTTATGGATTATAGGCTCAAGGATAGTCTCTTGAGGACTTGAGAATCATATGAATTCATTTGGAGAATCCTTATTTTTCCCTACTATTTGGAATTTACTTCTTTGTTGATTAAGATACAAGGTATGCACTTGTGCAACCTATAAGGAACCAAGTTCATTCACTAATTCTCATCACATGTTAGAGGCTTGAGTTCATACTTATGAACCATTCAAGTATGTTAGGGTTTGGTTTTGACCAATTCTTGCACTAACCTTTGTATGTGCTTTAGTAGTGATTCCTTAGGGATTTTTATAAGTCAATGGCGTGTGTTAACCTTAAATGTTTGATTCTGACTTCACTCATACTTGACACATTATGCCATGTTCAATTAATCACACACTTGTTTCAACTTCACATCATAACTTTGGTTGATGCTAGTTTGTGTACCTTGGTGTTTGAACCATGTTTTCAATGACTAATTGAACTTCTTCTTGACTATGAGGTTTGTGATAAGTTCATAACATGTCTATTTTTACCTCTTCTTCTTCTTCTTCTTCACATTACCACTTATTTTTCAATTTGTTTGCTTGTTAGCAGTGCATGAGGACTTATGTCCATTTAGGGTTGATTATGATCATTTCCTTGTGTGAATTTGATGTGAATCTTTCTCAAGTTTATTTATGTAATAATGATGAGTCTCTTATGTGTTAACTTCTGACTTGTAAACTCACTCACCCCTTTATAACATGATATGTTAGGCACTGGACTCCTAAGTCTTTACTAGCTAGTGTATTTGCCTAGTTGTTCTCTTTTTATGGTTCCTACATCCATACCCTTGAAGCATGACCCTTATGGATGTCTCCACATATTCTTTATTTCCTATTGATGCCATATTGTAGAGGTAGAAATGTTGATACTAAGCCATTGGACTAACTTAACTCGCACATATCAAATAAAAATCGCCACCACACTTTATTGTTTCTAGAGGAAATGGGAAAACAACGAATAAACCCAAAAGAGAGGGGGGGGAGAATCTAGGTACAGAGGTTGGTTATGAAAAGGGAAGTTATTAGCATTCTAAAAATATACGGCACTCCGCAAGAACCTCTTTGAAAATCTGTGTATTTTGGCTATAAAAGGTGTATACAAAAATAGATGGTGGAGATGAAAAAAGAAGCATTTATTACTATTTTTCCACCCGCCGTGGTTGTAAACCATTAGTTACTACATACCATATTCTGTGCAATAGGGGATCAGGGTACTCGTAGTTCACCTCAAAAATTTTAAAACACATGCGTGTTGGTTAATTTTAAGAGAAAAGACGTCATCGTCACATCTGAGTGGAAAACATACTTACTACCCATGATTATGAGAAAGGAGAATTTGCATCATCTCAAAGTGGAGGATATAACTTAGATTTTTAAATCATCACAACCTCACTCAACACCCAAGTGGAAAATATCTCACTTCACTACATATCGTAGAAGCATAATAGCTTGCATCACTATAAGAATCGACAAGAGTCTAATCTTTTGAGAAAAAGTTTTAAAGTAAAAAGCCAAAGTGGCCAAATGGTTTGAATGAGTTTGATTGACTTTTAGTCTTCTCACAAAAAATGTCAATGTATGATTAAGTTGGTTAAAGCTTAATTAAAAAAAGATTTTTAAAAATGCATGGACCTAAGTCCAAGTTTATTATGAAAGTTCTTCAAGTTAGAAAACAAGAAGAGTTTTGAAAAGGAGGGAGAAGATTTGGAAATTAAAGAAGATAGGAGGAGATGAAGGGACTATCCTAAAGCTTAAAGTAAAAGCTAAGGAAAAGAACCATCTAACTTACAAGAAGTCAACACTTGACATAAAGAAGTCAATGTTTAATTCGTATCCTTTGGATTGAAACCAAGCAAGTAAAAATACTAAACCTCTCAAGATTACCCAAGCTTGAGATGCATTAAGTCTTCATAAAAATTGGGCGGAGTAACAACTGTATACTGAGGAATTCTGAATCACATACAAAGCATATAGTCAAAATAACCTGCACACAAAGAAAATCAACCCAATGTCTTGGAGTAAACCCCAAGATCTTCAGACAAAATAACAACAGAATCACAAGGTCCCAAGGGTATTAGGGCTTCTCATCCTAAGTCCAAGAGGTACACAAGTCCATAATACTAAGGATAGTAACCAAATAGTCTAACTAACATTAAAGTTTTTTTAATGTTCAATTTGGTTATTAAGTGTCTTCAAAAAGAAAAGAAATCTCAAATGAGCATAAATAAATAAATATATATATAAAGATAAATGCTCAAATGAGCAAAGATAAAATGATATAAAGATAAATGCTCAAGTGAGCAAAGATGAAAATAACATGAAATGTAAATGCTAAAGTAAATGGTGCATAAAAGTAAGGGCATAAAATAAAGGGCATAATGTAAAAGCACAAAGTAAAGTTAATTGTTAGTGAATTAGAAGTTAGAGGTTAGCTGAATGACCATCTTTAATCTTGCATTTGAAAACTAATTAGAAGATTGATAACAACAAAGCTTCTCAACAACAAGTTTCTTTTTTTTTGCCAAGTATATCATTCATTTCAAGTATTCAATGCAAGCATATATGATCAATGATGTTTAAATAATCCACTTAGACCAAAATTCACGAAATTTCATTAGAGGACTGATAAGATCAAAGCCTCCTAATAATGAACCTCAAGGTTATTGGATCCAAGATTTCAAATTAAACATACTTGGGCTTGAAAACATAGGTTTGGGACACAAATGGTCATTTTTCGAACCGGGACAAATTTAGCGCTATGTTAAGCAATGGTATGTAGAGTTATGTAGAAGTCACACCTATTTTGAGGTCGGTCAATAGTAATCTATGTACCACATGTTAGAGAAATGATATGTAGATTATTTTCTAATAACATGTAGCAAACTTGTTGAATTAACCTTGAATATTTTTGGACTTTTTTTTTGGAAAAATAAGCATGATGAATCATAAGAGGTATTAAAATGATGTTTTCTTGAAGCACACTTAAAGATGGAGCTTAAATATCAATGAACCCGGTTGAAGAAAGCATGGAAATAAACACATGAACCTATGAATCTTCTTGATGAATTCCACCACCAACTTTAGGGAGATCTTGACTTAAATAAAGTGAGAGAGCTCCTTGGACCATAAATATTTGATACCATAAACATAAACTTAAAGATTGAACTCTTGCAATCCATTAGAGAACCATTTGATAGAAAATCACCCCTCAAACCCTAGATTATATGGTGAGATGAATGCAACTGTGATCACCTACAATATGAACATTCAAAGAATCGTATATACACATATTAATGTTAGTTAAAAGAACACGTGTACAAGATACATAATTCAAGGTGCTTGGTAATCCCTCAAGAGCAAACATAAAGATAGGATAGAGAGAGAAACAAACCTAATGTATGTGTCTTGATGCATTGTGACATGAGATGATGAGAAATCTTAGGGGGGGAAACTGGGGTATAACAGCTGCCCTCATTTAAGTGTCTTCTATCCGGAGATACGAAGGTTAAAATCTTCGTCTCGACGCGATTAAAGATACTTAAATACAAAACAAACCTTATTTTTTTCCCTAAGACGCCATGAAATGCTTATGATCATGAATGCAAACAAACAACTCCAAAGGTGACACACAACACCACTAGGTAAGCAGAAGATAAAACAATAGATCAAAAAGAGAGTCCAACCAGGAAAATAAATCGCCTGGGAACAGGAGATTCAAATCTACTGGGGTAAAGCCAAAAGAGGAGATAAGGCATCACTAACTCAAATAATAAGGAAAAAGAAATGGATGACAACGATCGACAAATAACTGTGAACTACCCACTCCTAGTGGGGACAGCAAAAAACGAGTAATGTCGACTCACAGGGCATAGGAAATTAACAACCCGAAGGATGAAAATAGAAGTTGTAAGATAATACCCGTAAATACAATATTAGGGTCGGTAAAAATTATTGGCATCAATACTTATGATTGGAAACATATGATTGACATCAGCCTTTATGGCTGGGCACAACTCAACTTTTTTAGAGCAAAGTGAATCTCAACAGTGAACTATCTCCCGTAATGAAGAAACTACCATTCATTGGAGTACAAATCTTAACAACAAACTATCTCCCTTAATGAAGATACTACCATCCATCAGAGTAAAAACCTCAACAACGAACTATCTCCCTTAATGAAGAGACTACCATCCACCAGATAACAAATCTCGACAACAAATAATCTCCCTGAATAAAGAGACAAACATCCATCGGAGTAAAACCTCAATAACGAACTTTCTCCCTTAATGAAGATACTACCATCCATCGGAGTAAAAATCTAGACAATGAACTATCTCCCTTAATGAAGAGACTACCATTCATTGGAGTAAAACCTCAACAACGAACTATCTCCCTTAATGAAGAGACTACCATCCATCGGAGTACAAATCTCAACAACGAATTATCTCCCTTAATGAAGAGACTACCATTCATTATAGTTAAACCTAAACAACAAACTATTTCCCTTAATGAAGATACTTCCACCCATTGGAGTACAAATATCAATAACGAACTATCTCCTGTAATGAAGAAACTACCATCCATCGGAGTAAAAATCTCAACAACGGACTATCTCCCTTAATGAAGAGACTACCATCCATCAGAGTAAAACCTCAACAATGAACTATCTCCCTTAATGAAGAGACTACCATCAATTAGATTAAAAATATCTTCTTTGGTATTGATAGACTTACTTGGGAAGTACATGTTGCTCAAATAAAGACACAACCACGTGCTGTTACGAAAAGGATTGCGACAACACTGTTGGGAAATGAACCTTGATTTCATGGATAAATACCAATGCATTCCCTTTGAGGTGATAAAGTCTTTATGTGTAAAATAAATGCACATTCTCAACCCAAGGATCACATCCTAGAGAGGCCAGAGTAACATTGCTGTTGGGAACCATAAATACAAACCAGAAATAAACTGGGGTGAAACAGTTAACCAAGAAGCCATCCAATGAGGAATAAACTTAAATGGGAATCAAATTTCACCCAGGTAATGATAAGGTTAGGAAGGCTAATGCAAAATTCTTCCACGAGGGATAACCCGGTGGGGAAATAGGAAGGATATATACTTTCTGATAAAGGTTGACACTCTATTGAAGAGAGGATAACATAACTCTATAAAGAGGGTAATATGCTAACAATAACATCAATGATTGCAAATGAGCAATAAATTTTAATTCAGATATGCACGATATATGTATGAGTGTATGGATGTTATTGTGTACATGCTTACAAAACAAACACTCGGGTAAGGAAAACCAACTTGGGTAAGGAAAACACTCGGCTCATTCAGGATGAAGATTCCCTAAGAGAGTTAGTACCGACTAACAAAACAAAGTCCAACTTCATGGCTTGAAAATAATCATGACACAATTTGATACGATAAACCAATATAGTTGCAGGGATATAACACCCTCCTATAGGCTTCACCGAGGAATAACATATAAACTTCACTAAGGAAGATAAAGCCACACCGTCTAGACTTCAACTAGGGATTCCATACTGACTTCACTAAGGAAGAAAACACCACATCATCGAAGGGAGCCCAAAATACAATCTTCAATATCAAGAGTAATGGTTGTGCAAACTTCTCTGGGGAGAAATTATGAAACTTCACGGGGAAATTTTTTTTAGAGAGAAGCATAATCTTCGCTTCATTTGGGGATCTAAGAAGTTAACAATGCACCAGGAAGTCAAAATTATGGGGATTTTAAACCAATCTTAACATTTGGCGAAAGAAAACCCAAAAAGTTGACAGCTGTCTCAACCCTTCTTAGAAAAGATACTGCCCATGTCTGACTAGCACACCACAACAACAATGTCATAAATAGAGAGAACAATACTCTGCAAGAGGTTCTACGTTAATTTAAAACACACAAAGGGAGAGATAAACCCATCAAATGAGAAAAGGCTTCATTACTCTACCAAATCCTCTTGATCACAAACCAGTTGGGAAAAGGATCACACTTAGCTAAAGCAATTCACATCATGACCTCGCCTTAGAGCAAAATAGGCTCTAAACCACAACTTAGTCAACCTCACCTTAGGGAAAAAGGGGCTCTGAACCACAATTAGGTCAACCTCGCCTTAAGGAAAAAGGGGTCGTGAACCACAAGCTGGTCATCCTCTTGTTCGGGAAAATGGACTCTGAACTACAACTCGGTCAACCTCGCCTTAGGACAAAATAAGATCTAACCATAAGCCTGTCAGCCTCGCCTTCAGGAAAAAATACTCTAAACCGCAACTTGGCCAACCTCGGCTTCAGGAAAAGGGCCTCTGAACCACAAGTCGTTAACCTTAACTTCATGGAAAAGAGATCTGAACCACAACTTGGTCAACCTCATCTTAGGGTAAAGGGTCTCTAAACCACAAGCCGGTCAACCTCGCCTTCAAGTAAAAGGGCTCTGAACCACAACTTGATCAACCTTGCCTTTCGGTAAAGGTGTAGCGGTTGAAATGTTTTAAGACTAAGCCATTGGATTGACTTGAATTATATAAATCAAAATAAAAATCTCCACCGCATTTTATTGTTTCCAAAGGAATGGGAAAAGAGCGAATAACCCAAAAAGAAGGGGAAAGATTCAAGGTAAGGGGGTTCGTTATGCAAAGGGAATGTATTAGCACGCTAAACATCTACGGTACTCCGCAGGAACCTCTTTGTAAAATATATATATTTGGTTGTGAAAAATGTTATATAAAAATAGATGGTGGAGGTGAGAAAAGAAATATATTTATTTTATAATTTTTTCAGCCTTTACGGTTGCGAACCTTTAGTGTCTACGTACCACCTTTTCATGCAATAGGGGATCAGGGTACACGTAGTTCCTCTTTTAAAAATTTAAAACACAAATGTGTTGGTTAATTTTATGATACAAAACATCATCGTCACGTCCGCATGGAAAACGTACCTACTACCCACAATTATGAGAAAGGAGAATTTGCATCATCTCAAAGTAGAGGATATGGCCTGGATCTTAAAATCAACAATGCCTCACTCAACACCCAAGTGGAAAATATCTCTCTTCACTACATATTGTAGAAGTATAGTTGTTTGCATCACTACAAGGATTGACAAGAGTTCAATATTTTGAGAAAAGTTT
Organism: Vicia faba; assembly: GCA_948472305.1. NCBI lineage: Eukaryota > Viridiplantae > Streptophyta > Magnoliopsida > Fabales > Fabaceae > Vicia > Vicia faba. Next base: position 986,707,359 of record OX451739.1, read on the forward strand.
AAAGATAAAAGCCAAAGTGACAAAATGGTTTGAAATGGGATTTATTGACTTTTAGTCTTCTCACAAAAATGTAAAAGTATTGTTAAGTTCATTGGAGTTTATTTATGAAAATGTTTTGAAAATGCATGGACATAAGTCCAAGTTTATTATGAAAGTGGCTCAAGTTTAAAAACAAGAAGTGTTTTCAAAAGGAGGAAGAAGATTTTTGAAATTAAAGAAGATGGGAGGAGAAGAAGGGACTATCCTAAAGCATAAGGTGAAAGCTAGGGATAAGAACCATCTAACCAGCAAGAAGCCAATACTTGACATTATGAGCCAAGATAGAATTCCCATTCCTTGGATTGAAACCAAACAAGAAAAAAATACTAGACCTCTTGAGAGAACCAAACTCCAAGTGTATTAAGTCTTCACAAAAATTGGGCAGAGTAACGGCTGTATACGGGTGAATTCCAGATTACAAACAAAGGGTGTAATCACAAAAAAACCTGCACACAAAAACAAACAAGCAACCCAATGTCTTGAGGTAAACCTCAAGAACTCCAGACAAAATAATCAGATAAGATCATAAGGTCTCCAAGATAGGCCAAGGTTTCTAACCCTAAGTCCAAGAAAAGTCCCATGCTCCATAATGCCAAGGATAGTAACCAGATAGTTCAAGTACCATTAAAGTTTTTTATGGTTTATGTTGATTATTAAGTATCTTAAAAAGGTAAAAGCTCAAGCGAGCAAAGTAAAAATGATAAGAAAGTAAATACTCAAATGAGCAAAGATGAAAATGGCATGAAATGTAAATGCTAAAAGTAAATAGTACATAAAAATAAAAGGGGCATATAATAAAGATAAAGGATAAAGTCAATTATTAGTGATTAGTGGTTAGTTGGATGATCATCTTGAAACTTGCATTTGGAACTCATTAGAGGATTTGTAGAACCAGAGCCTCCACACAATAAGTTGCATTTGCTTTTTGTCAAGTATATCATCCATTTGGAATTCTCACAAGTGCCATCTAATGATCAACGGTGTTTAAGTGATCCGCGTTGACCAAAGGTGTTGTAGATCCATTAGAGGATTGGTAGAACCAAAGCCTCAACACAATAAATCTCAAGGTTATTGGATTAAAGAGATCAAATTAACATACTTAGGCTTGTAAACATAACTTTGGGCCAGGAATGATCATTTATTCAAATTGGGACAAAATTTAGCGCTATGTTAAGCAATTGTAAGTGGATTTATATAGAAGTCGCACTTATTTAGAGGCCGGTCAATAGCAATCTATGCACCATTTGTTCTAAGATATGATATAGAGATCATGCTCCAACAACATTTAGGGCAATAAGAAGGGGATGAGATGAAGAGGGATGGGAGAGAGTATACAAACCACTTTTGAATTGAATTTAATCAAACTATTATTAAAATCATTCATCCATTTTTGTGGAGTTAAACTCAACACCATGGATCCAATGATGTTAATAAAGTTCATGATCCAAAATTTAACCCAAGATCAGCCAGAAAATAGTCACAAAATAATATTACATTTTAATATATAGAAAAGGGTTTAAAAATAATGTTTAAAAATAGAAAATAAAGAGAAAAATATCAACTATGTTCAAATTAATCAAGAAATAAAAAGTAAGACCATAGAAAAATCAGAAGAAAAAAAAGGCTCAAATAATTTTACAAATTTTTTGGTAATTTTTTAAAGTCAGAAACTATTTTTAAAATTAAAAGAAATGGGTAAAATAAACCAAAAATGATTTAAAAAAATAGTAAATTCAGAAACAAAAATAAAATAAGGTCACCAATATTTGTCACAATATCATTGGATCACTACATAATTTTTTCAGAATTTAAAAATGTATAAAAGTATTTTTAAACATTTAAAACAATTCAAAAAAAGTGTAAATTTATAAAAAAAATACCAAAACACAATTAAATTGTGAAAAAATAAAAATCAGAGAGAGAATAATCAAAATATTGTTTCAGAATTTTTCAGACTTTTTAGACTTAAAATGAATTTTCTATGATTTTTTAAAATTTAAAACAATTAAAATATAAAAATCAGAAAACAAAATAAAAGTAAAAATATGTGGACCATTGGATGAGAGTCAAAACGCGTTAGTAATCAAATCCAAGGGATCTGGCGCGCTGTGCATATCTTGGTCATTAGTGAATAAAGTACAGAATCAAATATAAATCAGATTTTCAAAAATAACAAGTGGCGTGCCATCATTGGTTGGAAGATGACACGTAGGTCATCTTCAACCTCCAACCAACAACATTTGCAGGTCTCTGAAACTGTAAAATCAGAAGCTCAGACCTATGTTGTTCGCTTCGTCTCTTCAAGACGAAGATAACCACACCCTCGCGCCAAATTTATATAAATTGTAGCTCAAGCAATTTGGAAAGAAAGTTTTGAAAAAGGATTTGAAATTTCATGGTCAAAACGTGTTTCCAGTAAAAGGTAAGTGTTGCGACTAGATCCATGGCAATGAGAGCAACACAATGATATCAGAGTTTTGAAGAATTAATGAAGGAATTTATCTATTGAAGTTGAGTTGCAGAACTCTGAAACTGGACTTCTATGGAGCAGTATAAGGTACGATTCTTGAATGTGATTATATGGTTAGCTTCAGGGAAGATCAAGGAAGGTGAATTGATGGAAAAATTGGATTGAAAAAGGCTTGAGAATGGATTTTGAAGTTACTGAATTCTGAGTTGTGGAACAAGTTTGGCTGGGTGATTCTGGCTATCCAAGCTTGATAAAATGAATGGGATTGCTCATTTATTTATAGGAGAAGCAAATGGGATCAAAAGGAAGGGTGAATGATGCAATTTGGAGGGAATCCGTGTGGGTCTGCATCATGAAGAAAATGTGACTTCTCTTTTGTCAAAACTCATCCAAAACGCGCGCTTTGATGCACTAATCCACTGGGGAAAGTTGGCTAATCATGTTTGGACCCAAAACTTGTGCTAATTTGAGGTTTAGAGGTTGTAACATGAAATTCAAATTCTGACTTTCAATGAAACTTCAATTCCAAGTTACCACTTTTGAAACAATGACATTCTCAGCTCAAGGGGTCTTAAGGCATGATTCTTGATGCTTTAGAAAGATGAGGTTACAAGATTTGCAATGGAAAAAGAATGGAATCAAATGGATGCTTGAGCTTAAATTTGTGTCGAGTCAAAGTTGGAGAAAAAGAGTTGACTTTCCATACTTAGAAATATTTCAAATTCTTCTTCAAAAATGACCTATAATGTCTTGCATCCAAACATGGCCTTCCACTTGGAATTTGATCTTGACCAAAAAATGTGGAATGAAGTAGACCTCTTGAATGTCATTTTGAAACTTGAACCATTCAAAATCTCCAAAAATTAAGAGAGTTATGAATTGTTGAAGTTGGGAAAAAAATCATGAAATGACCTATAATCTTTTGCATCCTTAAGGAAACTTCCATACATTTTCTCACTTTGCACATAAAAGAAGGCATAAAGTTCACACCTTCAAGTTCATTATGGAAAAATAATGGGTTCAAGGTGATAAAAATTGACCAAGTTATGATCATTTGAAGTCACACATGGAAAATTGAGGATTCATCTGGAGGACTTGTAATCTTTCTTCCTCATTGAGTCTCTTCCTCATGACAACTCCTTGAAATTTTTTAAGTGATATGTTAATAACCCTTTGAAGAGAAAGATGTATTTATAATCACTCAAAAATACCAAGAGATGAGCAAGATATATTCCTTTGAAGCTCAAAACCCTAGCTCTTTAGATCAAAAGAATGCTTTGAGGAACTTTGACAATTTTGAACAAACTTCTTATACCAACACACATGATTTGTAAATAGAAGTTGTTGAGGATGATAATGAGAACTCATAGCCACCAAAACCACTTCCATATATTGAACATTGAGAGAAATATGCACTTGTGACCAAATGGAATAAAATCTTGTCTAACCATGACAACTTCTCCAATCAATCCCTTGTGCTTTTCAACCAAATTTGATAATCTTGAAATATGGTGAACCAAAATAACCTTGACATGCCATTTCCCTTAAAAAAATCCAATGTTGAGGTTTGAACTTCTCAAGCTTTATTGACTAGGGCATGGAAATAAACTCATGAACCCATGGAGCAACTTGCTGAATCTCATTGCCTTTACCTACATAAGTAACAAGCAAGACATACCAACATTGCATTTTATTAATTAAAAGAAGAAATCAAGACAAAAATATTCATGATCATAAAAGAACACAAGTCAAGGTGCTTGGTGATTCCTCAAAGAGCAAAGCTAAATATAGGGAGGGGGACCAAGAATCCTAATGTGATCTTGTTGTGAATGAATCAACATGGTATAATGAAAGGATCTTAGGGGGGAAATTGGGGTACAACAGCTGCCCTTATTTAAGTTTCTTCTATTCGGAGATACGAAGGTTAAAAATCTTTGTGTTGACGCGATCGAAGATACTTAAATATAAAACAAACCCTATTTTTGGCCCTAAGATGCCATGCAAATGTTTATGATCATGAATGCACATGGACAAAACTAAAGTGACGCAAAACACCACTGGGGATGTAGCAAAGATATTATAGAAACAAAAGAGAAACCCGACCAGGAAAATAAATCAGTGATGGATCAAAAGACATGACTCAGAGAGGATGGTAAATTGGTCAAAGGATACACCAACCCCTACTGAAGGCGAAACTGCCAACGTTCACTGAAGGCAGAGAGAAAGATAACAAACCTCAACATTTACTGCCGATGTCCTACCGACTTTCACCGAAGGTAGAGAGGAAAGAAATATCATAGAACCGCCGCTCACTGACGATGAACTACCAACGTTCATTGAGGGTAGCAAAAAGATAACAAATACCAACTTTCACTGATGGTGATCTACCAACTTTCACTGAAGGTAGAAAGAGAAAATATCATAGCACCACCGTTCACTGACGATGAACCACCAACGTTCACTAAAGGTAGCAAAAAGATAACAATCATTGACGTTTATTTTCGATGACCTACCTACTTTCACTGAAGATAGAAAGAGAATATATCATTGCATCGCTGTTCACTGACGATGAACTACCAACATTCACTAAGGGTAGAAAAAAGATAACAATCATCGACCTTCACTGCTGATGACCTACCAACTTTCACTAAAGGTAAAAAGATAATATATCATTGCATTGTTGTTCACTAACGATGAACTACCAACATTCACTGAGGGTAGCAAAAAGGTAACAATCATCGACGTTCACTGCCGATGACCTACCAACTTTCACTGAAGGTAGAAAGAGAATATATCATAGCATCGTCGTTCATTGACGATGAACCACCAACGTTCACTGAGGGTAGAAAAAGATAACAATCATCGACGTTCACTGCCGATGACCTACTAACTTTCACTGAAGGTAGAAAAAGAATATATCATTGCATCGTTGTTCGCTGAGGATGAACTACCAACGGTCACTGAGGGTAGCAAAAAGATAACAAGTTTCCCCAAGATTCTGGCATTTCAACTAGAACGGGTCTCAACTTCTTTTTTAACCAAGGCACTCCACCTGGAAATGATAATATATAAGCTGTCTCAAATAAAGAGACTTCCACTTGAAAAGATTTCACAACGAGTTGTTTCTGTGATATTGAAAGTCTTACCATCCGTTGGCTTAATCCGATGACAAACTACAAACTATTCACTCATAGAGGAGATAGCAAAAAAAGGTTACGTCGACTTTTATAGGGAAGCACAAGTTACTCAAATAAAGAGACCTGCTACTTGTTGTCATGGAGGATTGTAAAAATAAATGACTTTCTGGGGAGAGAAATATGACTTCCTGGAAAAAGAAAAATGACTTCCTGGAGAAAGAAATATGACTTTCTGGGGAGATTCCACGATATTCCTGCTGAGGAGATAAGGTCTTCTTGTGCAAAATAAATGCACCAACCAAAACTTGAAGTTTTCAGAAATCCAAAGTGAATAATATTGTTGTGGAATCCACAAATTCAAACTAGAAATAAACTGGAACAAAACAGTCAACTAGAATACATCCTTTGAGAAATAAACTCAAGAGGGAAAACCAAATCCATCCGAACCAGGAGCTGTACAGGAAGGCTAAAGAAAAAATCTTCCAATAGGGACAACTCAGTGGGGAAATTGAAAGAATATACGCTTTCTTCTTAAGGCCAACACTCTATTAAAGAGAGGACAACGTAACTCTGCAAAACAGGATGATATATCAACAAAAATATTAACAAATGTCAATGAACAATGATTTGCCAATTTTAGCTATGCATGATGTATGTATGAATGTATGAGTGTTATCGTGCGTATGCTGACAAAACAGATATACAACATTGGGAATAACCAGGCAAAACCACCTCGGGCACTAACAACACTCAGCTAAACTTCATCCAAGACGATCATTCCAAGAAAAAGTAAATGCCAACTGAGGAAACAAAACCTATTAGCTGCTTTAGCTTTACTGGGGTTCGACATAATCCGGAAGTAAGCAAAGCTAAGTGACAGAATAGTACAGATACAGGGATAGAACATCCTTCTTCAGGCTTCACCGGGGAAACAAGTGTTTTTAAAAGTAACATTCCTACTGGAGATTGAAAAACCAGTCTCAAGTAAAGCAGACTGACACCAAAACATCAAAACATTCACTAGGGAATTCAGGCCTACTTCATTGGGGAGGTCAACTTCTCTGGAAAAAGAACTTCTATTAGGCCAAACGAAAACTTCACTGGAGAAAATGTGGATTGAAACTTCACATCATGAAAACTCAGAAAAGAGGAGAAATGAATCCAAACTTGACCGAGGATACCGGAATCATAAACCCAATACGGCGAAAACATCCCGGGTAAACCTTCCTGAGGGGAACAAAAACTTCTCAAAACAACTGGAGTTTGTCCATTCCTAGGATCACCATTTTTGGTTTCATTGTTTCATCACAAATCTCAAAGTAAAAGCAGATTGTAAAATCTTTTTTTTGAAAAATCAATTTTGTTATTTAATCTTTTTTGCTTTGAGAGTTATTAACAATAATAAATGGAGTCTTTGCAAGCTAAATAAAGTAAGAAATAAAAATAATTGGGTAAAAGCTCAAATTTCATTAATAGAATGGTAGTCTGCGAATGGCGAGACTCCATAGATGATTACAAAGATTGAAAAATGGTATTGTATAATGGAAAAGATACATTGAGATACAATGACCATTATCCCCTCTAACAACTTTTGAAATCCTGAGCAGCAGCTTCTGTTAAAGTATGGTGAGGATCCGAGAAGATTGTTGCTTCAACGATCAAGTCTTGTCTGACGCAGTTACTTGCCAAGAAAGTCCCTAACTTTTTCCTAAGCTGCCCTTGCGGGTTTTCAACTTAGCGGGAAATTTATTTTGTTTAGGTCTCTAATTTTTGCCTAGACCGCCCTTTCGGGTTTTCGGCCTACCGAGACGCTCATTTTTGCCTAAGCTGCCCTTTCGGGTTTTCAGCTTAGCGAGCTGTTCTTTTATTTCTTTAGGAAAAGTATTTCTTGATTGTGTCAGCATTCATGGGACGTGGGAACTCCTCCCCATCCATAGTTTCAAGAAATAATGCACCGCCAGAGAAGGCTTTCTTGACAAAATATGGGACTTCAAAATTGGGAGTCCACTTGCCCCTAGAATCAGCGTTGAAATACATGATCTTCCTGAGCACGATGTCGCCTTCTCTGAATTCATGAGGTTTGACCTTTTTATCAAAATCTTTCTTCGTTCTTCTTTGATATAACTGGCCATGACACAAAGCAGTCATTATCTTCTCCTCAATCAAATTCAATTGGTCAAACCTGTTCTGGACCCATTCAGCCTCTGTCAATTTGGTTTCCATTATCACACGTAAAGAGGGAATCTCCACCTCGATAGGGAGTATAGCTTCCATTTCATACACCAGGGAGAATGGGGTTGCTCCTGTTGAAGTGCGGACAGATGTTCTATATCCATGCAGAGCAAAAGGAAGCATTTCATGCCAATCCTTATAAGTAACAACCATTTTCTGGATAATTCTCTTGATATTCTTATTAGCAGCTTTAACAGCCCCATTCATCTTTGGCATGTACAGAGATGAATTATGATAGACAATCTTGAATTCTTCGCACAGTTCTGTCATCATCTTGTTGTTCAAATTCGAGCCATTGTCAGTCATGATTCTGCTCGGCACACCATACCGACATATAAGGTTATTCTTAATGAAGCGTACAACCACCTACTTAGTAACATTGGCATATGAAGCAGCCTCCACCCACTTGGTGAAGTAATCAATTACTACCAAGATAAAACAATGTCCATTCGAAGCTTTGGGTTCTATCATCCCAATCATGTCAATACCCCACATAGAGAAAGGCCACGGGGAGGAAATCACATTGAGAAGTGTCTGAGGCACATAGACCTTGTCTGCATAAATCTTACATTTATGGCACTTCTTTGCAAATTTATAACAGTCGGACTCCATTGTCAGCCAATAGTAACCTGCCCTTAGCATCTTTTTAGCCATCGAATGTCCATTGGCATGAGTTCCAAATGAACCTTCATGAATCTCATGCATCAACATGTCTGCTTCGTGTCTATCTACGCATCTGAGCAAGACCATGTCATGATTTCTCTTGTACAACACATTTTCACTGAGGAAGAAATTTCCTGCCAATCTTCTCAATGTCTTTATATCTTTCTTCGACGCACCAATTGGGTATTCTTGAGTATGAAGAAAATCCTTGATATCATAATACCATGGTTTTTCATCTGCTACCTCCTCTGCTGTAAACACATGAGCGGGCCTATCCAGTCGTCGAACCGTAATTCGGGGTATATCATTCCAAGTATTCACTTGGTACATAGAAGCCAGAGTTGCCAGAGCATCCGCCATTTGATTTTCATCTCTAGGAATGTGATGGAATTCAACTTTATTGAAGAAGGGTAATAATATTCTAGCATAATCTTTGTAAGGGATCAAGCCGGGGTGACGAGTATCCCATTCTCCTTTAATCTGATTTATTACCAAAGTTGAATCACCATATACATCTAGATTTTAATTCTGAGATCAATAGCTTCTTCGAGAGCCATGATGCAAGCCTCGTATTCGGCCATATTATTAGTACAATCAAATGTTAACCTTGTGGTAAAAGGAATGTGCGATCTATGAGGAGTGATAATCACAACACCAATTCCTTTATCATAAGCATTCACAGCTCCATCAAATATCATACTCCAACGAGATTCAGGGTCAGGACCTTCCTCAAACAATGGTTCATCATAATCCTTCACTTTCAGGAACATAACATCCTCATCGGGGAATTCAAATTCTACAGACTGGTGATCCTCCGTTGGTTCGTGAGCAAGATAATCTGCCAACACGCTGCTTTTAATAGCTTTTTGAATGCGGTATTCGATATCATATTCAGATAGAAACATCTTCCAGCGGGAAATTCTCCCAGTAAGAGCAGGCTTTTCAAAAATGTACTTGATTGGATCTATTTTGGAGATCAACCAAGTAGTGTGATTCAACATATACTGCCTCAAACGCTTTTCTGCCCAGGCCAAAGCACAAAAAGTATTTTCCATCATGGAATACCACGACTCACAATCAGTGAATTTTTTACTGAGATAAAAAATGGCGAACTCCTTCTTCCCTGTTTCATCCTGTTGTCCCAGAATGCAACCCATGGAGTTATCTAACACTGTCAGATACATAATCAACGGTCTTCCTTATACAAGAGGGAGCAAGATAGGAGGTTCAAGCAAATATTCTTTAATACTTTCAAATGCCCTTTGGCAATCATCCATCCACACACAACCTTGATCTTTCTTTAACAACTTAAAGATCAGTTCGCATGTTGCGGTCATGTGGGAGATGAATTTGGAAATATAATTCAAACGCCCGAGGAAACCTCTAACTTTCTTTTCAGTTCTTGGTGCTGGCATCTCTTGAATCGCCTTGACTTTATCAGGGTCAACTTCAATTCCTTTCTGGCTAACAATGTAACCCAACAATTTCCCTAATCGAACACCGAAGGTGCACTTATTTGGATTCAAGCGGAGACGATACTTCCTCAAATGCTGAAACAACTTCAACAAATATTCTACATGCCCTTCTTCAGTATGGGATTTGGAAATCATATCATCAACATATACTTCGATTTCCTTGTGAATCAGATCATAGAATAGGGTTGTCATAGCTCTCTGGTACGTTGCACCAGCGTTCTTCTTCCCGAAGAGCATCACTCTGTAACAGAATGTACCCCAGGGTGTGATAAATGTTGTTTTTTCCATGTCCTCTGGAGCCATTCTTATTTGATTATATCTGGAAAATCCGTCCATGAACGAGAATACTTTAAATTTTACTATGATGTCCACTAACATATCAATGTGTGGCAATGGAAAATCATCTTTTGGACTAGCTTTATTTAGGTCTTTGTATTCTACGCACATGCGGACTTTTCCATCTTTTTTCGGTACTGGGACAATATTGGCAATCCATTGAGGATACATTGACGTCACAAGAAAACCAGCATTAATCTGCTTTAGAACCTCCTCTTTGATTTTTACTACCATATATGGGTGAGTTCTTCTTAACTTTTGTTTAATTGGAGGACACTCTGGCTTCAACGGAAAATGGTGCTCTACAATATATGTATCTAGACCAGGCATATCTTGATAAGACCAAGCAAAAATATCCACATACTCTTTCAACCGCTCAATCAACCTGCTCTTTACATCAGGATGCAACAATGCTCCAACCTTGACTTCCTCTGAATCTTCTTCTGAACCCAAATTGATCACTTCCAATGGCTCTTCATATTGCTTAATGGTATTTTTCTCGTGCTCAAGCAACCGTGAGACCTCTTCTGGAATCTCATCATAATCTTCTTCTTCAGCCCCATACACAGGACATTCAAAGTTGGGAGAGGGTGCAGGTTCATTGTATTTAACGGGTTTTTTAATTAATCTGCACATATGATTTATGATTGCTTTTAGAAACTGACACATATAACAAGTGATCATGCAGATTGAATTTCAGTTATTATTTATTTTGAAAGGTTTTTCTGATTACCATTTTCCAAGAAAAAGCAGAAAATAAAGACATAATTTGGGAAACAAAGACAACTTTTATTATTGATTTTAGAAGTCACAGCAAACAGATAAGCCCTACAACGTTAATACTTCCACTTTGGGCAGAGTGAAAGCTTTTTCAAAAAGATTAACAAATTAAATTACTTTGAAACATGTATGCAAGAGGGAACATCAATGGTGATCTAGTTCTGAACCCTAACTCTGTGCGTCACATAATTCAGCATTTCCTGCTCTGCTTCATCTTCCACAATGGCGTTAATCCTGGAAACAGTCGGATGAAGATAACCCCCACTATGGAAAATGCATTGATACTTGCCTGCAGTAGACTTCGACTTTATGCCCTTACATTTGTCATTCTTCGAAGAGAACCCCAATCCAGTTATGTTCTTGTTCAAAGGTGGATCCATAATTCGTCCCTAAACAATATTATGACCATTATGAAAAACCTGTTGCGCGTCCTTCAGCGAAACCATGGAATTCTCATTTCCTCTTATGTTATCAATGGATAAGGCTTGGAACTGGGTTCCAACAGCAGCTTCATCCGCCTCTACATTGATGAAAGAGGACAAATGAGATATCAACAATGTCTGCTCCCCATTTATGATCACTACTTTCCCTTCACGTACAAACTTCAGCTTCTGGTGTAAAGTTGAAGTGACAGCCCCTGCCTCATGTATCCACGATTGTTCTAGCAAATAGCTATAAGCGGGAACAATGTCCATGACCTGGAAAGTTATCTGAAACAAATGTGGTCCTATATGAATAGGCAAGTCCACTTCACCAATAACATATTTCCTTGACCCATCAAACGCTTTCACAATGATTCCACTCGGGCACATAGGCGTTCCTTGATATTTCAACTTCATAAGCGTACTCCTCAGCATAACGTTCATTGAAGATCCATTATCAACCAGCACATTGGATAGTAATCATTCTTGCAGTTCATAGAGATGTGGAGGGCCAAGTTGTGATTCCTTCCTTCATCTGGTAATTCATCATCGCAGAAACTCAAGTTATTACATGAAGTAATGTTTCCTATTACGCTGCTGAATTGGTCTATTGGCATATCACTCTCCACAAAAGCTTGGTCCAAAACCCTCATCAAGGATTCTCTATGAGCAGAGGAGTTCATCAATAAAGCTAAGATATATATTTTTGAAGGAGTCTGCAGTAGCTGATCTACAATTCTGTAGTCTCTCATCTTAATTTTCTTCAAAATATCATCCACTTCTCTCTCTAATGTAGCTCCACTAGTCTCACCCGTAGCCTTCTTAGGTTCATCATCCTCAACAATTTTCTTTCCAGCACCATCTCTTCGAACAACTGGTGCAAACACACGACCGCTGCAGGTCAACCTGCTATTTTCAGCTATATTTCCAACATTAGGCATTGGCTGGATGGGAACTTCCACTCCATCCTCTAAGATTGTAGCGTTGTATTTGTAAGGCACAACCTTATCTGACTTATAGGGGATAGGACCTGGAAAACTAATCACCAATGGGGTAACAGCTGGCTTGCTACGATACTAAACTTCAAAATGGGAAGGTGCACCAAAACAAAGCACAATGAGGTTTACCCCTTCTTCAACACAATCAGTCATTAATAAGTCATTTTTGGAAAACAAATCTTCGTCTGAAGAGAAATACTCATATGTGAAAGCATACTCTTCATCTAACCCTTCTTCAGTCAAACAAACCTCAACCATATCAACTTCATGGTAATCATCCCTTTGACTTGTGACCTTGATAGTTCCATTGTCTAACAATAGCTGAACACCCTTCTTCACGATTGGACATCCTCGGGGTTCTCGACAACAAACTCGGCAAGATCCATATTGGTGTTCAACCTGAACAGCCGTATGGAAAAAGGTAGCATGCAACTGTACGAGGTCCTCATTTATATACTCTACATCAAAAATTCTGAATTCTCCAGGACATCCAGAAACCATATTCACTTCCTCTTCATACTCTGCCCTAGGTCTGATTATATGGATTAGGCCCTCATCCATCATCTCTTGTAAATCAGCCTTTATCTTATCGCAACCCTGTATGTCTGTACTACAAATAACACAATCGGCATGGTCATGCATATAGTAGATAAATTCATAGAGGTCTGCATGCATTTTCACCAAATCTCCTCTAACCAGATTAATATCAAAAATCTGGAAGTCGCCTGGACAACCGGTCACCATATTCACAGCATTTACCCCCCCATGCTTGGGTAGAGGATTGTCTTTCACATTAGGTCCCACGTCCTCGAAATATAGAACACCAAACTTTACCAACTTCTGCACCTCAATCTTCAAAGGATAACAATTCTCAACATTATGCACTGGTGCTCCCTGATGAAAAGCACATGTTTGGTCTGCCTTGTAATACCAAGGCAATGGTGATGGTACGGCGGGAGGTGGTCGGGTCTGAACCGACTTCTTCTGAATTAATGCTGGTAGTAACTTTGTATATCTCATGGGAATAGGGTCATAACTATCCCTTCTTTGATTATACCCTTGATTCCCCTGTTGGGACGGTCTTTGATAAGAAACAGTAGTTGGAGCGACATTCATAACGAGAGTAACTGAGGCGACTTACTGATGACGCTGATAATTCCTTCTAGGAATGTTTACCCTCCTCTCTTGTATAACAACATTTGCGTCTCCTTCCTTCTTCTTGGTATTACCCATAAGATGGCTTCTTCGCACCTCCAGATCCTTCATTCTTTGTTAAACGGCCTTCTCTTACAGCCTCTTCTAAGCGAATACCCATCCCTACCATTTCAGTAAAGTCAATTGGTGCACTTGCTACCATCCTCTCGTAGTAGAAATCACCCAGCATCTTCAAGAAAATATTAGTCATCTCCTTCTCTTCCATGGGAGGAATCACCTGGGCGGCTACCTCACGCCATCTTTGCGTATATTCTTTGAACGATTCCCTGTCTTTCTGAACAATGGCCCTGAGTTGATCACGATCAGGCGCCATGTCCACGTTGTACTTGTATTGTTTGATGAACGCTTCTCCCAAATCATTAAAAGTATGGATATTGGCGCTGTCCAAACTCATATACCACTTCATCGCAGCATCAGTCAAACTATCCTGAAAAAGTGAATCAGCAGACACTGATCATCAGTATGGGTAGACATTCTCGTTACGTACATCACCAGATGAGCATGAGGGCAAGTGTTGCCCTTATAATTCTCAAACTCTGGGACTTTAAACTTAGCAGGTTTCTTAACATTTAGGACCAAGCATAACTCATTCACATTCTGCCCAAATAGCTCTTTTCCCCTGAGGGCCTTCATCTCTCTTTGCATCTTGTCAAACTGCTCTTGAAAATCATCCATTCTGTCATAAAGACCCAAGTCTTCACTCGATGGCGGGAAAGGGCAACACATATCATCATTAATAAATGGAATCATATTCACCGAAGGAGGTGCAGCAGGAACATGCACCACAGGAGGTGCAGGAGTAACAATAGTCTGAACAACTAGAGTACCTTGAGGACCAATATGGAAACCTTCAGGTGAAAAATTATCTGGCATTCCCCATGGATAACCTTGGGGCATGCGATTCTGAAACAACAACTGGAGTAGCAGATACGGGAACGGTCGGAGCTTCAGTAGTTTCCCTTGTTGGTTGAGGTTGAACACTCGGTGGTTGATTCTGAGCAGCCACCAGAGCTTCCATCATAGTAGTCAGATTGGCCATGCCGGCCTTTAAAGAAGAAACCTCCTCGTGCAGCTCGCGAGCTCGCGATTCTCTTGTTCTAAGTTGTCCATCTTCTTTCTGAAATTATCCCAAGTGTTGTAGTGGTGAGTCAGCTTACTGATCAAAGTAAAGAAGCTCAGTAAGACACCTGGATATGCATAACAAATGCAAGAAAAACGTGCAATATGATGCATGATGTAAAATGCACATGATTAATTTTATTTTGTTATTTAATATTTCAAGGGATTTATAGTTTATGGACATATTTCAAATATCAAAGTAATAACGCATTTGAAATACTGAAAAATTTTATTATAACAACTCCAAAATAGATTATAAGTTTAAATGATCCCAAGTACAAGATGAAAATAAAATCTGAAACCATGAGAAATAGAACTGATGGAGATCACTCTATATGCTGGCGCTTCCCCGTGAGCCTGGAAATATGAACCTTCAACCTCTGGTTTTCTTCCGCATGTCTGATGGCAACCTCCTTCCAATCACCTGAATTAGGAAGTGAGTGATTAGCATCCAATTGAGGCTTAGGAGAAAATAAATCCCCTTGCCTCTCCATAGACTCTACCGCTCGACTCTCAAGGATCTCAATCAAGTCGTCTTTCTCCTTCAAGTCTGCTTTATAGGAACTCTCTAAAGTTTGAACTTGTTCTTCCAAGCATCCTTTTCCTGTTGCATCCTAACCAAAGTAAGTTGCAACTCTTCTAGATCATCTAATAAGGGAGGAGTAGTTTTCACAAATAGATCAGGCTTTGGTTTCTCTTGGGTATACGGCATCTTTAACTGAATAGCTCTTGATCGGACCCACTGAAGATATGGCTCCAAAGAAACAACACCTCTAGGTCCCAAATCCTTCCTACTCTTCTTATGCATGTGACGCCATGCCTTCGCAATCTTCTCCCTAGCTTCCCTATGGTATTCTCCTTCCTTCAGAAAGAAACTACTCAAATGAATACTATTCGGTTTATCCCTCATCGGATAACCAAGCTGTCACCGTGCAAGAACAGGATTATAGTTAATTCCTCCCTTTGTACCAAGAAGAGGTACATTAGGGAACCTACCACAACTGTCAATAATCTCTATATCCTGGTAAGCTCGATGATACCAATGAATATCCGAGTGAGTAAGTGCCATTATCTTAGGAGCCCAACAGGGTTCCTTCTTGACATCCCAAAAAGCATCAGACTGAGGCATATGAGAGATAAACCACCAGTAAAACAGAGGCGTGCAACAGATAATCATCCCCCCATGATAAGAATTCTGAAGATGAATAGAGTAATAAGCATCACCTAACAATGTAGGAACTAGGTTTCCAATCATGAAGATCCTCATAGCATTAATGTCAACAAACTTGTCCACATTAGGAAAGAAAAACGACCCGTAAGCAAGTAGAGCAAAAATGGCCTCAAAAGAAACTGTACTCTTTATTCTGGCAAAGTAACGAGCTTTCTCCAATAATAACTGAGCTGGTAATCCTCTAATTCCTCCTTTAGTAGTCATATGGGCTTCCACCTCAGATTTCCCTAGATGAATCAAAGCAGCAATCTCATGTGGTTTTTGCTCACCCTCTAAACCAGTAAAAGGAACACGATCGGTAACAGGTAAATCCAATAGATAAGAATATTCCTCCAGTGTGGGCATCAACTGATATTCGGGAAAATTAAACCAATGATACATCGGATCATAGAACTGGACCAAGGTCGAGAGAAAACCCTCCTCCATCTTCAGCTTCATGAGAGGAATAATGGATCCATACTTCTTCCTAAAGTTTGCAGAACACTCGATCTCGGGAATTAGACTGATCAACTCATCTATCTTGGGATCCTTGAAACTGTATTTCCTGGTCTTTCTCTTTCCATAATCCATGGTTTAGAAAGTACCTGAGATATTCACAAATGGTCAACCTTTAAATCCCTTGAAATATGGTTTCTTCAAAAGATGCTTATGAGTGCATCGATGCATGATGCAGCAATCAGACACAAGATTACACATATTGGGTTCATAGGTTCAACGTTACGAGCATGAGGTCGAAGGTACTACCCATAAGGTGTTGGTTTAAATGTTATCACCTGCCGAACAAGGTTCTAGAGGTTCCCAGAGTCTACATCCTTCCTTCGGATATTACCAACTTCCCGATTGACTCGGTAATTAGTAATATTCTCAAGAAAGACTCGTCCGAGCGTAGTATCCCATGATAACTATTTTCGGATTACTCTGTCATAGCTTCTGCACTACACCTAAAAAGGCCAAGATGCGTTTGGTATTCCACGGTCCTCAATTTTAGCAGGCTCCCAGGTCGAAAGCATTACATCTTCCCGATTACTCGGTAAACGGCACTATAGTCAAAGGGGCCTCCACTGAGTGGGGGATCTCATGCCTCTTTTTTTGGGATTACTCCCTCAAATTTAACATGACTATACCGCCTGTCCTATCTTAAAGTTTGCCCAAGTCCTTGTATAAGACTCATGAGTAATCACCAAGCACCCTGAAAACCAGGAAAATCTAGACAAACATATATACAACATATAACACAAAAAACAGTAATAACACATATACAAATATAAATAAAGATAGGCTTAACCCACTTAGGTATGAACCAGCAAGAGGTCAATCTTTCCCCAGTGAAGTCGCCATTTTTCTATAGCGATTGAAATGTTTTAAGACTAAGCCATTGGATTGACTTGACTTACACAAATCAAAGTAAAAATCGTCATCGCCCTTTATTGTTTCCAAAGGAATGGGAAAAGAGCGAATAACCCAAAAAGAAGGGGAAAGATTCAAGGTAAGAGGGTTAGTTATGCAAAGGGAAGGTATTAGCACCCTAAACATCTACGGTACTCCGCAAGAACCTCTTTGTAAAATCTGTATATTTGGCTGTGAAATATGTTGTATAAAATGGATGGTGGAGGTGAGAAAAGAAATATATTTATTTTATAATTTTTTTCACCCGTCGCGGTTGTGAACCTTTAGTGCCTACGTACCATATTTTCGTGCAATAGGGGCTCAGGGTACACGTAGTTCCTCTTTTTATCAATTTAAAACACAAATGTGTTGGTTAATTTTATGAGATAAAACATCATCATCAGTGTCCGTGTGGAAAACATATCTACTACCCACAATTATGAGAAAGGAGAATTTGCATCATCTCAAAGTGGAGGATATGGCCTGGATCTTAAAATTAACAATGTCTCACTCAAAACCCAAGTGGAAAAATATCTCTCTTCACTACATATTGTAGAAGTATAGTTGTTTGCATCACTACAAGGATTGACAAGAGTTCAATCTTCTGAGAAAAGTTTAAAGATAAAAGCCAAAGTGGCAAAATGGTTTGAAATGAGATTGATTGACTTTTAGTCTTCTCACAAAAATGTCAAAGTATTGTTAAGTTCATTGGATTTTATTTATGAAAATGTTTTGAAAATGCATGGACATAAGTCCAAGTTTATTATGAAAGTGGTTCAAGTTTAAAAACAAGAAGAGTTTTCAAAAGGAGGAAGAAGAGTTTTGAAATTAAAGAAGATGGGAAGAGAAGAAGGGACTTTCCTAAAGCATAAGGTAAAAGCTAGGGATAAGAACCATATAACCAGCAAGAAGCCAATACTTGAAATTATGAGCCAAGATAGAATTCCCACTCTTTGGATTGAAACCAAGCAAGAAAAAATATTAGACCTCTTGAGAGAACCAAACTTCAAGTGTATTAAGTCTTCACAAAAATTGGGCAGAGTAATGGCTGTATACGGGTGAGTTCCAGATTACAAACAAAGGGTGTAATCACAAAAAACCTGCACACAAAAACAAAGAAGTAACCCAATGTCTGAGGTAAACCTCAAGAATTCTAGACAAAATAATCAGATAAGATCACAAGGTCTCCAAGATAGGCCAAGGTTTCTAACCCTAAGTCCAAGAAAAGTCCCATGCTCCATAATGCCAAGGATGGTAACAAGATAGTCCAAGTACCATTAAAGTTTTTTATGGTTTATGCTGATTATTAAGTATCTTAAAAAGGGAAAAGCTCAAGCGAGCAAAGTAAAAATGACAAGAAAGTAAATACTCAAATGAGCAAAGATGAAAATGGCATGAAATGTAAATTCTAAAAGTAAATAGTGCATAAAAATAAAAAGGGGCATAAAATAAAGATAAAGGATAAAGTCAATTATTAGTGATTAGTGGTCAGTTGGATGATCATCTTGAAACTTGCATTTGGAACTCATTAGAGGATTTGTAGAACCAAAGCCTCCACACAACAAGTTGCATTTTCTTTTTGTCAAGTATATCATCCATTTGGAATTCTCACGAGTGCCATCTAATGATTAACGATGTTTAAGTGATCCGCGTTGACCAAAGGTGTTGTAGATCCATTAGAGGATTGGTAGAACCAAAGCCTCCACATAATGAATCTCAAGGTTATTGGATCAAAGAGATCAAAGTAACATACTTGGGCTTGCAAACATAAGTTTGGGAAAGGAATGATCATTTATTTGAATCGGGACAAAATTTAGCGCTATGTTAAGCAATCGTAAGTGGACTTATATAGAAGTCGCACCTATTTTGAGGCCGGTCAATAGCAATCTTTGCACCATTTATTCTGAGACATGATATAGAGATCATGCTCCAACAACATTTAATGCAATAAGAAGGGGATGAGATGAAGAGGGATGGGAGAGAGTATACAAACCACTTTTGAATTGAATTTAATCAAACTATTATTAAAATCATTCATCCATTTTTGTGGAGTTAATCTCAACACCATGGATCCAATGATATTAATAAAGTTCATGATCCAAAATTTAACCCAATATCAGCCAGAAAATCGTCACAAAATAATATTACATTTTAATATATACAAAAAGGTTTAAAAATAATGTTTAAAAATAGAAAATAAAGAGAAAAATTTCAACTATGTTCAAATTAATTAAAAAATAAAAAGTAAGACCATAGAAAAATCAGAAAAAGGGCTCAAATAATTTTACAAATTTTTTGGTAATTTTTTAAAGTCAGAAACTATTTTTAAAATTAAAAGAAATGGGTAAAATAAACCAAAAATGATAAAAAAAATAAGGTCACCAATATTTGTCACAATATCATTGGATCACTCCATAATTTTTTCAGAATTTAAAAATGTATAAAAATATTTTTAAACATTTAAAACAATTCAAATAAAGTGTAAATTTATAAAAAAATACCGAAACACAAAATTAAATTGTGAAAAAATAAAAATCAGAAAGAGAATAATCAAAATATTTTTTCATATTTTTCCAGATTTTTTGGACTTAAAATGAATTTTCTATGATTATTTGAAATTTAAAACAATTAAAATATAAAAGTCAGAAAAGAAAATAAAAGTAAAAATATGTGGACCATTGGATGAGAGTCAAAACGTGTCAGTAATCAAATCCAAGGGATCTGGCGCGCTGTGCATATCATGGTCATTAGTGAATAAAGTACAAAATCAAATATAAATCAGATTTTCAAAAATACCAAGTGTCGTGCCATCATTGATTGGAAGATGACACATAGGTCATCTTCAACCTCCATCCAACGTGATTTGCAGGTCTCTCAAACTGTAAAATCATAAGCTCAGGCCTATGTTGTTCGCTTCGTCTATTCAAGACAAAGACAACCACACCCTTGCGCCAAATTTATATAAACTGTAGCTCAAGCAATTTGGAAAGAAAGTTTTGAAAAGGGATTTGAAATTTCATGGTCGAAATGTGTTTCCAGTAAAAGGTAAGTGTTGCGACTAGAACCAAGGCAATGAGAGAAACACAATGATATCAGAGTTTTGAAGAATTGACGAAGGAATCTACCTATTAAACTTGAGTTGCAGAGCTCTGAAACTGGACTTCTATGGAGCTGTATAGGGTACGATTCTTGAATGTAATTATATGGTTAGCTTCAAAGAAGATCAAGGAAGGTGAATTGATGGAAAAATTGGATTGAAAAAGGCTTGAGAATGGATTTTGAAGTTACTGAATTCTGAGTTGTGGAACAAGTTTGGAAGGGTGATTCTGGCTATCCAAGCTTGATAAAATGAATGGGATTGCTCATGTATTTATAAGAGAAGCAAATGGGATCAAAAGGAAGCGTGAATGATGCAATTTGGAGGGAATTCATGTGGGTCTGCATCATGAAGAAAATGTGACTTCTCTTTTATCAAAACTCATCCAAAATGCGTGTTTTGATGCACTAATCCACTTGGGAAAGTTGGCTAATCATGTTTATACCCAAAACGCGTTCTAATTTGAGGTTTAGAGGTTGTAACATGAAATTCAAATTCTGACTTGCAATGGAACTTCAATTCCAAGTTACCACTTTTGAAACAATGGCATTCTCACCTCAAGGGGTCTTAAGGCATGATTCTTGATGCTTTAGAAAGATGAGGTTACAAGCTTTGCAATGGAAAAAGAATGGAATCAAATGGATGCTTGAGCTGAAAGTTGTGTTGAGTCAAAGTTGGAGAAAAAGAGTTGACTTTCCATACTTAGAAATATTTCAAATTCTTCTTCAAAAATGACCTATAATGTCTTGCATCCAAACATGGATTTCCACTTGGAATTTGCTCTTGACCAAAAAATATGGCATGAAGTAGATCTCGTGAATGACATTTTGAAACTTGAACCATTCAAAATATCCAAAAATTGAGAGAATTATGAATTGTTGAAGTTGGCAAAAAATCATGGAATGACCTATAATCTTTTGCATCCTTAAGGAAACTTCCATCCATTTTCTCACTTTGCACATAAAAGAAGGCATAAATTTCACACCTTCAAGATCATTATGGAAAAAGAATGGGCTCAAGGTGATACAAATTGACCAAGTTATGATCATTTGAAGTCACACATGGAAAATTGAGGATTCATCTGGAGGACTTGTAATCTTTCTTCCTCATTGAGTCTCTTCCTCATGACAACTCCTTGAAATTTTTGAAGTGATATTTTAATAACCATTTGAAGAGAAAGATGTCTTTATAATCACTCAAAAATACCAATATATGAGCAAGATATGTTCCTTTGAAGTTCAAAACCCTAGCTCCTTAAATCAAGAGAATGTTTTGAGGAACTTTGACAATTTTGAACAAACTTCTTATACCAACACACTTGATTTGTAAATAGAAGTTGTTGAGGATGATAATTAGAACTCATAGCCACCAAAACCACTTCCATATCTTGAACATTGAGAGAAATATGCACTTGTGACCAAATGGAATAAAATCTTGTCCAACCATGACAACTTCTCCAATCAACCCCTTGTGCTTTTCAACCAAATTTGATAATCTTGAAATGTGGTGAACCAAAATAACCTTGACATGCCATTTCCCCTAAAACAAATCCAATGGTGAGGTTTAAACTTCTCAAGCTTTATTGACTAGGGCATGGAAATAAACTCATGAACCCATGGAGCAACTTGCTGAATCTCATTGCCTTTACCTACATAACTAACAAGCAAGACAAACCAACATTGCATTTTATTAATTAAAAGAAGAAATGAAGATAAAAATATTCATGATCAAAAAAGAACACAATTCAAGGTGTTTGGTGATTCCTCAAAGAGCAAAGCTAAATATAGAGAGGGGAACCAAGAATCCTAATGTGATCTTGTTGTGAATGAATCAACATGGTATGATGAAAGGATCTTAGGGGGGAAAATGGGGGTACAACAAAAGGGACTCTGAACCATAAGCTAGTTAACCTCTCCTTCAAGAAAATGGGCTCTGAACCACAACTATGTAAACCTAGACTTCATGTAAAGGGGCTCTGAACCACAATCCGGTTAACCTCGCCTTAGGGAAAAATGGGCTTTGAACCACAACTCGATCAACCTCTCCTTAGAGAAAAAAACTCTGACACAAAACTTGGTCAACCTCGCCTTTGGGAAAAATAGGCTCTGAACCATAACTCGGTTAACCTCGACCTAGGGAAAAAGGAGCTCTGCACCCCAACTTGGTCAACCTCGCCTTAGGTCAAAAGGGGGCTTTAAACCACAAATCAGTCAACCTCGCCTTAAGGCAAAAGAGGTTGTGAACCACAAGTCAGTCAACATCTCCTTCGAGAAAAGGGGCTCTGAACCATAACTCGATCAACCTTGCCTTAGGGTAAAAGGGGCTATGAACCACAAGCCGGTTAACTTCGACTTCGAGCAAAGGAGCTCTAAACTGCAACTTGGTCAACCTCGCCTTCGGGTAAAGGGGTTCATAACCACAAGCTGGTCAACCTCGCCTTCAGGCAAAGGGGCTCTGAACCATAATTTGGTCAACCTCGCCTTCGGGCAAAGGTGCCCTGAACCATAAGCTGGCCAGCCTTGCCTTCGAGCAAAGGGGATCTAAACCGCAACTTGGTTAACCTTGCCTTTGAGCAAAGCGAATTTGAACCACAAGCCGTCAACCTCGCCTTAGGGAAAAAGGGGCTTTGATCCGCAACTCGGTCAACCTCTCCTTAAGGCAAAGAGGGCTCTAAAACCCAACTTGATCAACCTCGCCTTTGGAAAAAATGGCTCTGAACCGCAACTCAGTCAACCTTGCCTTACGGCACAAGGGGCTCATAACCACAACTCGGCCAACCTTACCCTAGGGAAAAATAGGCTCTGCACCACAACTCGGTCAACCTCGCCTTAGGGAAAAATGGGTTCTGAACCAAAACTCAATCAACCTCTCCTAAATGCAAAAGGGGCTATGAACCACAAGCCGATCAACCTCACCTTTGGGAAAAGGGGCTTCGAACCACAACTCGGTCAACTGCACCTTAGGGAAAAAGGGGCTTTAAACTATTAGCCGGTCAACCTCGCCTCCAGGCAAAGGAGCTCTAAACCACAATTTGGTCAACCTCACCTTTGGGAAAAGGGGCTCATAACCACAGGCCGGTCAACCCCGCCTTTAGGAAAATAGGCTCTAAACTGCAACTTAGTCAACGTCGCCTTCGGGAAAAGGGGCTCTTAACCACAAGCCATACAGCCTTGCCTTCGGGCAAAAGGGCTCTAAATCACAACTTGGTCAACCTCGCTTTCGGGAAAAGGGGATCTGAACCACAAGCAGATCAACCTCGCCTTAGGGAAAAAGGGGCTATGAACAAAACCGCAACTCGGTCAACATCGCCTTCGGGAAAAAGGGGCTCTGAACCCCAAGCCGATCAACCTCGCCTTTAGGTAAAGGAGCTCTGAACCACAACCCAATCAACCAAGCCTTAGAGAAAAATGGGTTCTTAACAACAACTCGGTCAACCTCGCCTTAGGGCAACAATGGCTCTGAACTGCAACTTGGTCAACCTCGCCTTAGGGAAAAATGGCTCTGAACCATAACTTGGATAACCTCTCCTTAGGGAAAAAGGGGCT
Source organism: Vicia faba (assembly GCA_948472305.1). Taxonomy (NCBI): domain Eukaryota; kingdom Viridiplantae; phylum Streptophyta; class Magnoliopsida; order Fabales; family Fabaceae; genus Vicia; species Vicia faba. Next base: position 986,731,504 of record OX451739.1, read on the forward strand.
CTGAACCATAAGTCGGTCAACATTGCATTCGGGAATAGGAGCTCTGAAGCACAACTTGATCAGCCTCGCCTTCGGGAAAAGGGGCTCTGAACCACAAGTCGTTCAACCTCGCTTTCAGGAAAAGAGGCTCTGAACTGCAACTTGGTCAATGTCTCCTTCGAGAAAAGTGGCTCTAAACCACAAGTCTGTCAACCTCGCTTGTGGGCAAATGAGCTCTAAATCGCAACTTGGTTAACCTTGCCTTTAGGAAAAAACATCTCTGAACCGTAACTCGGTCAAACTCGCCTTACGGCAAAAGGGGCTCTGAACCGCAACTCGGTCAAACATGCCCTAGGGCCAAGTGGACTCTCCACCATAACTCGGTTAACCTCGCCTTAGGGAAAAATAAGCTCTAAACCATAACTTAGCCAACTTTTCCTTAAAGAAAAAGGGGCTATCAGCCATAAGTCGGTCAACCTCGCCTTCAGGAAAAGGGGCTCTGAACCACAACTCAGTCAACCTGGCCTTATGGAAAAATAGGCTCTGAACCACAAGCCGGTCAACCTCTCCTTTAGGAAAAGGAACTTTATACCCTCAATTTGGTTAACCTCTCCTTCAGGCAAAGGGGCACATAACCATAATTTGGACAGCCTTGCCTTCGGGCAAAGAGGCTATGAACTACAACTTGGTAAACCTCGCCTTCCTGCAAAGGGCCTCTGAAACACAAGTCAGTCAACCTTGGCTTCAGGAAAATGAGACCTGAACCACAATTTGGTCAACCTCACCTTCGATTAAAGGGTCTCTGAACCACAAGCCAGTTAACCTCGCCTTCGAGAAAATATGCTCTAAACCGTAACTTGGTCAACCTCGGCTTCAGGCAAAGAGCCTCCGAAATGCAACTTGGTAAACCTTGCCTTCAAGAAAAAGGGTTCTTAAACACAAGCCGGTCAAACGCGCCTTCGGGCAAAGGGGCTCTGAACCACTAGCCAGTCTACCCCGCCTTCGAGAAAAGGGGATCTGAACCATAACTCGGTAACCTCTCCTTAGGAAAAAAACAACTCTGAACCATAACTCGGTCAACATCGCCTTAGGATAAAAGGGGCTTTTCACCATAAGTCGGTCAACCTTGCCTTAAGGCGAAAGAGGCTCTGAACCATAACTCGGTCAACCTCGCCTTAAGAAAAAAGGGGCTGTAAACCACAAGCCAATCAACCTCTCCTTCGGGAAAAGAGGCTCTGAACCACAACTCGATCAACCTCGCCTTTGGGCAAAAGGGGCTCTGAACCACAAGCCGGTCAACCTCGACTTCGAGCACAGGAGCTCTAAACTATAACTTGTTCAACCTCTTCTTAGGGCAAAGGGGCTCATTACCACAAGCTAGTAAACCTCGCCTTCATGCAAAGGGGCTCTGAATCATAACTTGGTCAACCTCTCCTTACGGCAAAAGGGGGTCTGAACTGCAACTCGGTCAAACTCGCCTTAGGGTAAAAGTGGATTTTAACCACAGCTCGATCAAATTCTCCTTATGGAACAAGGGGCTCTAAACTGCAACTCGGTCAACCTCGTCTTAGGGAAAAAGGTGATCTGAACTACAATCCGGTCAACCTCGCCTTAGGGTAAAAGGGGCTCTGAACCACAACTCAGTCAACCTCTCCTTTAGGCAAAAACGGATTTGAATCACAACTCGGTCAACCTCGACTTACGACAAAAGAGGCTATGAACTGCAACTCGGTCAACCTCGCCCAAGGGAAAAAGGGGCTCTACACCACAACTCAATCAACCTCGCCTTAGGGCAAAAGGGGCTTTAAACCACAACTTGGTCAACCTCGTCTTAAGGCAAAAGGGGTTGTTAACCACAAGCTGCTCAACCTCTCCTTCAGGCAAAGGGGCTCTGAACCACAACTCGATCAACCCCGCCTTAGGGTAAAAAGGGCTCTCAACCACAATCTAGTCAACCTCGCCTTCGGGCAAATGAGCTATAAACCACAACTTGATCAACCTCGCCTTCGAGAAAATGGAATCATAACCACAAGCTAGTCAACCATGCCTTTAAAAGGGGTTCTGAATCACAACTTGGTCAACCTCGCATTCAAGCAAAGGGGCTCTAAACTACAATCCAGTCATCCTTGCCTTCAGAAAAAGGTTAATGAACCGTAACTTGGTCAACCCCGCCTTCTATGGCGGTAGAAATGTTGAGACTAAGCCATTGGATTGACTTGACTCGCACAAATCAAAATAAAAATCGCCACCGTGCTTTATTATTTCTAAAGGAATGGGAAAAGAGAGAATAAACCAAAAAGAAGGGGAGAGAATCTAATTTCGGGGGTTGGTTATGCAAAGGGAGGGTATTAGCACCCTAAACATCTACGGTACCCCATAGGAACCTCTTTGTAAATCTGTTTATTTTGGCTATAAATGTTGTATAAAAATAGATTGTGGGGATAAGAAAAGAAATATTTTTTACAATTTTTGCACCCACTGCGGTTGAGAACCTTTAGTGCCTACGTACTACCTTCTGTGCAATAGGGGATCAGGGTACTCGTAATTCACCTTTAAAAATTTTAAAACACAAGTGTATTGGTTAATTTTAAGAGATGAGACATCATCGTCTTATCCAAGTGGAAAATATACTTACTACCCACGATTATGAGAAAGGAGAATTGCATCATCTCAAAGTGGAGGATATAGCTTGGATTTTAAAATCAACAAAGCCTCACTCAACACCCAAGTGGAAAATATATCACTTCACTATATATCGTAGAAGTATAGTAGCTCACATCACTACAAAGATTGACAAGAGTCTAATATTTTGAGAAACTTTTTAGGTAAAAAGCCAAAGTGGAAAAGATGGTTTGAATGAGATTGATTGACTTTTAGTCTTCTCACAAAAATGTCAATATATTTTTAAATTATTTAAAGTTTGATTAAGAAAATATTTTTGAAAATGCATGGACATAAGTCCAAGTTTATTGCGAAAGCGGTTCGAGTTTAAGAACAAGAAGAGTTTTCAAAAGGAGAGAGAAGATTTTTGAAATTAAAGAAGATGGGAGGAGAAGAAGGGACTATCCTAAAGCATAAGGTAAAAGCTAGGGAAAAGAACCGTCTAACCAACAAGAAGCCAACACTTGACACAATGAGTCAATGTAGAATTCTCATCCTTTGGATTTGAAACCAAACAATCAAAGATAATAAATCTCTTAAGAAAACCAAGTTTCAATTGCATTAGGTCTTCACAAAAATTGGACAGAGTAACGGCTGTATACATATGAATTCCCGATCATAGACAAAGCATGTAATCACAATAACGTGCACACAAAGCAAATAAACAACCCAATGTCTTGGAGTAAACCCCAATAACTCCAGACAAAATAACAGTTGAGGTCACAAGGTCTCAAGATAGGTTAAGGTCTCTACTCCTAAGTCCAAGAAGTCCACAATCTCCATATTGCAAAGGATAGTAACCAAGTAGTCCAAGTAACATTAAAGTTTTTGTGGTTCAAGTTGATTATTAAGTATCTTCAAAAAGAAAACTAAAGTTCAAATGAGTAAAAGTAAAAATGACATAAAAAGTAAATGCTCAAGTGAGCAAAAATGAAAATAGCATGAAATGTAAATGCTAAAATAAATGTGCTTAAAGTAAAAACATAAAGTAAAAGCATAAAATAAAGTTAATTGTTAGGAATTAGTGGTTAGTTGAATGAGCATTTTGAAACTTGCATTTGGAACTCATTAGAAGATTGATAAAATCAAAGCCTCTCAACAACAAGTTGCATTTTCTTTTTGTCAAGTATATCATTCATTTAAATCTCAAGGCAACGATAAATGATCAATGATGTTTAAGTGATCCAATTTGACCAAAATTGATGAAAATTCATTGGAAGATTGGTAGGACCAAAGCCTCCTAACAATGAATCTCAAGGTTATTGGATCAAAGGATTAAAATTAACATACTTGGGCTTACAAATATGGGTTTGGGCCACGAATGATCATTTTCTCAAACCGGGACAAAATTTAGCGTTATGTTAAGCAATCATAAGTGGACTTATATAGAAGTCACGCCTATTTTGAGGCCGGTCAATAGCAATCTATGTACCATATGTTTTGAGAAATGATATGGAAATCATTCTCCAATAACATTTAGTACAATAAGAAAGGGATAAGATGAAGAGGGATGGGGTAAGAATTAAACCACATTTGAACTAAAAATTCAATCAAACTATTATTAAAATCATTCATCCATTTTTGTGGAGTCAAACTCAACACCATGGATCCAATGATGTTAATAAAGCTTATGATGAAAATTTCATAGTCCAGGATCAGCCAGAATATAATACAAAATAAAATAGTATTTTAAAATAAAGAAAAAGATTTTTTAAAATGATTTTTAAATGAAAATAAAGGGGGGAAATAGCAATTGTATTCAAAACATTAAAAAAAAACAACTAAGACCATAGAAAAATAAAAAATGAGCTAAAATATTTATACAAATTTTTTGGTAATTTTTTAAAGTCATAAACTATTTTTAAAATAAAAAGAAATTGGCAAAAGAAACCAAAAATTGTGAAAAATAGTAAAGTCAGAAATAAAAATAAAATAAGCTCACCAAAATTTGTCAAAGGGTCATTGGATCCGTCCATATTTTTTTCAAAATTTAAAAATTAAGAAAAGCATTTTTAAACATTTAAAACAATTCAAATGAAATGAAAAATTGCAAAAAATAAAATTGTGGAAAAATAATAATCAGAAAGAGAAAAATCAAAAGTACTTTTCATAATTTTTTCAGATTTTTTGAAGTAAAAATGAATTTTCTATGATTTTTTGAAGTTTAAAACAATTTAAATATAAAAATCAGAAAATAAAATAAAGTCAAAAAAATATGGACCAATGGATGGGATTTAAAATGTGTTAGTAAGCTAATCCAATAGATTAGACGCGTTGTGCATATCATGGTCTTTACTGAATAAAGCATGGAATCATTTATTTAAGTCAGATTTTGAAAAATATGTGGCACGCCTTCATTGGTTGATATATGACACATTGGTCATCTTCAACCTCCAGCCAATGAATCTGCAAGTTCCAGAAACTGTAAAATTAGGACACGAGACTGGTATCATTCACTTCGTCTATTCAAGACGATTCCAATGGCACCTTCACGAAAAATTTATATAAATTGTGGCTCAGTCGTTTTTGAAAATAAGTTTTGAAAAGGGATTTGAAATTTCATGGTCAAAATGTAATTCCAGTTGAAAACAAGTGTTGCGACTAGTGTCAGGATGATGAGAACTTCATAGCAGTATCAAACTTTGAGAGAATTGGTGAAGGAATCTACCTATTGAAGTTAAGTTGCAGAGCTCTGAAACTGGACTTGGCTAGCACGATTTAAGAACTCTTAGAGCTTAATTCTTCTTCTATTAGCTTTAGTGAGGTTCAAGGAAGGTGAATTGACAAATAAAAATTATTGAGAAAGGTTGTAAGAGCAAATTCGAAGTTGCAGAAAATTGAGTTTAAGAGGAAGTTTGGCAGGGTGATTCTGGCTCTCTAAGCTTGAGAAAATGAATGAGGGATAATCCTCTATTTATAGAGAAGCTTATTGAATGCTTAAGTGTGTGAAATGATGAAGTTTGGAGGGAAATCGTGTGAAGTTGCAAACAAGAAAAATGTGACTTATAATTTGATCAACACTCATCCAAACCTTGCGTTTTAATATGCTAATCACTTCTGGAGGTCCACTAAACATGTTTAGAAGCAAAAGTACGCATAAAAAAAATGTGTTTAGAAGCTAAATCAAGGATTTCAAATTCTGACTTTTGAAGAAACTTCAGTTTTAAGTTACCAAGTTCAAATCAATGGCATTCTCAGTTGAAGGGGTCTTAGGACATGATTCTTGAAGCTTTAGAAATATGAGATCACAAAATTTATAATGTGAAAAGAATGGAAATAAATAAATGCTTGAGCTGAAAATTGTGATGAGTCAAAGTTGAAAAAAAGAGGTTGACTTTCTATACTTAGAAAATTTCTAAGTTTTTCTTCAAAAATGACCTATAATGTCTTGCATCCAAACATGGTCTTCCCTTTGAATTATTCTCTTGACCAAAAAAGATGGCATGAAGTAGATCTCTTGAATGACATTTTGAGACTTGAACCATTCAAAATCTCCAAAAATTGAGAAAGCCATGACTTGTTGAAATGGGCAAAATTTCATAAAATGACCTATAATATTTTGCATCCTTAGGGCATCTTTCATTCACTGTCACACTTTTCACTTAAAAGAACGGTTAAAGTTAACATCTTTAAGATCAATATGGAAAAAGAATGGGATAAAGGTGATAAAGATTGACCAAGTTATGATCTTTTGAAGTCACATAAAGGGAATTTGATGATTCATCTAGAAGACTTGTAATATTTCTTCATCATTAGGTACCTTCCATACAAAATTTCCTTGAAACTTTTGAAGTGATTTGTTGATAACCCTTTGAAGAGAAGAATATTTTTGGAATCACTCAAAAATACCAAAAGATGAGCATGATATACCCCTTTGAAGTTCAAAACCCTGACTCCTAGAGCAACAAGATACCTTAGAAATCCTTTTACAATTTTGATCAACTTTCTTGCACAAATACTTTTGTCATATAAATAGAAGTTATTGAGGATGATAATGAGGAACAATAGAAACCATAACCATTTCCAAGTATTGAGAATTGAGGGAAATATGCACTTGTGATCAATGAATCAAGAACTTGTCCAATTAGGTCAAACTTCTTCAATCATCCCTTGTACCTTTGAACTATTTTTGACAACTTAAGGCATGATGAATCATAATAGAATTTGTCATGATATTAATTAAAAGTATCTTCAATGATGAAGTTTGAGTCTCAATGAAGCTTTATTGAAGAAGTCATGGAAATAAACTCATGGACCTATGGATCAACTTGCTATAAGGTGTTGCTTTCACCTATGATATCCATAATTAAGGCAAACATATATTGTATTTATTAGTTAAAAGTTAATCAATAAAAAACATAGATGATCAGAAAATACAAGTCAAGGTGCTTGGTGATTCCTCATGAGCAAAGATAAAGATAAGGAGAAGAACCAAACTTTAGTGTGTGATCTTGTTGCATTATGATGGTATGAGATGATAGATGAATCTTAGAGACAAAAATTGGGGTACAACACCTTTGAGTAAAGGGGCTCTGAAACAGAAGCCGATCAACCTCGCCTTAGGGAAAAAGGGGCTTTGAATAGCAACTCGGTCAATCTCGCCTTAGGATAAAAGGGGTTCTGTACCATAACTCAGTCAACCTCACCTTAGGGTAAAAAAGGCTCTAAACTGCAACTCGTTTAACCTCTCGTTAATGCTAAAGGGGCTCTGAACCGCAACTCAGTTAACCTCGCATTAGGTCAAAAGGGGATCTGAACCACAAGTCAGTCAACCTCGCCTTTTGGAAAAGGAGTTCTGAACCACAACTTGGTTAACCTTGCTTTCGGGAAAAGGGGCACTGAACCACAAGCCGATCAACCTCACTTTCAGGAAAAGAGGGTCTGAACCACAACTCGGTCCACCTCGCCTTTGGGAAAAGATGTTTGAACCATAAGCTGGTCAACCTCGCCTGTGGGCAAAGGGGCTCTAAACCACAACTTTTTCAACCTCGCCTTCGTGCAAAATGGCTTTGAACTATAAGCCGGTCAACTTCGCCATAGGGAAAAATTGGCTCTTAATCACAACTCGGTCAACCTCACCTTAGGGAAAAAGAGACTCTGAACCACAACTCAATCAACCTCGTTTTAGGGCAAATGAGGCTCTGAACCACAACTCAGTCAACCTCGCCTTAGGGAAAAAGGGGCCCTGAACCGCGACTCAGTCAACCTCGCCTTAGGGTAAAAGGTGCTCTGAACCGGAACTCGGTCAACCTATCCTTATGGAAAAAGGGGCTCTGTACCACAACTCGGTCGACCTTGCCTTAGGGAAAAAGGGCTCTAATGAAGAATGGAAAAACACAAGAAGGGGGGTGAATTGAGATTAAAACTTAAAGCGAAAGACACGTTGGTTATCCTGGTTCATTAGAACTCAAACTACTCCAGTCCACCCGCCAAGGTGATTTAGCCTCTCTCAAATGAGGTCTTAATCAACTAATCAAACTTGATTACACAAATACAATGACAACTGTCAATGTCTTCTTGAGTCTAAACCACAACCCGGTTTTCTCAAGGTATTACAAAGTAATAATTGAAAGGCGTGTACAAATATGTTTTCTAACAAAAATAATATCACAAAAGTGATGTATTACACAATAGAGGAGCAAAAGGTAGAACTGGATAATTATGTTTTTTCTTTTTCATGCGCAATAGTTATCTTTGATATCTTCTTCATGTCTTCTTTATATAGGCAAAGCATGAGAGACATAAGAAGATGTTTTTGGAAGGTTGATAAAGTGTAGTTAATGTACTTTCAAAACATAGAGATTCTTGTCTTCTTTCAGCCATTACTATGATTATCCATGAATAAAATGTTACGCTTCAAAATAAGCTCACATCAGAAGATGAATGTTACCGTTGAGACTCATTTGTTTCTAGAACTTTACATATCAGAATATCAGAGTTCTTGTTTCACAACGTTGGTGCATTCAGAAGTTGTAATATATAACTTATTCATTTTGTATTTTACACGGATTTGCTTCTAAGTATGTTGTGTCTGAACAGATCTTCAAAACGAAACTCTCTTATCTTCTTACATCAGAACTTCCAGGGATGTAGAACAAACCTATGTTCTAGCAGATCTTTTCTCATCTTCTATGCTTCTTACATCAGAACTTCTCTTCATATTAAAATACTTTCTTAGAGAGCATATATGTTCTTTATATATATATATATATATATATATATATATATATATATATATATATATATATATATATATATATATATATATATATATATATATATATATATATATATATATATATATATATATATATATATATATATATATATATATATATATATATATATATATATATATATATATATCATGTGTTTCTTATCATTAAAACTCTTACATGGATGTAGAAGCAAACTACGTTATAACAACATCCCCTTTTTGATGATGACAAAAACTTATATATTTTGATAGAATACTCAAATAACAGAAAGCATAGAAGTCTCCCCCTAAGTTGGATACTCAGATGAAGAAAAAAATACTTCCCTCAAGATTTCTGAATAAAGCTTTGAGAAGTGGTCAAAATATCTTACATTCTCCCCCTTTTGTCAAGAATCAAAAAGTAGTAACAAAACGGGAAAAACAAAAGCAAAACAGTTTTTCAAATATTTTGAGTTGTCTTTTCTGGATGGGATCTTAGATGTTTGTGACATCATCTTCTGTATTTGACTGAGATTCTTCTGATGCTGTGTCCTCAGTACTGTTACCAATAGTTCCGGAGCCAATAATTTTTCCTTTCTGATTGCCTTTGAAACCTACGTATCCTCCAAATTTAAATTTCAGGCTTTGGAACATAAGCTTTCTTCCTGTCATGTGTAGAGAGCATCCAGAGTCCAATTGTTAAAACTGGTGTTTCAACCTTGCTGTTAAAAATATCTGCAACATAGATGATTTTATCATTTAGTACTCATATCTCTTTGGTTCCATGATTGTTAGAGTTTCATAAATTCTGTTTGAATTTTGGTTTAGTATAAAACGTCTTACTAGTATATTTTATATCATGTGTATGTCCATAGGTGATGTGAGAATAAAGGGGTGTGTGTTTTATGACCATATCCTTAACTTTCTTAGGTTGAGATACTTTACCCTTATATCCTAACCCTTTTCTGCCATTTCTTCTAAATCCATAGATCACTGAAGCCATTTTGCTCCTATATATGTTTTTAGCAAGAAATTTTTGAAAGCTATGATCATATTCTTTTATGATCTTAACACAGTTACTAGAAACTTCTGAGACAGCTCCTTTCTGAGCCTTTTGTAATTTATTTTCGAGTTTAGAAATAGTTTCTTTAAGCTCAGAGTTTTCTATTCTCAGTTTCTTAGTTTCTTCAGAGTCAGAAACTAGATCCTTTTCCAGGTTCTTGTTTTTGACTCGAAGTTGCTGATATCTCTCAAGAATTTCTGATAGACTTTCTTCAAATTAAGATCTAGAAAAGTTAGAGAATACCTCTTCTACCTTTAAGTCTGATTCAGATTCAGATGATCCAGAGTCATCTGATAAGTTGTCCATTTGGGCTATATTAGCTCGTTCATCGTCTGATTTTGTTTCAGCTTCAGAAGATTATGAATCATCCCACGTTGCCATGAGACTTTTCTTCTTATCTTTTGAGAACTTCTTTTAAGCATTTCTTTTTGTAGATTTGGAAAGTCGCTTTTGTAATGGTCTGCTTTGCTGCTTTTTTAGAAAACAATGTCACTGTTACTTGATTTTCTGTATCCAAAAGATGATTCAGAAAAATTCTTTGTTCTTCTGGGAGTTATGAACTTCCTCTGCCTAGGTTTCCATAACTAATTGACTCTTCTGAAGAGAAGATATAGTTCATCATCTTCTGATGAGGATCCACCCAAGTTTTCTTCCTTTTCCTGCAAAACTTTAGCTTTATATTTTTTTATTAGATTTAAGAGCGAGAGACTTATCTTTCTTATGGGGTTCATCTTCTTCTATTTCTCTCTCATGACTTCTCAGGGAGCTGATAAGTTCTTCAAGAGAAATTTTATCCAGATATTTGGCTATTTTTAATGTTGTGACCATGGGTCTCCATTGCTTGGGTAAACTTCTTATGATCTTCTTTACATGATCTGCTGTGGAGTACCCTTTATCCAGAACTTTCAATCCCACAACCAGAGTTTGAAATCTTGAGAACATTGTCTCACTAGTTTCTTCTTCTTCTTCCATTTTGAAAGCTTCGTACTTCTGGATGAGTGTAATAGCTTTGGTTTCTTTGATTTGCATGTTGCCTTCACGCGTCATTCTCAAGGAGTCAAACACGTGTTTTACTGATTCTTTGTTTGTGACCTTCTCATACTTTGTGTGCGAGATAACACTCAAGAGAATTGTTTTGGCCTTGTGATGATTTCTGAATTATCTCTTTTGTTGATCTCTCATTCTTTTTTGTCAATCTTATGATCGTTTTCATCACTAGGATAAATATAGCCATCAGTCACCATATCCCATAGATCAGCATCATAAGCTAGAAATAAACTTCTGATTATGTCTTTCCAGTAATCAAACTTTTCACAGTCAAATATTGGGGGTCTGTTGTTGATTTGTATTTCTCATCATGATAATCATTTCTGATGATCTGACTTGGTCCCACCATAGTGTTTTTCTTGCTTGGATCTTTTTCTAACACGACTAAGTGTTTATACTCAGAACCAGGCGCTCTGATGCCAATTGAAGAATGGAAAAACACAAGAAGGGGGGCTGAATTGAGATTAAAACTTAAAGCGAAAGACACGTTGGTTATCCTGGTTCGTTAGAACTCAAACTACTCCAGTCCACCCGCCATGGTGATTTAGCCTCTCTCAAACGAGGTCTTAATCAACTAATCAAACTTGACTACAGAAATACAATGACAACTGTCAATGTCTTCTTGAGTCTAAACCACAACCCAATTTTCTCAAGGTATTACAAAGTAATAATTGAAAGGTGTGTACAAATATGTTTTCTAACAAAAACAATATCACAAAAGTGATGTATTACACAATAGAGGAGCACAAGGTAGAACTTGATAATTATGGTTTTTCTTTTTCGTGCGTAGTAGTTATCTTTGATATCTTCTTCATGTCTTCTTTATATAGGTAATGCATGAGAGACATAAAAAGATGTTTTTGGAAGGTTGACGAAGTGTAGTTAATGTACTTTCCAAACATAGATATTCTTGTCTTCTTTCAGCCGTTACTATTGATTAGCCATGAATAAAATGTAAAGCTTCAAAACATGCTCACATCAGAAGATGAATGTTACCGTTGAGACTCCTTTGCTTTCCAGAACTTTACATATCAGCATATCAGAGTTCTTGTTTCAGAGTTGGTGCATTCAGAAGTTGTAATATAGAACTTATTCATTTATTATTTTACACGGATTTGCTTCTATGTATGTTGTGTCTGAATAGATCTTCAAAACGAAACTCTCTTATCTTCTTACATCAGAACTTCCAGGGATGTAGAACAAACCTATGTTATAGCAGATATTTTCTCATCTTCTATGCTTCTTACATCATAACTTCTTTGCATATTAAAATACTTTATTAGAGAGAATATATGTTTTTTATATATATCATGTGTTTTTTATCATCAAAACTCTTACAGGGGTGTAGAACCAAACTATGTTCTAACAATCTCCCCCTTTTTGATAATGATAAACACTTGTATATTTTGATATAATACTCAAAGAACATAAAGCATAGAAGTCTCCCCCTGAGTTGGATACTCAGATGAATAAAAAACTACTTTCCTGAAGATTTATGAATAGATATTTGAGAAGGGGTCAAAATATCTTACATTCTCCCCCCTTTTTGTCAAGAATAAAAAATTAGTAACAAAACAAGAAAAACAGAAGATTAAGATGAAGCAAAGAGCAAAAGAAAAATTATTTTTCAGATATTCTGAGTTGTCTTTTATGGATGGGATCTTCAGATGATTGTGACATCATCATCTGTATTTGACTGAGATTCTTCTGATGTTGTGTCGTCAGTGCTGTTACCAATAGTTCTAGAGCCAATAAACTTTCACTCCTGATTTCCTCTGAACCGCAACTTAGTCAACTTTATCCTAGGAAAAAAGGGGCTTTGAACCGCAACTCGGTCAACCTCCCCTTAGGGAAAAAGGGGCTATGCACCACAAATCGCTCAACCTCGCTTTAGGGAAAAAGAGGCTCTTAACCACAACTCAGTCAACCTCACCTTCGGGAAAAAGGGCTCTGAATCGAAACTTGGTCAACCACCCCTTAGGGAAAATGGGCCTCTGAACCACAACCTGGTCAACCTCACCTTCTGGAAAAGGAGCTCTAAACTGATACTTGGTTAACCTTAGATTTAGGCTAAGGGCCTCGGAACCACAAGCCAGTCAACCTCGCCTTCAGGAAAAGGGGTTCTGAACCAAAACTTGGTCAACCTTGCCTTCGGGAAAAGGCGCTCTGAACCACAAGTCGGTCAACCTTGCCTTCGGGAAAAGGGGCTCTAAACCACAAATTAGTTAACCTCACCTTCGGGCAAAGGGGCTCTGAACCACAAGCCGGACAAACTTGCCTTAGGGAAAAAGGGGCTCTGAATTGTAACTCGGTTAACTTCGCCTTAGGGAAAAAGGGGCTTTGAACTACAACTCGTTTAACCTCTCCTTAGGGAAAAAATAACTCTGAACCACAACTCGGTCAACCTCGTCTTAGGGAAAAGGTGCTTTGAACCTCAACCCAGTCAACCCCGCCTTTAGGCAAAGGAGTCTCTAAACCAACATTCTCTAGAGGCTCACTGGCCCAAAACGTAAAGTGAATAAATCACCCAACCCCATATAATCCTGGGGCTATTAAAGGGTGCAATAAAGTCGATTTCATAAAAAAACTGAAAAAGCAATGTCGGGTATATAGTGACTGAAGCGCCTACTCCTAAGACCTTGCATCCAAAAAGTGCCTTGCACATGACAGAACTCGAACGAATGGAATCATATGGTCTCTATATCCGAGAATACTTTCTACATCAAAGATAAGTCCGAGTCTGCAACCCTCCAGGGGCTATAAGTCATTCAGAAAAATAAAACGAATGTCATAAAAAAGTTGTCAAGGATCTTAAATACTAAATAATGCTAGACACTACATGATCGAATACGTACAACCTAGAGAACTTCGTGCCCGAGCGGGTTAGATATACACAGGAGATTATTTTGTAGAAAGCTAAAAATGCAAGCAAAAAGCGAAAACTAAAAATGCAAGCAAAAAGTGAAAGCTAACAATGCAAGCAAAAAACAATGATATGACGATGCCATAAAGGGTAGTTAAAAGTATAAAGCCCGGAGGAAGAAGTCATAATTGTAAACAAAAAGGGGGTATTAACCACTCCCTATACAAAATTACATAAATGCATCCTTATCAGATGACTAACAGAAACACGGATCGGAAAACAACATCATACGGTCGGGTTCTCCTTCCGTCACCATCATTGTTGTTCTTCCTTACAGAAGGATCTTCAAGATTTAGCGAAGGAGAGGGAGTCTTGTATACCTCCTCAAGATCCACAAGGCAGCCACCATGCACCATCTTGAAGTAATCCATCTCTGTCAAATCCAAGCGGGGATGAAGGTATAATATCTGGTCCTTAGCCCGTTCGAAGGCTTCGTCACCAGTAGAGATAATATTTACTTGAGATTTCTTGAGAGCCTATTTCAACTCGTCAGTAGTGACCTTCAACTCATCATTAGTGGCTTTCTCTACTTTCAATCTCTCATTGAGTTGGGTAAGAGAAGCCTTGCTCTCGGTTTCTAAAGTCTCCCTCCGCTCCTTCTCTTTGGCTAAACTCATCTCCAAGCCGGTTTGCTTCTTAGATTGAGTTTTCTGGAATTCCTTTATCCAGGTTATATCCTATTTAAGCTTCAACTTGGTCTTCTCAAAATCATCATTGGACTAAAAAAGGCCATGAGTCAGAACTGCACACCTCATAAGGTAAGAACTAAGGTTCTGTGTCATCTTCTAATGGCCTATGGTTTTGACCTTATTGACCTCTTCAGTAGCATTGAGATGGTCGTAGAGGAAGTGGAGTCCATCAAAGTTGTTGGACCAGAACTTAAATTCCCCATACGATTGATCATCTTTGGGTTCTCTCATCAAGGAGGTTATTTCCATATCGGCTCGGTAAGTATTGTCACTCATAAGAGTCGTCAGCTTCTTTGGAGTACCCTATTATACCTCCTTCTGAAGGGATGAAGCAGAAGTCTGTGGTTCGACCACGCTCAAAGTGGCCTTGGTTCCGGACACCTTCTGCCTCTTCAAGGTCCGGGTTTCCAACCCGGCAAGATTAGACTTAATCGCCGAAGATCCACCTATTACTTTTCGAGAAGCTCTAGCTTCCAGCATCAGTTTCTTCTACTGGGCTATAGAGAGATTAGTCATCTTATCTACGAAGAAAAAAAAGACAGTATGAGCATAGTTAATAGATATGCACATTGATAATCAGAAGAAAAACTATAACCAAGAAAATTTGGGATTTGTTTTGTAGTTAAAGGCAACAAATCATTAATCTTCATCATCCAAAAGGAGTTAAGAACGTTCAAGGCTTGAACCTCAAGATCACTTAGTTTATCAAAATTGAAGTTGGAGATAGGTGAAGGATCCCTGGACTAGTATAAAGGGAAGCATGGCTGGCCGTCTTAACCATATAGAACCTAGGGACATCTCGGCCCACACTTCACCTTCATAAACTAGTATTTTAAACCCTTATTGTTGGAGGTGTAAACTTGGAGAAAACTCTTGTGGGGGAGACCACTGATTTGGACCCAAGATAACTTCTCAGCCCATTTGACCTCAAAAAAAGAAGAAGAGCAAACCCATTGTAGGTATGATGTTCATCGCATCACCTACCACTTTAAAAAAGCTCCAACTATTAGGGTGAAGCTGAGACGGAGAAACATTCATTATCTTCAGTATGTCCACCTCAAAATCAGTAAAGGGTATTCGAACCTTGAAGTCCTCTAAAACCCTAGAATAAAAGTAGAAGAACTCCTCATCAGTAACCTTCTGAAAAATAATACATACACGTTTACCAGGAACATATGACTCTAGAATGATGTCAACTTCCTCCCCAGTATATGAGACGTTCATTATAGATCAAAGCTTGGTGATCTCTTTGCATCAAGCGAGGTGTTCTTGTAGCCCATGACTTCAAGATCGAAGGGGGATGACGTTTCAATCAAAACTTCTATAGAACTTGAGGAGGAAGAATCAAAATCAGAATTGCTCAAAGAAGTGAATGTACAACCATAAACCTCCTTCATGATTTGATTAAACTCCCCTTGACCTAAGGTACCCTTAACCTCCAAAATGCATTGATTCCATAACTCCCTTTTCTCTTTGGCATTTGAGGGTTTCACAATATTCCCCTCATCATCGCATTCTCTTATCGTGACCATTTTTTTAAAGATAAAACAAAGGAAAAAGAGAAAAGTGTGATGAGATAAAAAAGAAGAATACCTGGAGTTGATGAATGCTTGGGAATGTATACACTTCCTCTGGAGATTGAAACGTTTTCTGAAAATGCTGAGATGAAAAAGGAAAGTTGGAAAGAGGGTTTTAAATAGGGCCAAATGAATAGTACGTGGGGAATGAGAACGTCACCCAATGAGAAAAAAGTCATTACTCTAGGAGAGAGAAGATGCATGGCTATTTTATGAAGCATACGCAAGGTCAAAATTGGTGTATAACCCGGTGTCGACCTCAATACTTTCCATGTATTTCGTGACCGAACACTGCATCCTTACAGAAAAGATTTGAATTTGGGGGACTTATGTACATCCCAAAAATATTAATCCCAACCGGTTCATGAAATCGACTGAAGGGATATCAAAACTGGTGATCGACTCTTAATAGTAAAAGATACCCAGGAGAGGGTGCAACTCGGCTTAAGATGTCGGATGACCATCATACCTCCGGGTACCAACCCATGTGTGCCATCAACCTGGATAATGTTAGTGATCGGAATCCACCTACTCGTAGCCGATCATCAACCCGACTCATTAATTACTGTAATCGCCATCAACCCATTTACTCTAATATTACATGGCTTTGAACACCTTCATTCAAAGTGATGGCGGCTATTGCACAGTTACGAAGCCCAAGGGTCATACCATGATTGAGGCTCTTAAATGGCGCCAGAAGAAGACTATATAACAGGCTCCTCTAAGAGGGATAAGAAAGACATTCATTCTTGGGACAATACGTACTGCTATCGTAGCTCCCAAATCCCTAAATATTCTACAAAAATCTACCCCTTACAACTCTCCTTATACCTATAGAGAAGCTACTTGTTTTAGTGTTTTTAGCAAAATATATATATATATATATATATATATATATATATATATATATATATATATATATATATATATATATATATATATATATATATATATATATATATATATATATATATATATATATATATAAAATATATTGCGACGTGTTTTACATAAAATAATATTATTTTTTTAAAATATTTTAAGCATTCTCTCACGTAAATATATGAGTTCTTCTATTTTTTCATTAATATAAATACGTAGCAACATAATAACTACGTCGCAACTTAACTCTTTCTTTTTTTTTTGCCACATACTACACAAAATCAAGAGGCTGGGTTTGTTTTTTGTAGTGCCAATTTTAAAATTAATTTTTTATTTATAAGAAAACTAAATCCATTTTAAAAATAAAAAGCTACTATCATAAGATCTTTCTTAAATGAAAAATATACTAAAGCCAATAATTAAAACTAGTGTACAATTATTAATCTATATACAAGCAAATTTTGTAATGGCTTTGGCATTAATAAAAGTTGTTATTGAGATATAATTAACTTTTAAAAACACAAGAGAAAATATATAATCTGCAAACTAATTAAGAGAAGAAATTATATTTAGGAGTGTTCAAATTTAAATCGATTAAAATAAAATTATAAACTAATTTTAAAAATTTTAAAAATCATAAAAAATTAAATAATATTAGATATAGTTGGATGTCATTTTATAAAAATTATCCGATTCGAATTGAATTTTAAATTGGTTTTTTAAAACCAATCCAAACTGAATTGAACCTCGTATATATATTTTTATATTGAGTTAATTTTTATTAATACGAAATGTTGTGTTAATTTTTTATTTAATGATAATTATATTTTAATACATTTATTAGTTTAGTTTAATTTATTTACTTTTTATTATTTTATTTGTTTCAACCAGATCATTCTCATTTTTTAATATTAATGATATTATATGTTTTATATTATATCCAATATATTATTTATTATCATTTTTATGATTTTAATAAAAAAATATAATTTATAATTTAGATATTTAAAAATCGATCTATTTTTTATAGTAAAAAATAATATTTAGACCCTTTGTGTAAAAGAAGATAAGTATAAAAGACGGAATCCCGTGTGTGTGTATATATATATATATATATATATATATATATATATATATATATATATATATATATATATATATATATATATATATATATATTTCGTGCATATTTTTATTGAAGTTCACAAAACATTGGTATGAACTTAGTCGGACAAGGATTCTCTAATTTTTTAGTGGAAAAGTTAGAGTGATTTTTAGTCAATTTTAAGTGAAATAAGAGAAATAGTGATGTTGATTTTGAAAGGAAAGATATGTAAGAGAAAATAGATTAAGAGAGATAAAGAGAAAATTAAAGAAAAGTAGAAAAAAGTTTAGAAATTCAAACCCGAACTTGTTCCCAACAAAAAAATTGTTTAGAGTTAGACTTATGTTAGCTAACCTATATTCACATTTGTTGTCCTCTCAAAAATGTAAAATAAAAAAAAATCCTAGACTTAAAATCTAGCAGGCATCTACTCCATATATTTCTTATCGACCAAAGAACTATAGAAGTCTTAAAAAACACCATAACCACCAACTTGAAATCTAACTCTAACCAAAAAGAGACCAATTTTTAAAAAGAGCAGACTCCATTGCAAAGATGACCCCATGGGCTCTGCAAATATAGCATTGCATTTCTGAAGGAAAGAAACAAAACTACCAATATAAGAAGTCTTGCATTCCAACTTGAGCCTCTTGCTTAATCTCTCTACCCGCCCAAGAGACTTTTGAAATGACAGACCCATTGCATGATTTACAATGGGTAACATGAGCCATTGTTGTTTTCGGATTTGGAAATATTTGTCACCGAAGAAATTACCAGGTTGAGTCACGGACTAGGTCGCTCTCTTTAAGACATTTCGCGACACTGCTCAAAATTATGCAAAGCAGTCGAACTACCGCGCCGCCTCCAGGATAAAACAATCAAGTGTTATACTGTACGATTACTACTTGCATCGTAGATAACCGGTCTAGAAATACATCCTCTGATGGTACAAGACCATTCAACTATGGTATCATCACCACTCGTAGTATCTGGTACAAAGATGAGTCATAATAATTTCTCAAACAAAAAGAAACTCAAATAATTCTCCAAAGAGAAATTAATAATGGTCATTTGACCACTCATAATAATTTCTCCATCAAAGAGAAATTCAAAAAATTCTCCAAAGAGAATCCAAAAGATTAAACTTGAAAATTTCTCAACTCAAATGAGGAGAAATTAACATAATTCTCTAAAGAGAATTCAAAAAAATATTCGGAAAATTCAACGAGTAGGAAGAAAGAAGAAGAAGATGGCGCTTCGACAATTCTAGAGACGCGGAGTTATGAGATTAAGGAAGAAAAAACTGATAGAATAGTTTATTGTGTGTTTTGGAATGAAATATGTGCACTCCTTATATAGTGAAGTAAGGTAATTAATATTTATCACATGAGCAATGTGGGACTAAATGTTTTTTTCAACCAAAAAGATATTCTAACAATGTGGGACTTGAGAAATTTTTAAATTCAACATATTAGAACATGGACATGTTTCTATAATCCCCCACTTGAATTTAAGAAATTGATTTTAGAAGTAACGTCAAACGTTTCTAAGATTATGCATAAACAAAGGTGTCTACAACTTGAACCTTTGTAGAACAAGTAGGATTCCAATTCAACAAGAGTTACACAAATGTCTTGAACTCTATCTCAGACATGAAACCCGCACACAACATTTTCTTAAGGTGTATTATAATAGCCCGTGCTTTAATGGTCTTGCACGTGTATCCCAGTTTAATGAAGGCTCTAGGAATTCTGCCTCGAAATTCTATAGGAACCGGCCTAAGTTCCACAATCACATAGGTGAGTCTATCAAGAGTACTCTTGTAGCCTAGGTACTCCCTCATACAGAGTATAAATCTCATTAAGAGTTTATATTATCTCATCCTCTTATTACTGCAGGATTCATGCTTTACTTGCATGATCATCTCATATTACTCACAACTTATTATTACCCATTAAACCTATTTCTTGGGATCTCCAATCATTTAGGTCGGGTTACCATCATGAGCAACTCATTTTCCAATAGGCATTAATCCCATCTTATATGATGTATTATAGACTTTCTCTCTAGCTAATCATTTTGTCAAAGGATCTGCTAAATTTTCATCAGTGCGTACATGATCCACTCTTACAGCTCCTTTAGAGATACAATCTCTAACAGTGTTGTACTTTCTTCTAATTTGACGTCTTTTACCATTATAATAACGGTTCTCAATTTTTGCAATAGCTGCGGTACTATCGCAGTGGATCAACACAACTTACATATGTTTTCCCATAAGGGAATCTCAGTTAGAAAGCATCTTAACCAACTTGCTTCTTCACTAGCAGTCGTTAATGCTATACTCTCAGGATAGTATGTTTCTTTGATTTCCAAGATACAACTCCTCTAGCTATGTTGAATACATAGCCACTAGTTTCGTTGGAATCATCTGTTAAGGTATTCCAATCTGCATCTTTGTATCTTTCAAGTACAGAGGAAATATTTGATAATGTAAATCGAGATTCATGGTCCTTTTAAGGTACCGTATGACTCGCTCAATATCTTGTCAATGTTCATTACTCGGTCTACTAGTAAATCCGTACAACAATCTCATGACATATGAAATGTCGGGTTTAGTACAATCAATGGAATACCTAATACTTCCAATGATGCTCGCATATTCTATTTGTCTAACACTTTCACCAGTGTTCTTAAACAGCTTCACGCTTGGATCATTTGGTGTGCTCACAGGTTTACTGTCAAAGTAATTATATTTCTTTAAGATCTTTTTCACATATTGTGAATGATCCAAAGAAATTCCTTGCTCGGATATCGTGATCTTGATACCAAGAATCACACTCGTTTCTCCGAGGTCTTTCATATCAAAGTTGCTGCACAATAATGGTTTCATATCATTAATGGCCTGGATGTTTGATCCAAATATGAGTCGATCGTCTATATATAGACATATGATAGTGTAAATTCAATTCTCAAATTTGTAATAAACATATTTGTCTCTTTCATTCACTTTGTACCCATTCGATATCATTAAGTTATCAAACTTTACATGCCATTGCTTTGGAGCTTGTTTTAGCCAATACAAAGACTTATCTAACTTACATACCTTGTTTTCTTGTCCATGGATCACAAACCCTTTCGGTTGTTCCATATAGATTTCTTCTTCTAAGTCACTGTTTAAAAAAATTGTTTTAACATCCATTTGGTGTACTATTAAGTTATAAATATCATCTATTGAAATAAGTACCCTAATGGATGTAATTCTAGTGACAAGAGAAAAGGTGTCGAAGAAATCTATATTTTCTCTTTGTCTAAAACCCTTGGCAACAAGGCAAGCCTTGTATTTATCAATAGTTTCATCAGGTTTTAGTTTCTTTTTTAAAACCCATTTACAACTGATTGATTTGCAACCAGGAGGCAAGTCTACTAAGTGCCAGGTCTTGTTAGATTCTAGAGATTCTATCTCATCATTGATAGCTTCTTGCCATAAATTAACATCCATAGATGACAAAGCTTCTTGAAGATTCATCGGATCTTCTTCTACATTAAAAGCCGCATAATCAGGCCCATAGTATTTAGAAACTCTTACTTGTTTACTTCGTCGAAGTTCTGTTTCTACATTGTCGTTGCTTTATGTGCTTCTTATCACATGAATGTGACTCGATTGTGTGCCCCCACTATTTCTCAATTTGAAAGGAAATTTGTCTTCATAGAATTCATCATCATTTGATTCTATGATCACTTTTTACTTTAGGTCGTAAAACCTATATGCTTTACTGTTTGTTGCATACCCAATGAAAACACATTCATATGCTCTACTAGCGAGTTTAACTTGTTTCGAATCTGGAATTCTGACATAAGCCAGACAGCCTCAAGTTCTCAAATAAGACAAGTTTGGTTGTCTTTTCTTTAATATATCATAAGGAGAGATCTTACATTTTGACTTGGGGACTCTATTCAGGACATAGAAAACAGTCAATAAAATTTCCCCCCACCAGTGAGGTGCAGCACCAGAATTCATCATAATTGCAACAACAAGTTCAGTAAGAGTTCTATTATTTCTTTCTACTTTACCATTCATTGCAAGATGGTATGGTGCAGTCGTTTCATGTACAATTCCATGTATAAAATTCATTAATAAAATAGAATCATACAGTTTCTCTATCACTATAAATTCTTATTATATCATTTTCAAATTCTTTACAAAAAATTTAAACATATAAACATCATTCTTCGTAATGGAGTACAAATCTACTCCAATAGACTGACTAAACCCTGTCTTATTTAAAAGAAAACCAGAAACACTATTCTTTCTAATCTTAGGAACATTCATAACGTTCTTTAAGATTAAAGTCTTTTTGAAGGTGAAATTTAGCTCCATGTCTACAATTCCAGCAACATTCGTGGTCTGGCCATCTCCCAACAACACTTTCTTATCTTTAGTATTCCTGTATGTTTTAAACATAACACGATCATAACATACACAACGAGAGACACGGGTGTCTATCCACCAACAAACATATCCATCAACCATGTTGATTTCAATGACTATAGCAATAAATTCCCATTAGTCTGGTTGACTTGTGCATTAGGAACAACACCAAGTTCAAGCTTACTTCTACATTTCTTAGTCTTATGACTTGATTTTCCATAGTTAAAACAAAGGGAAACCATCGTCGTTTCTTTTAGGTGGTGGTTGTTGTCTAGTTGGAGCTATTGGGATCATAGAAGGGTTCACATTCCTAATTCGGTTCACAATATTGTAGTTCTGATTCTTTAATCATTTCCTAAATGGCATCAGAACTACACCGAATTTATTTTTGTTGTTTGAAACAACCAAGACTTTTTCTTTTTGATATTGTCTCTAAGATTCCCTTTTTTTTAAACATTCAAACTATGTGGTAGTTTGTCAATAATAAAACCAATTTGAAATTATTCATTTAAACACATACCTTTTGTGATGATCTTTTAAGCAATCTTTTGAAGTTTGTAACATTGAGCCTCCATCGACTTTACATCTTTGCATTTGATACTTGAAGTAGCGACTAACAACATACTTCTTTGCTCCAACTTCTACATCATACTTCTTTTTCTGAGTCTCTCAATCTTGTTTTACAGTATCACATCAACTATAATTAGCATACAGATCATCTGCGAGTCTATTCAAAATATGATTTTGTAGAGATTTTCATTCTCTTTCTCTAAGTTGATTTCTTTCCTATGCTATAAATCATTCGCTTTAATCTGTGCAGAAGATTCAACTTCAACACTATTAAGTGTTCCTTCTAAATCTCCAGATTTACTATCATTAGTTTGTTCGATTGATCTAGAAGGAGCAATAGAATGTCATCGATCAGAACGTTGGAAACTTTTTTTCAACGTTAAGAACCCCATATTTTGTTGCCAACGTTTGAAGTGACTTCCCTCAAACATGAACGGTTTCTCAAAGACAATATTCGCAAAAGAACCAATAATTTCTTCGGTAGCCATGGCAGTTTGAAACGTATTAAAATTGTTATTTTTAGATTTTGAATTTGCCACCAAAGAAATTACCAGGTTGAGTCGCGGACTAGGTCTCTCTCTTTAAGACTTTTCGCGACACTGCTCAAAATTATGCAAAGCAGTCGAACTACCGCGCTGCCTCCATGATAAAACAACCCAGTTCTATACTGTACAATTACTACTTGCATGGTAGATGATCAGTCTAGAAATACACCCTCTGAATGTACAAGACCATTCAATTATGGTATCATCACCACTCATAGTATCTGGTACAAAGATCAGTCATAATAATTTCTCAAACAAAAAAACTCAAATAATTCTCCAAAGAGAAATTAATAATGGTCATTTGACCACTCATAATAAATTCTCCATCAAAGAGAAATTCAAATAATTCTCCAAAGAGAATCCAAAATATTAAACTTGAAAATTTCTCAACTCAAATGAGGAGAAATTAACATAATTCTCTAAAGAGAATTCAAGAAAATACTCGGAAAATTCAACGATTAGGAAGAAAGGAGAAGAAGATGGCGCTTTGACAATTCGAAGATGCAGAGTTATGAGAGTGAGGAAGGAAAAACTAATAGAATAGTTTTTGGCGTGTTTTGGAATAAAACATGTGCACTCCTTATATAGTAAAGTAAGGTAGTTAATATTTCTCACATGAGCAATGTGAGACTAAATGATTTTTTTCAACCAAAAAGATATTCTAACAATGTGGGACTTGAGAAAATTTTAAATTCAACATATTAGAACATGGACATGTTCCAACAGCCATGAATCTAAGATCGTTCATAGTTCTCCATATTTCATCAATAATGTGCACAAAAGTAGAAAAGATAATAGCTTTAGCTTGCGAGGAGAAACTACCAGCCATAATATGCCAAATATCTTGCAAAGTGGTAACAACCAGACATGAGTTTGTATATCCAGCCATCTAATTCAAGATTTTCTGTGCAAAACTGCAATAGGTGATTGCATTCGCGGCATCATGAAATTAGATCCGACTTAATCTGTTTTTTAATCAATAATTCAAAACCGAACTAAATCATAAATAAATTTATGTTTAGTTCAAACAAACTTTTATCTCAAAACCAATTCAATCCGTAACACAAACATCCTTAATCATATTAAAAATAGATTTAAGATAGTAAATTTTTTATTAATAGAAGGATTTAGGATTATAATAATAGAAGTAAGATATTATTTCTTTTAATAAAAAAAGAAACACGATATTTGAACAATTCATATAATAATTTATCTACGAATATTTAATTTGGAACTTTCTCTAAGAAATTTAAATCTTTGGTGTTGTTCCATTCCTTTTTAAAAGAGTGAATTAAATATCAAATCTAAAAATAAAATAGGAAAAGATAATCAATAAACCGATCCGATTATATTTGAATATTTTAAAATGATTTGAATTTCATTTTAGATTTGGGTCACAATCAAATATTTTACACGATCCTAAGACAACAGTAACTCTAAATATGAGTCACTCTATTCAATAACATCTTTTTAACAATATTTTAATAATCCAACTATCTAATTAAAATTATTTTTATAAACTTTTAAGACTATTTTATATGTCATTAAATAATTTCAAATTTTGTATTATAAGTTTTCAAAAAATATAAGTCAAATTGGAACAACAAACAAACGGGAGAAATGATTTGGCAACATATAGGAGTTGTCCGACTTGGAGAGGCAGAAATGACGAGACTCAGTTATGGCGTGGCTCCACGACTTTCGTGCAGCGCTACTTCACGTAGGGAGTGGTCTCTAAGAGAAGTGTATGGTAGGTTTTTCGTAATTCCGAGGAGTCTTTGTACCGAGAAATGTAAGCTCTTGATGTTGTACTAAGGTGTAGATGTTGTTGAGCAATTTGTTCGCTTCTTGCATGATTAGGTTGGCTTGGAGTTGTCGAATGTTTTTGGAGCACCTCTTATCTTGGGATTAGTGGTTGCGGTAGAGGTTATTTTGAGGTTTGATCTTGTAGAAACGGTTAAAAAGATTAAAAAGTCGGAAGGAACTAGAATATGCTTTGGCCAATAGTTGAAGGAACTAGATTCTAAGGAGTTAGAACAAAAGAAAAGTTACTAGGACTTGATCAGTTTCTACTATTGGAAGATGTGGAGCTTCTTCCGCGGGATTCAAAGCGTTATCCATCACAATAACAGTTGCGTTGTTAGGTTGAGCGGCTAGTCGAGTAGACTTAAATGTTGCCATGATTTACGTAAATCGATCGAACGCTAGAGTAGAAAGAAGGTCACTAGAAGCGGATGAGCGACAAAGAGATAATGGTTTTTCTTGAAATTTGAGGCAACATATAATCATTCCCACAAACAATGAAATTATTTTGAGGTTGAATGAGAAATACGTAATGCCAAAGGATGAACTCTTCTAATGTGACCGAACGGAAAAAACTTGTAACGTTAGCACTTCAATGCTTAAGTTATAGAAAACAAAAAGATGCACTTTGAGAATGAATTAACATCTAAAATGATGTGCCATTAGACTCATATATGATAGTCATTAAAAACTGCTTACCCGTCTAAAATGCAGAAAGTCATCTAATCAAATCCAACAATAGACGATATACTAATAATTAAGACAATATTTATGACAATATCTCATTTATTTATTTTAGTGTTAAATACTACAAATTGAGTTTCTTAATTGAATCTTATTCTTTGAATATGTGATAGGTCCGAAATAAATAATAAATGTGTGTAATGCAAAAAATAAAATCAACAATTAATTGGTTTATATTGTTGAATTACATAAAACAATAATTATTTATTAAAATTTGTTCTTTTAAAGTTGATGGTGTAACTATTAAGGGTACATGAGTGGATCTGGTTGGTAGTAGCATGCCATTGCAGTTTTTTTCTAAGTAACATGTGCGTTTTCTTTTTAAATTAACCAGTAAAAAATTTGTATATTCATATGAATTCTGATTTGTTATGTGTAATTTTGTACGAATATATTATTTTTCAAATATAATAAAAATAAAATGAAAAAGATATAAAATTGTTTAATTTTTTATTTATTTTTAAAATAGGTAATAAATTGGTGCTTGTAATTTTTTCATATAACAAACATTTTGAATCAATAATATGTTATTTTTATTTTAAAATTAATTAAAAATAAATTGAATCAATAGTAAATTTATTTTTGTTATTATTTAAAAATTTGATGAATAATTTAATATTTCCGTTATATTTGTTTTAATTTGTTATCAAAATCCAATTCAATATTACATTAAATTATTGAACATTTATAATAAAAAAACAAAATTGCTTAATCAAAAGAATATAATATTTTTAAAAGAGATTATGTATGTGCTTATAATTATTTACGTAGATAAATATTTTAACCAATAATTTATTTTTGTATGATATTATTTATAAAAATATTAGATTAAATAATAAACTTATTTCCGTATGTATATTTTAATTTAAAACTCTTTTTTTAAGATTTAGTAAAATATGTTTAAAAAATAATAATCAAAGATACACGTGTTCCCCGTATAAACATTTAAAATTATTTTTGATTTTTTAAAATAGAAATTAAACATACACTTTATTTTAATTAATAACTTCATTTTTCCCTTTTCATATAATTTTCATATTAAGAAAAAAACAAAATTTATAAAATTTTAAATAAATACAATTTGACTTATTAACTATTAAAACTTTAAGCAAGCATCAAATTTTTTATCTTAGTTTAAATGTTTAAATGTTTTTAATATTGAAATATTTATAGAAACAATATGAATAAAATTAATTGTTTTCACTTAATATTTTTAAATATGATTAGATTAATATCATCAAAAATATTAATAACAATAAAAATTTAAAATTGATAAATAAACATCGGATACTAAATAGATAAAATATTTGAATCAAAAATATATTTTTCGATTAAATTATTGATATAAAATAATATTGAAATTATAGAAACAAAATAGAATTTGAAAATGAGAAAGTGAATAAAAAACTATTGAGATAGATAATAAAAACCCAAATCAAAATAAGAAGCTAATAATTATACTGCATGTTTTCTAAATACAACTGAACATAATTTTGAATATGGTGTTGTAATAACATAACTATTTAATTTAAAATTATTATATTTGAAGCAAGTTACACAGGCCTACGCAACTATAACAACTATGACTCAAGACAGACAATTGTCATGTCAGGACTGTACTAAAGAGTATAAATTTTACATATACTCATATGACTTTTTTCAAAATATGTTTCTCTTCAATATAAAAAATAAATAACTTATGCTAAAGAACAATTATTGCAGTCACCGTGCTTCTGTTGTCCGAATCAATCACTACACCAGCTTTATCGAAATATCTTTATTAGACACAATTTTTTTTATAAGATATATATTTGTTATATTCCAAATATTGCTTCTAAGATTTTTCATCATCTTATATCATCAATACATTAAGATTATATATTAAGGATGATTCTCTCTTTCTACTTTCTCTTATTTTTAAGTTTGTTTTTGAGGGATCACCAATCACCTTGAATTTTGTATCCTGTATATATGTTTTTTAAACTAACACCAAAATATGTGTATATGCCTCTTTGAATGATTATATTGCAGTTAATGACACAATTACATGCATCTCATCATCTCCTAACACAAAGGATCAAAATTAGGGTTTTGAGTTTAATCAGAAAATCTCTGACTTTTTGGGCAAGACTTGATTCCATGACTCTCTAAATGTTCATGAGCATCTATGATTGGAATTTTAATCATCAATTTTGATTTGAAAATGTTCAATTGATAAAAAGGGGTAAAATGATCATTTTGTCAAAAGTCAACCAAAGTCAACCGTTGACTAAGTGGACTTTTGGTCATCCATCAATTCAATGTTCCTATTTTCACGTTTCATGGTCAATGGTGGCATAAAATCAAGAGGAAGTGTTGAATTAGAGATAACTTGTCAAAGAAGTTATCTGAACTTTTGAAATTTTCTAAGTGTTCCTAGTACTAAACTTTAGATGATCATAACTTCTTCATTTATTATTGCAAAAAATGCAAACTTTACATGTTTGGAAAGAGGATACAAAGTTCTTCAACTTTGTCATTGAGGGTTCAAGTCCTAAAAGTGAAAGGAGAAGAAGTTATTGAACTTGGAAAATTTTGGACACTTAGTGAAATTTCTAAATATGTGCAAAAACCTAATTTCTTCATAGCTAATTTTGAATGTCCATTTGAGCTCAAATCAAAAAGTTATCAATATCAAAGTTGGAGTTTGAAACTTTCTCTTCACTTTTGATTCAAGAATCATCTCAAATGGTCAAGTGTAGAGAGAGATACAATGCTTAGGATTTGGAGACTTGAGATGTCATTTTGCCCAATCACGCGCGCGCCCGGCCAAGCCTTTCATCAAATAGTTCACCGACACACGTTCATCATCATTTTCTCTTTGAAATAGTGATTTTTTTGAAAAATGTCCAACATTAAAGATCAAGCTCTATGTGTTATGAACAACTTTGCTTCAAGAATTTTCTCAAAATAGTTCCTACATTTCAAGATATGATCGTGAGAACTAGGTGACGTGAAGCTGCATTTTGCCCAACAATAAGGCACGTTGTACGCGCATACCAGGCAGGCATTTCATCAAACACATGATGTGCATAAATTCATAGCCATCTATCTCATTGGTTTAAACCTTGTTTCGAAAATTTTGAAGATGAAAGTTAGAGTATGTTATGCCCTCTTCAATTTTGATTCAAATTTTGTTTCATTTCATGCATTATGGAGAGAGATACGATGAGTTGAAGTCGTGGTCATAATATTGGCCAAGCTTGCACAGGAATGCACGGGGTTTATGTAAAAAATCATCAACCTTCCAGTTCACATCCCATGTTGTTTTAATTTATCCAAAACGACCTCTAAAAGATCAGTAATAGAGGCAAAACACAACACACATGCCCACCTCATTTTCTTGCCTCTTATACCCTACAAGCAAAGCTTATGAAATGATCTTTCTCACTCTATAAAAGCTGCAACACACCTCACTCTAGAGAGAGGAAAATACATGCAAGAAAAGGTACGCAAGAGAGAAGACATATCTGAATTAATCTCCATCAAAGGGTGCTATCGGATTCCATTTTTTCTCATCAAGATCTCTTCACTTCTTTTTTCCTCGCTATTTCCTCTGAATTCAAAGGTTGATACAAGTAATTTTTCGGGTTCCTAAACTTGTGAGTTTGATTCAAAGAAGTAGTGGAAGAACTCCATCAAGTAAGCTCTCAAGAATCCATAAGATTTATCCATAAGCTTGCATATGAATCTATGATGACTTTCAATTGTGAATTCATACTCATTGAATAAATAGTTTGCCGAATAAATAGGTTCGAAGTATATATCTGTTGAATTTGAATTTACTGAGAGTTGAGTTTGCTGAAAAAGTGATGAAATAGCGACTTTGAACCTCATTTTCTATGAGGTGTAATAATCATTTGATGAAATAATCGAGTCTATGTTGTTCTATTCCACGAGATGTTCATTTTTAATTTTGATCTCACTCGATTTCATGGAGTATACTGAGAGATATGAAGCTCTGAAGATTATGTTTTGAAATTGTATTTTATCGTTGGATGCTGGTTTACGTGGAAGGGATGATTACATGGCATTTTTTATTGAACATGTTCTAAAACTTTTCACAACACTTTCTGTTAATAACAGGTGTAATAGATTTTCAATACATTTGAATTTTCTTTATTTTCTCTAATTTTTTTAAATAATTTTCTTAATTAAAAATTCACCACAAAAATATTTTAAACTATATTTTCAATATATTTTCATTTTCTGATATTTATTTTAGTTTTATTTTTCGTTCATGATTAAATAAATTCAAGTAGTTTAATTAGGGTTTTAATCATTTTATAGGTTTTAGAATTTTATTTTCTTATTTTTACTAAATCTAAAAATCCATAAAAAATATTTTCGAGCTTCCCTCTGAGTCTTCTTATTGAAAATAATTTTTTTCCAATTTTACAAAATTCACGGGATGCCAATTAAGTCAATTGAATGGTTATATCGCTTTTTCTTTATTTTTTTTATATATTGTGTAAATAATTTTTGTTTATTTCTTCCTTTTGAGATAAAATTCAAAAAAAAAAAAATACTCACTGATTCTTAGGTATTGAACTAATTTTTTTATGATTTTTAATTACGTGTACATGTCAGTTTGCTTATTTTTCAAGATTTTAGAAGTTAATTGATGTTTTTGAGGTCTTTTCTTGCTTAAGTATAAAGAAACAACTAATTTCCTAATTTACCTAATTTCTAAAAATAAAAGAAAATATGTTCAAAGTTTCTGGATGAGTTAATATCATTTAAACCTTTTTTTCTCTGATTTTTAAAGTATGCTCTTCCACTTTATTCAAAATATTTTGTAAAGAATGTCTAGTTTTAGTCTTTGACTAACTAGTTTTGATGTTTGAGTTTCAAAAATATATTTTTAGAAGTCTTTAGGAAATTAGGATTAAGTGAACATATTTTTACAAGTTATTTTCCTATTTTTAACCTAATTTTGACTTAGAAGCATACTTAGGGTTTTGCTTTTGATCAAATTTTGTGTTTGAGAACTTTTGTGCATAGTTTTTGTTCAACTTTTGGTATGACAAATGATACTGACTTGGGAGTTATTTTGGGACAAATTCCTCAACCTCGTTGGATCTTGGGTATTGATAGGTTAAAAAAATAAATCTACCAAAATGGATGAATGATGTTGATGATATTTGAAACCATATTTTCATTTAATAGATGCCCTCCCTCTTCATCTTATCCCTTTCTTATTTGTGTTACATGTTGGAGAATGATCTACATATCATCTCTCTAAAAATATGGTATATATATTTCTATTGACCTATCTCAAAATATATGTGACGTCTACATAAGTCCACTCACGATTGCTTAACATAGCGCTAAGTTTTGTCCTGATTCGAGAAATGAACATTCGTGGCCCAAACCTATGTTTGTAAGCCCAAGTATGTTTAATTTGAAACCTTTGATTCAATAATCTTGGAGTTAATTTTTAGGATGCTTTGATCTTATCAATCCTATAATTAACCTTCATAAACTTTGGTCTACGTGAATCACTTAAACGTCGTTGATCATATGTTGTCGCCTCGAGAACTTGAAATGAATGAGATACTTGAAAAAAAGAAAATGAAACTTGTTGTTGAGAGGCTTTGATTTTATCAATCTTCTAATGATTTTTCAAATGCAAGTTTCAAGATGGTCATTCAACTAACCTCTAACTTCTAATTCACTCTCAATTGACTTTTACTTTATGCTTTTACTTTGTGTGTTTACTTTATTCCTTTATTTTTATGCACCATTTACCTTAACATTTACATTTCATGCTATTTTTATCTTTTCTCACTTGAACAATTTTCTTTATACCATTTTATTTTTGCTCACTTGAGCTTTCATTTTATTTTTGAAGAGACTTAATAATCAACTTAAACAATAAAAAACCTTAAGATTACATGGACTATTTTGTTACTATCCTTGGCATTATGGAGTCGTGGACCTCTTGAACTTAGGATTAGAAGCCTTGATCACCCTTGAGACCTTGTGACTCTGTTGTTATTTTGTCTAGAGTTCTTGGGGTTTACCCCGAGATATTGGGTTGATTTTCTTTGTGTGCGGGATTTTTTTGATTATGTGCTTTGTCTTTTATTGGGAATTCATTTGTATACAGTTGTTACTCTGTGCAATTTTTGTGAAGACTTACTGCATCTGAAGCTTGGTATGCTTAAGAGGTTTAGTATCTTTTCTTGCTTGGTTTCAATCCAAAGGATGTGAATTCTATATTGACTCATTATGTTAAGTGTTGGCTTCTTTTTGGGTAGATGGTTCTTTTGCTTAGCTTTTACCTCAATACTTTAGGATAGTCCCTTCATCTTCTTCTATCTTTAATTTCAAATATCTTCTCCCCCTTATCAAAAACTCTTCTTATTTTCTAACTTGAACCACTTTCATAATAAACTTGGACTTAGGTCCATGTATTTTCAAAAAGATTTTCTTAACCAAACTTTAACCAACTTAATCATGCTTTGACATTTTTTGTGAGAAGACTAAAAGTTAATCAACATCATTCAAATCATTTTTCCACTTTGGCTTTTTAATTTAAAATTTTCTCAAAAGATTAGACTCTTGTCAATTCTTATATTTATGTGAGCTACTATACTTCTATGATATGTAGCGAAGTGAGATATTTTCCACTTTGGTGTTGAGTAAGACATTGTTGATTTTAAAATCCAAGCTATATCCTCCACTTTGAGATGATACAAATTCTCCTTTCTCATAATCGTGGGTAGTAAGTACGTTTTCCACTCGGATATGATGATGACGTCTCTTCTCTTAAAATTAACCAACACATTTGTGTTCTAAAATTTGTAAGGAGAACTACGAGTAACCTGATCCCCTATTGCACGAAAGGTGTTACGTAGGCACTAAAGATTCGCAACCGCGGAGGGTGCAAAATTGTAAAAAATACTTCTCTTCCCATCTCAATCATCTATTTTTTATAAACATTTATAGCCAAATACATAAATTTTCGAAGAGGTTCCTACGGAGTACCATAAATGTTTAGGGTGCCAATACCTTCCCTTTGCATAACCAACCCCCATACCTAGATTCTATCCCCCTTCTTTTTTGGTTATTCGCTCTTTTCCCATTACTCTGGAAACAATAAAGTGCGATGGTGATTCTTATTTAATCTGTACGAGTTAAGTTAATCCAATGGCTTATTCTCAACATTTTTACCGCTACAAAAAAAATAGCAGTTTCACTAGGGACAAATCGACCAATTGTTGGTCCATCTCTAAGTAGGTTGATCCTATCTTTGTTTATTTATTTATGTGCTATTATTTGTTGTATATTATATGTTGTATATATGTTTGTCTGGATTTTCCTGGTTTTTAGGGTGCTTGGTGATTTCTCATAAGTCCTCTACCCGGACTTGGGGAAACTTAAGATAGGAAGTGCGGTATAGTCATGTTAACTTTGAGGGAGTAATCCCAAAAAAGGAGACATGAGATACCTCACTCAGTGGAGGCCCCTTTGAATGTTGTATTCTTTACTGAGTGTAGCGGTAGAAATATTGAGACTAAGCCATTGGATTGACTTAACTCACATAGATCAAATAAAAATCGCCATTGCGCTTTATTTTTTCCAGAGGAATGGGAAAAGAGCGAATAACACAAAAAGGAGGGGGAGAGAATCTAAGTACGAGGTTTGGTTATGCAAAGGGAATGTATTAGCACCCTAAACATCTACGGTACTCCGCAGGAACCTCTTTGAGAATTTGTGTATTTTGGCTATAAGAGTTGTATACAAAAATAGATGGTGGAGATAGGAAAAGAAGTATTTTTTACAATTTTTGCACCCTTCGCGGTTGCGAACCTTTAGTGCCTAGGTACCACGTTCCATGCAATAGGGGATCAGGGTACTCGTAGTTCACCTTAAAAAATGTTAAAACACAAATGTGTTGGTCAATTTTAAGAGACAAGACATCATCGTCGTATCCAAGTGGAAAACATACTTACTACCCACAATTATGAGAAAGGAGAATTTGCATCATCTCAAAGCGGAGGATATGGCTTGGATTTTAAAATCAACAAAGCCTCGCTTAACACCCAAGTGGAAAATATCTCACTTCACTACATATCATAGAAGTATAGTAGCTCGCATCATTATAAGGATTGACAAGAGTCTAATATTTTGAGAAAATTTTAAAGTGAAAAGCCAAAGTGGCAAAATGGTTTGAATGAGATTGATTGAATTTTAGTCTTCTCACAAAAAATGTGAAAGTATGATTAAATTGGTTAAAATTTGATTAAGAAAATATTTTTGAAAATGCATAGACCTAAGTTCAAGTTTATTATGAAAACGGTTCAAGTTTAGAAAACAAGAATAGTTTTCAAAAGGAGGGAGAAGATTTTTTAAATTAAAGAAGATGTGAGGAGATGAAGGGACTACCCTAAAGTATAAGGTAAAAGCTAGGGAAAAGAATCATCTAACCAACAAGAAGCCAACAATTAACATAATGAGTCAATGTAGTATTCTCATCCTTTAGATTGAAACCAAGCAAGCAAAGATATTAAACCTTTTAAGGATATCAAACTTCAAATGCATTAAGTCTTCACAAAAATTGGGCAGAGTAACGGTTGTATATAGAGAAATTCCTGATCACAGACAAAGCATATAATCAGAATAACTTGCATACAAAGAAAAAACAATCCAATATCTCGGGGTAAACCCCAAGAACTCCAGACAAAATAACAATATAAGTCACAAGGTTCCAAGGTAGTCAAGGTCTCTAATCCTAAGTCCAAGAAGTCCATAACTCCATAATGCCAAGGATAGTAACCAAATATTCCAAGTAGCCTTAAATTTTTTTATTGTTCAAGTTGGTTATTAGGTATCTTCAAAAAGAGAATGAAAGCTCAAGTGAGCAAAATAAAAATGACATAAAGATAAATGCTCAAGTGAGAAAAGATGAAAATAGCATAAAATATAAATGCTAAAATAAATGGTGCTTAAAGTAAAGGCGTAAAGTAAAAGCATAAACATCTTGAAACTTGCATTTGAAAACTCATTAGAATATTGATAAAATTAAAGCCTCTCAACAACAAGTTTCATTTGCTTTTTGTCAAGTATATCATTCATTTCAAATTCTCGAGGCAACAACAAATGATCAACGATGTTTAATTGATTTGCTTAGACCAACGTTTATGAAGGTTCATTAGAGGATTGATAAGACCAAAGCCTCCTAACAATAAATTTCAAGGTTATTGAATCAAAGGTTTCAAATTAAACATACATGGGCTTGAAAACATATGTTTGAGCCACGAATGATCATTTCTAGAATCAGGACAAAATTTAGCGCTATGTTAAGCAATCGTAAGTGGACTTATGTAGAAGTCGCACCTATTTTGAGGCCGGTCAATAGCAATCTATGTATCATATGTTTGGAGAAATGATATATAGATCATTCTCTAACAACATGTAGCACAAGTAAGAATAAGAACGAGAGAAGATGAACAAGAATTAAATTCCACATTTGAACCAAAGAATTTAATCAAGCTATCATTAAAATCATTCATCCATTTTTGTGGAATTAAACTCAACACTCAAGATCCAATGATGTTAATAAAGCTCATGATTAAAATTCACATAGTACAAGATCAGCCAGAATATATAAAAAAATAAAATTGCATTTAACAATCAAAATAGAATGAGAAAATTATTTTTCAAATTATTTTTTTAAATGAAAATAAAAGGCAAAATAACAAACTATATTCAAAATGTCAAAGAAAAATTAAAACATACCATATAAAAGTCATAAATGATTTCAAATATTTTTACAAAAAAATTTTGTTAATTTTTTTAAACAGAAAAGTATTTTTAAACTAATTAAAATCACTCAAATAAGTGAAAAATAGATCAAAAATTGTAGAAGTGAAAATAAAGTTGTAGAAAAAAGTCAGAAATAAAGAAAATTATTTTGATAATTTTTTTTAGAATTTAAAAATGAACAGAAGTATTAAAACAATTAAAATATGGAAAAAAATACAAAAATTCTGAAAAATATCAAACATTAAAATAAAAACATGAAAAATATTCACAAAATCAGAAATAATTCAAAGTATTTTTGTATATTTTTTTCATGATTTTTGGATAAAAAATAAGAGAGTTATAAAATTTTGAAATTAAAATAAATTTAAAACAAATTTTGTAAAAAATAAATAAATCTGAAAAGTCCACACGCGTTGGATCTCATTCACTTATACACGCTGGAAGATATAATGGGTCTGAGGTGAGGGAGTATTATGAACCCAAGTCAAGGCGCACGTATGTAACACAAGAATATCCAACCAATCAAAATAAAACAATTGGCTGAGCATCATTGGTTGAAGAATGACACGTAGGTCGTCTTCAACCTCCAGCCTCCTACAAATAGGGCAAAACCATGACTCTTATATCTATAAATTTAGACGCTCATAATGGTATCATTAGACGCGTCTCTTCAAGACGATCACAACCATATCCTTGCGCCAAATTTATATAAATCACAACTTACTCGATTTGAAAAAAATCAGAGATGTTTTGAAAAATTTGAAATTGAAAATAGAAGCATCAAATGCATTGATTCACCAAAGCTGAATTAATAATAAGCATCAGTGAACATCATAGACTATTCCAGTAATTTGATTTAGAAGATTTAGTGCCTTAAACTACCATTATAAAGTCAGATGAACTTGCTCTATAAATGGACTTGGCTAGCACGATTTAGGACACCTCAAGGCTCGATTCTTCTTCTGTTAGCTTCAGTGAAGTTCAAAGATGAAGAATCAACAAAGAAATTGGATTAAAAAGTGGAGAAAAGAGGAATTCGAAAACTCAGAAAAGTGAGTTATGGAGGGAGTTTGACATGGTGATTTTGGTTGTTCAAGCTTGCGAAAATGAGTGGAATAGAGCTTGTATTTATAGCAGAAGTGAATGGCATCAAGAGGAGTGGTGAATGATGCAAATTCGAATGAATTCGTGCACACCTCTTTACACGAGCAAAATGTGTTCACATGTGCATCAAAACTCATCTAATTGATGTGTTTTGTCAATCTAAATGATCCAAATATCTTTTCTAATCATGCTTAAGTTGAAAACGCGTGGTAATTTAATGATTAGAAGTCACATTATGAAAATTTCAATCTGAATTGAAGTGAAACTTCAGTTTCAAGGTACTAACTTTGAATCAATGGTATTCCCAACTCAAGTGGTCTTAGGGTATAATTCTTGAATTACTTGAAAGATAAGGTCATCATCTTTGCAATGTGCCAAGAGTGAGATCAAATGTATGCTTGAGCTAAAAGTTGTGATGAGTCAAAGTTGAGAAAAAGATGCTGACTTTTGTACTTAGAAAAATTCTAAGTTTTTCTTCAAAAGTGACCTATAATGTTTTGATTCCAAACAAAGCCTTCCTCTAAAATCTTGCTTTGATTAATGATGCTAGCTTGGAGTGGACTTCCCAAAGAGCATTTTGAATCTTTAATCACTCAAAAATACCAAATATTGAAAAAGTTATGGCCTTGTGAAATTGGTGAAAATCCATGAGGTGACCTATAATCTTTTGAGTTCTTAAGGCATCTTCCAACCATTTTCAAGCTTTGCACATAAAATAAAAGTTGAATTTCACATTCTTAAGAAAAATATGGAAAAAGAATAGGCTCAAGGAGATAAGAATTGACGAAGTTATGATCCTTTGAAGTCACATAAGGGAATTTGATGGCCTATCTAGAGGACTTGTAATCTTACTTCATCATTAGGAATAATCCACACAAAATTTGTTTGAAACCTTTGAAGTGATTGGTTGATAACCCTTTAAGGATAAGAATATCTTTGTAATCACTCAAAAATCACAAAATGTGAACAAGATATACCCCTTAGAAGTTCAAAACCCTACCTCCTAAAGCACCAAAATGACTTGGAAACCCCTTTCAATTTTGACAATCTTCCTTGCACAATAAAATTTTCCATGTGAATAGAAGTTGTTATGGATGATAATAAGAACCCATAGCAACAATAACCACTTCCAAATATTAAGGATTGAGAGAGTTATGCACTTGTGATCAAGGAATCAAGAACTTGTCCAATTAGGTCAAACCTCTTCAATCAATTCTTGCATCTTTTGACTTCCTTTGACAAATTGAGGCATGATGAATCATAGTAGACCTTGTCATGATATTACTTTCAAGCATCATCAATGATGAAGCTTAAATCTCAATTAAGCTTTGTTGAATAAGGCATTGAAATAAACTCATGAACCTATAAATCAACCTGATGAAATGTGTCGTGCCCTCACCTATAGTATCATCAATTAGAGCAAACATTCATTGTATTTGTTAATTAAAAGCTAATCAACACAATACATTTGTGATTATAATATAAAAATCAAAATGCTTGGTGATTCTTCATGAGCAAACCTAGAGGTAGGGAGAAGAGTCAAACCCTAGCGTGATCTTGATATGATTGAGTTGATATAAGATGATAGAGGAATCTTAGGGGCAAAAATTAGGGTACAACAGTTGCCCTTAGTTAAGTGTCTTCTATCTAGAGATATGAAGGTTAAAATCTTTATGTCAACACGATTGAAGATACTTAAATATAAAACAAGCCTTATTTTTGGCCCTAAGATTCCATGCAATGCATATGATTATGCATTCAAACAAACAAATCCAAAGGTGACACAGGACACCACTGGGGAAACAAAAAAAAATTAAAGGATCAAAAGGAAATTCCAACTAGGAAATAAATCACTTGTGAACAAAAGACTCGACTCAATTAGGGTAAAGCCCAAGGAGGAGATAAAGCATCATCAACTAAAATATTGAGGATCAAAGTAAAGGATAACAACAATCGACAGATAACTGCAAACTATCCAATCACTGAGAAGATAGCAAAAATAGTAACATCGACTCACAGGAGAAAGAAATGGTAGGATAATACCAGTAAAATCTAATATTAGGGTAGGTAACAAATGATTGGTATCAGTACTTATCACTGGAAATAAATGAATTTCCTTAGAGAAAAGTGAATCCCAATGACAAACTATCTCACATAATGACGAGACTACCATCCATTGGAGTAACAAATCTCAACAATGAACTATCTCCCATAATTACGAGACTACCATCCATTGGAGTAACAAATCTCAACAACAAACCATCTCCCATAATGACGAGACTACCATTCATCCGAGTATCATATCTCAATAACGAACTATCTCCCATAATGATGAGACTACCATCCATTGGAGTAACAAATCTCAATAATGAACTATCTCCCATAATGATGAGACTACCATCCATTAGAGTAACAAATCTTAACAACGAACTATCTCCCATAATGACGAGACTACCATCCATTGGAGTAAAAAATCTCAATAATGAACTATCTCCCATAATGACGAGACTACCATCCATTGGAGTAACAAATCTCAACAACGAACTATCTCCCATAATAACGAGACTACCATTCATTGGAGTAACAAATCTCAAAAATGAACTATCTCCCATAATGATGAGACTACCATCAATTGGAGTAACAAATCTCAACAACAAACTATCTCCCATAATGACGAGACTACCATCCATTGGAGTAGCAAATCTCAACAACAAACTATCTCCCATAATGACGAGACTACCATCCATCAGAGTAACAAATCTCACCAACAAACTATCTCCCATAATGACGAGGCTACCATCCATTGGAGTACCAAATCTCAACAAAGAACTATCTCCCATAATGATGAGACTACCATCCATCAGAGTAACAAATATCAATAACAAACTATCTCCCATAAGGAAGAGACTACCATCCATTAGAGTAACAAATGAATCTCCTCTGGGAATTAACAGACTTATTGGGGAAGTACGGGTTGCTCAAATAAAGAGTCCTGCCACTTGCTGTTATAAGAAACCCTTTGGGAAAAGAAATATGACTTCTCTGGGGAAGTGCCAACACAATCCTGCTGAGGAGATAAAGTCTTCTTGTGAAAAATAAATGCACACCCTCAATCTAGAGTTCAGAGCCTATGAAAATCATAATAATAATGTTGTTGGGAGAACTAAATCCAAATCAGAAATAAACTGTATCGAAACAGTCAACCATGATAGCACCTGATGAGAAATAAACTCAAAAGGGAAACAATGACCTAACCAGACAATGAGCTGAATAAGAAGGCTTGAATCAAAATTCTTCCAGGAGGGATAACTCAGTGGGGAAATTGAAAGAATATACACTTTCTGCTTTAGGTTGACGCTCTATTGGAGAGAGAGTAATATAACTCTACAAAATAGGGTAGTATGTCAAAAAAATATTAATGAATGCTAATGAGCAATGCATTTTGATTCACCTATGCGTGATGTCTGTATGAATGTATGAATGTTATCATGTATATGCTAACAAATTAGACACGCAGCACTGGGTAGAAATAGATAAAACCAGCTTCAGTAAAGTCAACACTCGGCTAAATCACATCCATGATGAAAATTTCATAAGAAAGTAAGCACCCACTCAGGAAACAAATTCCTATTTCACAACTTAACTCCTCTGGAAAGAAACATAATCTGAAAGTAATCAAATCATAACAATAAACCGTAACAACTACAACGATATAACATCCTTCTCCAGACATCACCGGGGAACATCACACAGACTTCATTGGGGAAAACAATGTTTCTACGTCTAGACTTCCACTGGAGATAATAATACTGATTTCACCAGGGAAGATGAAAAGCACATCGTCGAGATATCAACTAGGGATCTCATACTGACATCATTGGGGAGGAAAATACTACATCATCGAGGGGATCCCAACATACATTCTTCAATACCAAGAGTGATGATTACACAAACTTCCCTGGAGAGAAATTATGAAACCACATGGGGATAATAAATTTCAAAGAGAAACATTATCCCAGCTTTATTTGGGGATTTAAGAAGTTAAACAATACAACAAGAAATCAAAATTATGGGGATTTAAAATCAAACCTAGCACTTGGCGGGAGAAAACCCAAAAAGTTGACAACTGTTTCAACACTTCTTAGAAAAGATGTTGCCCTTGTCTAGTTGCATGGGAAACAAACAACAACAATAATACCATTACTGCAAAGGGTGATGTCTTGAAAATGATTCTACCTCAGCACACAAAGGGAGAAGGGACTTTCGTCATATGAGCGAAGACCTCACTGGGGAATCTGGGATAGAGGTGTTAAACCACGCAAACCTGAAACCAAAATTATCAACCTGGAGAGAAAATCTGAACCAAGACTTGACTAGGGAGAATAGGATTACAAACCAAACACTACACCATACATCAATTGGTATCACCTCTAACTATTTGAGAAACACAAAGATCATGCGCATATCAGCAAGAGTGACGTGGGAGAATGTTTCATGGGGAATACACATTTCCAAAATTTCAGAGTTCGTCCCTCCTCTGAATCACTACTTTTGTTTTCCTTGAATCACAAAACCTAAAGTAAAAAGTAATTTGTAAATTATTTTCAAAAATAATTTTATTGTTAAATCTCTTTTTTTTGAAAATTACTATCAATAATAAATGGAATCTTTGCAAACAAAATAAAATAAGAATTACAAAGAATTGGACAAAAACTTAAACTTTATTAATAGAATGGTAGTTTGCAAATGGAGAGATCCCATATATGATTACAAAGTTTGGAAAATGGTAATATATTGGAAAAAATACATTGAAATACAATGACCACTATTCTCCCTAACAACTTTGAAT
This sequence comes from Vicia faba, assembly GCA_948472305.1. Taxonomy (NCBI): domain Eukaryota; kingdom Viridiplantae; phylum Streptophyta; class Magnoliopsida; order Fabales; family Fabaceae; genus Vicia; species Vicia faba. Next base: position 986,773,483 of record OX451739.1, read on the forward strand.
TCCTTAGCAGCGACTTCTATTGAAGTGTGGTGAGGATCCAAAAAGATTGTTTCTTCAATGATCAAGTCTTGTCTGACATAGTTACTTGCCAAGAAATCCATAACTTTTGCCTAGGCTTCCCTTGCGGTATTTCAGCCTAGCGGGAGAATTTATTCTTTTTGTGTCTCTTACTTTTTCCTACACCACCCTTTCGGGTTTTCATCCTACCGAGATGCTATTTTTTGCCTAAGTCTCCCTTAGGTTTTTGACTTAGCGAGCTGCTCTTTTATTTCTTTAGGAAAAGTATTTCTTGATTGTGTCAACATTCATAGGGCGTGTGAACTCCTCGCCATCCATAGTTTTAAGAATTAATGCACCCCTAGAGAAGGCTTTCTTGACAACATATGATCCTTCATAATTGGGAGCCCAGTTTCCCCTAGAATCAGTGTTAGAAGACATGATTTTTCTGAGCACGAGGTCGCCTTCTCTGAATTCGCGAGGTTTGAACTTCTTATCAAAAGATTTCTTCATTCTCTTTTGGTATAACTGACCATGACACAAGGCCGTCATTCTCTTTTCTTCAATCAAATTCAATTGATCAAACCTGTTCTGGACCCATTCAGACTCTGACAATTTGGTTTCCATTATCACACGTAAAGAGGGAATCTCAACCTCAACAGGGAGCACTGCTTCTATACCATACATGAGAGAGAATGAGGTTGCCCTTGTTGAAGTGCAGACGGATGTACGATATCCATGCAAAGAAAAAGGGAGCATCTCATGCCAATCTTTATAGGTAACAACCATTTTCTTGATGATCTTCTTGATGTTTTTATTAGAAGCTTCAACAACCCCATTTATCTTTGGACTATAAGGAGATGAATTGTGATGGACAATCTTGAATTCTTCACAAAGTTCTGTCATCATTTTGTTGTTCAGATTTGAGCCATTGTCAGTGATAATCCTGCTTGGTACACCATACCGACATATAAGATTGTTCTTGATAAAGCGTACTACCACCTGCTTAGTGACGTTAGCATATGAAGATGCTCACACCCATTTGGTGAAGTAGTCTATTGCTACCAAGATGAAACGATGTCCATTCGAATCTTTGTGTTAAATCATTACAATCATGTCAAATACCCTACATAGAAAAAGGCCACGGGGAAGAAATAACATTGAGAAGCGTCAGAGGCACATGAACTTTGTCAGCGTAAATCTGGCACTTATGGCACTTCTTTGCAAATTTGTAACAATCAGATTCCATTGTCATCTAATAGTAACCTGCTCTAAGCATCTTATTTTCCATCGAATATCAATTGGCATGAGTTCCAAAGGAACCTTCATGGATTTCATGCATCAACATGTCTACTTCGTGTCTATCCACACATCTGAGCTAGACCATGTCGTAATTTCTTTTGTATAGCACATCTTCATTGAGGAAAAAGCTGCATGCCAACCTTCTCAAAGTCTTTCTATCTTTGTTTGACGCACCAGCCGGGTATTCCTGAGCCTGGAGAAAATGCTTGATATCATAATACCAATGTTTTTCGTCTGACGTTCCCTCTGTTGCAAACACATGAGCTGGTCTATTCAAACGTCGAACTGTGATACGAGGCACAACATTCCAAGTATTTACTTGATACATAGAAGCTAAAGTGGCTAAAGCATATGCCATCTAATTCTCATCTATGGGAATATGATGGAATTCAACTTTATTAAAGAAGGGTAATAATCTTCTAGCGTAGTCTTTATAGGGAATCAAGCCAACATGACGAGTATCCCATTATCCTTTAATATGATTTATTACCAAAGCTAAATCGCCATATACATCTAGAATTTTGATTCTGAAATCTATAGCCTCTTTGAGACCCATGATACAAGCTTCATACTCTGCCATGTTACTGGTACAATCAAATTCCAATCTTGTACTAAAAGGGATATGTGACCCATTAGGAGTGATAATCACGACACCAATTCCTTTCCCATCATAGCTCCATCAAATACCATACTCCACCTGGATTCAGGATCAGGAACTTCCTCAGGGAAAGGTTCATCACAATATTTTATTTTTAAAAACATCATATTCTCATCAGGGAAATCATATTTAATAGACTGGTAATCATCAATTGGTTGGTCAGCAAGATAATCTTCCAACACACTGCTTTTTATAGCCTTCTGAGTATGGTATTTAATATCATATTCAGACAACAGCATCTGTAACGCCCCGATAATTGATTATTTATTTAATTAAATATTTTTGAATATTTTATATTAATTCAAATTTTTATCATCGAAGTCGAAATTATTTTATTTGGTGGCATGATAAATAATAAGATTTAATTAGGTGAAATTAAGTTGATGTATTATTTTATTATTAAGCTAAATATGAGATTGAGCTTAACTTGTGGTGTTGTGAAGTAATAGAGGGGGGTATGTCACTTAGGCCCATTTAGATTTATTAAGTAATATAATAATATGTTATATAGAAATAGAGTTAGGGAAAAAGAGAGTTAGTGTTATCAGAAAAAAGAAGAAGGAAAAAGAGAAGAGAAGGAAGAATAGGGTTTTGGAAAGGAGAAGAAGAATAAGAGGAGGTTGCCACTAGTGCCAATTCCCAGAAATTCCATCCTTGTTTCTTAGAACTGCACAAGATCCAAGGTAAGGGTGGGGTTCTTGCTAAATAAATGGGAGTATGATGAATCTTATTTGGGGTTTAGGGTATTAGATTCTCTATTAAGTTGCGCAAAAGGATTGTTTGTGTTGCTATTAAAATTGACAATTGATTTGAGTTGTGTTGTTGTTTGTTGTATTTGAACTGTGTTGGGTTAATGCTAAACTAGGATAAATGGGTGAATTGAAACAAGAATGAACAAGAACTAAGCATATGTGAAAAAGAAGAAAAAACTGGTTTTTAGCTCCAGGCCTTCTGATACGGTCGTGTCAGCTGACGCTGTCGCCCGTGTCAGCCACTGTGCCTCACGTTTTTCCCTTTTCCTCTCCTGACACGGCCGTTTCAGCTGACGCTGCCGCCCGTGTCAGCTATTGTGGCAAAAATTTCTGAACTTAGATTTATGCGATTTTTCGGACCCGATTCTTCCTATTTGATTCTTATGCAAGCCAAAACATAAAATAGGCTGATAGGGAATAAAACATCAATTATTTGAAGGAAGAAATGATTAAGTAACTATTAATTTCTTATGTAAAACCATGCATCAATAACCCAATTAGGCGGTATAATTACTTGTCCAGAATTTAACGAAATTTGACCGCGTAACTAAGTTTAATTAGTAGGTAATTATGGATATGTCCTTTTGTTGAAATTATGTCAATTATACCGAATTGCCGGTACAGTAGGTCAAGTCGTTCCATCCGGTTTATGGGCATGGTTAATTATAGGCCTTATGACTAATGTTGTGTTATTTTGTGTTGGTTGATGAATGTGTTGAAGTTGCGAGATATCATTGAATATATATGGAATTCGACATTGATAACGTGATTATGAATCATTTCTGTGGGTAGCCTTAAGGCGTGAATCCTAGTGAATGTATGAAGAACATTTTGTTGCCATGAAAATTTGTTGATTCAGTTGACATGTTGTGTGGTCGGCCTTTGGCCAATGTTGAACGGTGTGATTTGTTGTTATGTCAACCATTGTTATGTTGTTGTTGTTGTTGCGTTGTCGAGTTGTAGTTGTTTATATCGTTGCATAGCATAGAATAACATTAAAGTTGGCCTGGATTGGCATGTTCTAAGTTGGAGCGAATGCTCACCACGTTGGACTTTATTGGCAATATTTTATGTTGAGGGCTTATGCCTTATGCCTCGGAATTACTGAAAATTTCTAAGTTGGGAGTTCTGCTCCAATGGTACCACATGCATTTGCACAGTTTAGTCGCATTTGGAGTCGTTGATTTGTTGCTTGTTTAAGGTGTTGTTTATGCCTGGTGATGTTATAAGTTGAATTGATGTGTTGGTAAATTGCGTTGCTTTATGTTGTTGTTGTATGAAGTGGTGATTCTTTTTATTCTTTACCTAATATATTGTTTATCATGACCTTATTTATGTAGTTTGATATATCACCCCTTCTGTTTGAATGTTGCCCTTTGTTGGTAACATGCAGGTAACCAAGATGAGTAGCTGATAGCATTGTTAGTTCGAGTTCGGTGTCATTTGCTCTGATACATAGCACTCGGGGGGAAATGAATGCTTGTCTGTTTTGTTGTTTAATTATTGAACCTTATGTTGTTATTTGAGGAGTTTATCGTATTGATGTTGTTTCATGATTCAAAAGATGCTATATCTTATTTAGAGAAATATTATGAATCCGCTGCGTGATTAATCAAATTTTGGTTTATGTTATGAAGACTATATTCTTGAGTTGTGTTCATTTCACTTCTTTAAGTGTTATGTATCTATTCTAAAATCATGACAAGCTTATGTGTGTCTGTTGAATATGTGACATCCTGATTATATTGGAAATTTGTATACTCTGATTTTCCAATTAATTGCTTGGGGTAGAATTGGGGTGTTACATTAGTTGTATCAGAGAAAGTCGGTCCGTCCGGCCAAGTTACCGAGTCGTAGTTGTTTTGAAATCGAGTATTATTAGTTTTCTTAATCATTGTTTATATGGAAGTAATAGGATAAGATGGATGGAAGGAACGATGTTGCGATTGCTGCTGCCCTGCAAGCGATGGTTCAGGCTATGCAGAATCAGTCGAATGCTAACGAGAATGCTAGATCTCGTAGTTTGGAGACTTTCAAAAGGGAGAATTCGCCGATGTTCAAGGGTAAGCATGATCCTGATGGAGCACTATATTGGTTGAAGGAAATTGAGAGGATCTTCCTGTGATGTATTGCACTCCAGCGCAGAAGGTTTGGTATGGCACTCATATGCTAGCAGTTGAAGCTGATGACTGGTGGCTGGAGACGCGTGCAAGGTTGGAAACAGCAGATAAGGAAATCACTTGAGTTATGTTTCGTAGGGAGTATCTGAGGGAGCATTATCCTAAAGATGTTCGGGGTAAGAAAGAGATTGAGTTCCTTGAGTTGAAGCAAGGGGACAAATCCATCATTGAGTATGCTGCTAAGTTCATTGAGCTAGCTAAGTTCTATCCACATTTTGATGGTGAAGGTGCTGAACGTTCTAAGTGCATCAAGTTTGAGAATGGATTGCACTCAGAAATCAAGAAGGCTGTTGGATATCAGAAAATTCAAGTCTTTTCTGATTTGGTTGATAGTTGCAGGATCTTTGAAGAGGATAGCAATGCTCATCACAAGATTATTAATGATAAGAGAGGCAAGAATCAACAGAACCGTGGAAAACCTTATGATGCTGGTAGGTGTAAACAAAGAGTTTCTCAGGGTCATAGGACTAGTGGGGGAGATGCTCCGGCTAGAGTTGTATGTTTCAAGTATGGGCAACCTGGTCACAAGAGTAATGTGTGCACTACTGCTGATGGAAAGAGGTGTTTCCGTTGTGGTAAGCATGGGCATGCGATATCTGACTGAAAGCATAGAGATATGATCTATTTCAACTGTGGGGGAGAAGGACACATTGGTAGTCATTGTCCAAAACCAAAGAAGGCACAAACTGGTGGTAGGGTGTTAGCTTTGGTTGGGACTGTGTCAACTAGTGAGGACAGACTAATCAGAGGTACATGTTTCATTAATAGTACTCCTTTAATTACTATTATTGATACTGATGCTACTCATTATTTTATTGCTGTTGATTGTGTTGAAAGGTTGGGTCTTGTGTTGTCTTCTATGAATGGAAAAATGGTGGTCGATATTCCGAATAAGGGATCGGTGACTACTTCTCGTGTGTGTTTGAATTGTCCTTTGTCGATATTCGACAAAGACTTTGCTGTTGATTTGATTTGTTTTCCGTTAAGCGGGTTAGATTTGATCTTGGGTATGAACTGGTTAGAGTATAACTATGTTCATATCAATTGCTATAACAAATCTTTGAGGTTTTCTAATCCTAAACAGGAAGAAGTTTGTTTGTTAACTGGTAAACAGTTGCAACGATTGATGCAAGATGAAGCGCAAATGTTCTCGTTGATGGCGTCGCTATCTATTGAGAACCAAGTTAGGATTGATGAGTTGCAGGTGGTGCGAGAATTTCCTGAAGTGTTTCCTGATGAAATTCATGACATACCGCCAGAAAGAGAAGTTGCATTTGCGATTGATCTTGTACCTGGTACCAGACCTATTTCTATGGCACCGTACAAGTTGTCTGCATATGAATTATTTGAATTGAAGAAGCAGTTGGAAGAGTTGCTTGAGAAAAAGTTTGTAAGACCAAGTGTATCACCGTGGGGTGCGCCTGTGTTGTTAGTAAAGAACAAAGATGGAAGTATGAGACTTTGTGTCGATTATAGGTAGTTGAATAAAGTGACGATTAAGAACAAGTATCCGCTTCCGAGAATTGATGACTTGATGGATCAATTGGTGGGTGCAAGTGTGATTTCTAAGATTGATTTAAGGTCAGGATATCACCAAATTAGAGTGAAAGAAGATGATATTCGGAATACTGCATTCAGAACTCGGTATGGACACTACGAGTATTTGGTGATGCCTTTCGGTGTTACTAATGCGCCGGGAGTATTCATGGAGTACATGAATCATATATTTCATACTTATTTGGATCGATTTGTGGTGGTATTCATTGATGACATTCTGATTTACTCTAAATCGGAAGAAGAACATGAAGGGAAACTAAGAGTTGCATTGCAAGTCTTGAAAGAGAAGAAGTTGTATGTGAAGTTATCCAAGTGCGAATTCTGGTTGCATGAGGTTAGTTTCCTTGGTCATGTCATTTCTGGTAGTGGCATTGTCGTGGATCCTTCTAAAGTTGATGCTGTATTGCAATGGGAAGCTCCAATGTCGGTTATTGAGATTATAAGTTTCTTGGGATTAGCCGATTACTATAGACGATTTATTGAAGGTTTTTCTAAGTTGGCACTTCGTTGACCAAGTTAACTTGTAAGGGTAAAGCCTTTGTATGGGATAGTCGATGTGAAGAATGTTTTACCGAGTTGAAAAAGAGGTTGACGTCGACTCCAGTTTTGACTTTGCCTATTCTAGGAGAACCTTTTGTTGTGTATTGTGATGCTTGTCTGATGGGGTTAGGTGGTGTACTCATGCAGAATAGTAAGGTGGTTGCTTATGCATCGAGGCAATTGAGGACTCATGAAAATAATTATCCTACACATGATTTAGAATTGGCTGCAGTTGTCTTTGTGTTGAAGATCTGGAGGAATTATCTTTATGGTTTTAGATTCGAAGTGTTTAGTGACCATAAGAGTTTGAAGTATCTTTTTGATCAGAAAGAGTTAAACATGAGGCAACGAATGTGGTTAGAATTGCTGAAGGATTATGATTTTGGTTTGAATTATCATCCAGAAAAAACTAATGTTGTGGCCGATGCTTTAAGCCGAAAGAATTTGCACATGTCGGCAATGATGGTTAAAGAGTTGGAGTTGATTGAGCAATTCTGAGATTTGAGTTTGGTTTGTGAAGTGACACCACATAGTGTTATGTTGGGTATGTCAAAGATTAATAATGACTTTCTCGACAGTATCAGCAAGGCTCAAAAGCTAGATGTGAAGTTTGTGGATATGATGATGGGAATCGATCGGTCTGAGAATGATGATTTCAAGATAGATGCGAAAGGTGTATTGAGATTCTGAAATCGTATTTGCATTCCTGATGATGAAGAGATTAAGAAAGTGATTCTTGAGGAAAGTCATAGAAGAAGTTTGAGTATTCATCCAGGAGATACTAAAATGTATCAAGATTTGAAAGCTTTGTTTTGGTGGCCTGGTATGAAGCGTGCTGTGGCACAATTTGTGTATGCTTGTTTAACTTGTCAAAAGTCAAAGATTGAGCATCAGAAGCCTGCGGGGTTGATGCAACCGTTAGAGATTCCAGAATGGAAATGGGATAGCATTTCGATGGACTTTGTAACGGGATTACCTAGTACCTTGAGAGGACATGACTCGATATGGGTGATTGTTGATAGGCTTACGAAGTTGGCACATTTTATACCTATTAACATCACATATCCGATTTCAAAGTTGGAAGAGATTTACATCAGAGTAATTGTGAAGTTGCATGGTGTTCCTTTGTGTATTGTGTTGGATAAAGATCCAAGGTTTACTTCTGATTTCTAGAAAATTTTGCAAGAGGCGTTGGGATCTAAGTTGAGGTTGAGTTCGGCGTATCATCCTCAGACGGATGGTCAAACCGAGAGGATGATTCGTTCTTTGGAGGATTTGTTGAGAGCATGTGTTCTTGAGCAAGGAGGTTCATGGGATACTTATCTTTCGTTGATTGAGTTCACTTACAATAACAGTTACCATTCGAGTATTGGGATGACACCTTTTGAGGTGTTGTATGGTCGAAGGTGTAGGACTCTGTTGTGTTGGCATGAATCAGGTGAAAGTGTGGTACTTGGACCTGAGATTGTTCGAGAGACTACTGAGAAAGTGAAGCTTATCCGAGAGAAGATGAAGGTTTCTCAAAGTAGACAGAAAAGTTACCATGACAAGAGAAGGAAAGATTTGGAATTCCAAGCTGGTGATCATGTGTTTTTGAGAGTCACACCTATGAGTGGTGTTGGGCGAGCTCTGAAGTCTAAGAAGCTCACTCTTTGTTTTATTGGTCTGTATCAGATATCAGATCGGGTTTGGAAATTTGCTTACCGAGTGGCGTTACCGCTAAATCTTGCTAATTTTCATGATGTGTTTCATGTATCGCAACTCCGGAAGTACATTCCCGATCCGTCTCATGTGATTCCGATGGACGATGTGGAAGTACGAGATAATCTCACGGTGGAGAAGATGCCTGTGCGAGATGCGGATCACGAGATGAAGATTCTAAGAAGAAAGGAGATTGCATTGGTGAAAGTTGTCTGGTTCGGAGCTGCTGAGAAAGTATGACCTGGGAGTTGGAGAGCAAGATGCGAGACTCATATCCTGAGTTATTTGAACCAGGTAAAATTTTATTTTCGAGGACGAAAATATTCTAAGTGGGGGAGAGTTGTAACGCCCTGATATTTGATTATTTATTTAATTAAATATTTTTGAATATTTTATATTAATTTGAATTTTTATCGTCGAAGTCGGAATAATTTTATTTGGTGGAATGATAAATAATCAGATTTAATTAGCTAGAATTAAGTTGATGTATTATTTTATTATTAAGCTAAATATGAGTTTGGGCTTAACTTGTGGTGTTGTGAAGTAATAGGGGGGGGGTATGTCACTTAGGCCCATTTAGATTTATTAAGTAATATAATAATATGTTATATAGAAATAGAGTTAGGGAAGAAGAGAGTTAGTGTTATCAGAAAAAAAAAAGAAGGAAAAAGAGAAGAGAAAGAAGAATATGGTTTTGGAAAGGAGAAGAAGAACAAAAGGAGGTTGCCACTAGTGCCAATTCCCAGAAATTCCATCCTTGTTTCTTAGAACTGCACAAGATCCAAGGTAAGGGTGGGGTTCTTGCTAAATAAATGGGAGTATGATGAATCTTATTTGGGGTTTAGGGTATTAGATTCTCTATTAAGTTGCGCAAAAGGATTGTTTGTGTTGCTATTAAAATTGACAATTGATTTGAGTTGTGTTGTTGTTTGTTGTATTTGAACTGTGTTGGGTTAATGCTAAACTAGGATAAATGGGTGAATTGAAACAAGAATGAACAAGAACTAAGCATATGTGAAAAAGAAGAAAAAACTGGTTTTTAGCTCCAGGCCTTCTGATACGGTCGTGTCAGCTGACGCTGTCGCCCGTGTCAGCCACTGTGCCTCACGTTTTTCCCTTTTCCTCTCCTGACACGGCCGTTTCAGCTGACGCTGCCGCCCGTGTCAGCTATTGTGGCAAAAATTTCTGAACTTAGATTTATGCGATTTTTCGGACCCGATTCTTCCTATTTGATTCTTATGCAAGCCAAAACATAAAATAGGCTGATAGGGAATAAAACATCAATTATTTGAAGGAAGAAATGATTAAGTAACTATTAATTTCTTATGTAAAACCATGCATCAATAACCCAATTAGGCGGTATAATTACTTGTCCAGAATTTAACGAAATTTGACCGCGTAACTAAGTTTAATTAGTAGGTAATTATGGATATGTCCTTTTGTTGAAATTATGTCAATTATACCGAATTGCCGGTACAGTAGGTCAAGTCGTTCCATCCGGTTTATGGGCATGGTTAATTATAGGCCTTATGACTAATGTTGTGTTATTTTGTGTTGGTTGATGAATGTGTTGAAGTTGCGAGATATCATTGAATATATATGGAATTCGACATTGATAACGTGATTATGAATCATTTCTGTGGGTAGCCTTAAGGCGTGAATCCTAGTGAATGTATGAAGAACATTTTGTTGCCATGAAAATTTGTTGATTCAGTTGACATGTTGTGTGGTCGGCCTTTGGCCAATGTTGAACGGTGTGATTTGTTGTTATGTCAACCATTGTTATGTTGTTGTTGTTGTTGTTGCGTTGTCGAGTTGTAGTTGTTTATATCGTTGCATAGCATAGAATAACATTAAAGTTGGCCTGGATTGGCATGTTCTAAGTTGGAGCGAATGCTCACCACGTTGGACTTTATTGGCAATATTTTATGTTGAGGGCTTATGCCTTATGCCTCGGAATTACTGAAAATTTCTAAGTTGGGAGTTCTGCTCCAATGGTACCACATGCATTTGCACAGTTTAGTCGCATTTGGAGTCGTTGATTTGTTGCTTGTTTAAGGTGTTGTTTATGCCTGGTGATGTTATAAGTTGAATTGATGTGTTGGTAAATTGCGTTGCTTTATGTTGTTGTTGTATGAAGTGGTGATTCTTTTTATTCTTTACCTAATATATTGTTTATCATGACCTTATTTATGTAGTTTGATATATCACCCCTTCTGTTTGAATGTTGCCCTTTGTTGGTAACATGCAGGTAACCAAGATGAGTAGCTGATAGCATTGTTAGTTCGAGTTCGGTGTCATTTGCTCTGATACATAGCACTCGGGGGGAAATGAATGCTTGTCTGTTTTGTTGTTTAATTATTGAACCTTATGTTGTTATTTGAGGAGTTTATCGTATTGATGTTGTTTCATGATTCAAAAGATGCTATATCTTATTTAGAGAAATATTATGAATCCGCTGCGTGATTAATCAAATTTTGGTTTATGTTATGAAGACTATATTCTTGAGTTGTGTTCATTTCACTTCTTTAAGTGTTATGTATCTATTCTAAAATCATGACAAGCTTATGTGTGTCTGTTGAATATGTGACATCCTGATTATATTGGAAATTTGTATACTCTGATTTTCCAATTAATTGCTTGGGGTAGAATTGGGGTGTTACATTAGTTGTATCAGAGAAAGTCGGTCCGTCCGGCCAAGTTACCGAGTCGTAGTTGTTTTGAAATCGAGTATTATTAGTTTTCTTAATCGTTGTTTATATGGAAGTAATAGGATAAGATGGATGGAAGGAACGATGTTGCGATTGCTGCTGCCCTGCAAGCGATGGTTCAGGCTATGCAGAATCAGTCGAATGCTAACGAGAATGCTAGATCTCGTAGTTTGGAGACTTTCAAAAGGGAGAATTCGCCGATGTTCAAGGGTAAGCATGATCCTGATGGAGCACTATATTGGTTGAAGGAAATTGAGAGGATCTTCCTGTGATGTATTGCACTCCAGCGCAGAAGGTTTGGTATGGCACTCATATGCTAGCAGTTGAAGCTGATGACTGGTGGCTGGAGACGCGTGCAAGGTTGGAAACAGCAGATAAGGAAATCACTTGAGTTATGTTTCGTAGGGAGTATCTGAGGGAGCATTATCCTAAAGATGTTCGGGGTAAGAAAGAGATTGAGTTCCTTGAGTTGAAGCAAGGGGACAAATCCATCATTGAGTATGCTGCTAAGTTCATTGAGCTAGCTAAGTTCTATCCACATTTTGATGGTGAAGGTGCTGAACGTTCTAAGTGCATCAAGTTTGAGAATGGATTGCACTCAGAAATCAAGAAGGCTGTTGGATATCAGAAAATTCAAGTCTTTTCTGATTTGGTTGATAGTTGCAGGATCTTTGAAGAGGATAGCAATGCTCATCACAAGATTATTAATGATAAGAGAGGCAAGAATCAACAGAACCGTGGAAAACCTTATGATGCTGGTAGGTGTAAACAAAGAGTTTCTCAGGGTCATAGGACTAGTGGGGGAGATGCTCCGGCTAGAGTTGTATGTTTCAAGTATGGGCAACCTGGTCACAAGAGTAATGTGTGCACTACTGCTGATGGAAAGAGGTGTTTCCGTTGTGGTAAGCATGGGCATGCGATATCTGACTGAAAGCATAGAGATATGATCTATTTCAACTGTGGGGGAGAAGGACACATTGGTAGTCATTGTCCAAAACCAAAGAAGGCACAAACTGGTGGTAGGGTGTTAGCTTTGGTTGGGACTGTGTCAACTAGTGAGGACAGACTAATCAGAGGTACATGTTTCATTAATAGTACTCCTTTAATTACTATTATTGATACTGATGCTACTCATTATTTTATTGCTGTTGATTGTGTTGAAAGGTTGGGTCTTGTGTTGTCTTCTATGAATGGAAAAATGGTGGTCGAGATTCCGAATAAGGGATCGGTGACTACTTCTCGTGTGTGTTTGAATTGTCCTTTGTCGATATTCGACAAAGACTTTGCTGTTGATTTGATTTGTTTTCCGTTAAGCGGGTTAGATTTGATCTTGGGTATGAACTGGTTAGAGTATAACTATGTTCATATCAATTGCTATAACAAATCTTTGAGGTTTTCTAATCCTAAACAGGAAGAAGTTTGTTTGTTAACTGGTAAACAGTTGCAGCGATTGATGCAAGATGAAGCGCAAATGTTCTCGTTGATGGCGTCGCTATCTATTGAGAACCAAGTTAGGATTGATGAGTTGCAGGTGGTGCGAGAATTTCCTGAAGTGTTTCCTGATGAAATTCATGACATACCGCCAGAAAGAGAAGTTGCATTTGCGATTGATCTTGTACCTGGTACCAGACCTATTTCTATGGCACCGTATAAGTTGTCTGCATATGAATTATTTGAATTGAAGAAGCAGTTGGAAGAGTTGCTTGAGAAAAAGTTTGTAAGACCAAGTGTATCACCGTGGGGTGCGCCTGTGTTGTTAGTAAAGAACAAAGATGGAAGTATGAGACTTTGTGTCGATTATAGGTAGTTGAATAAAGTGACGATTAAGAACAAGTATCCGCTTCCGAGAATTGATGACTTGATGGATCAATTGGTGGGTGCAAGTGTGATTTCTAAGATTGATTTAAGGTCAGGATATCACCAAATTAGAGTGAAAGAAGATGATATTCGGAATACTGCATTCAGAACTCGGTATGGACACTACGAGTATTTGGTGATGCCTTTCGGTGTTACTAATGCGCCGGGAGTATTCATGGAGTACATGAATCATATATTTCATACTTATTTGGATCGATTTGTGGTGGTATTCATTGATGACATTCTGATTTACTCTAAATCGGAAGAAGAACATGAAGGGAAACTAAGAGTTGCATTGCAAGTCTTGAAAGAGAAGAAGTTGTATGTGAAGTTATCCAAGTGCGAATTCTGGTTGCATGAGGTTAGTTTCCTTGGTCATGTCATTTCTGGTAGTGGCATTGTCGTGGATCCTTCTAAAGTTGATGCTGTATTGCAATGGGAAGCTCCAATGTCGGTTACTGAGATTATAAGTTTCTTGGGATTAGCCGATTACTATAGACGATTTATTGAAGGTTTTTCTAAGTTGGCACTTCGTTGACCAAGTTAACTTGTAAGGGTAAAGCCTTTGTATGGGATAGTCGATGTGAAGAATGTTTTACCGAGTTGAAAAAGAGGTTGACGTCGACTCCAGTTTTGACTTTGCCTATTCTAGGAGAACCTTTTGTTGTGTATTGTGATGCTTGTCTGATGGGGTTAGGTGGTGTACTCATGCAAAATAGTAAGGTGGTTGCTTATGCATCGAGGCAATTGAGGACTCATGAAAATAATTATCCTACACATGATTTAGAATTGGCTGCAGTTGTCTTTGTGTTGAAGATCTGGAGGAATTATCTTTATGGTTTTAGATTCGAAGTGTTTAGTGACCATAAGAGTTTGAAGTATCTTTTTGATCAGAAAGAGTTAAACATGAGGCAACGAATGTGGTTAGAATTGCTGAAGGATTATGATTTTGGTTTGAATTATCATCCAGAAAAAACTAATGTTGTGGCCGATGCTTTAAGCCGAAAGAATTTGCACATGTTGGCAATGATGGTTAAAGAGTTGGAGTTGATTGAGCAATTCTGAGATTTGAGTTTGGTTTGTGAAGTGACACCACATAGTGTTATGTTGGGTATGTCAAAGATTAATAATGACTTTCTCGACAGTATCAGCAAGGCTCAAAAGCTAGATGTGAAGTTTGTGGATATGATGATGGGAATCGATCGGTCTGAGAATGATGATTTCAAGATAGATGCGAAAGGTGTATTGAGATTCTGAAATCGTATTTGCATTCCTGATGATGAAGAGATTAAGAAAGTGATTCTTGAGGAAAGTCATAGAAGAAGTTTGAGTATTCATCCAGGAGATACTAAAATGTATCAAGATTTGAAAGCTTTGTTTTGGTGGCCTGGTATGAAGCGTGCTGTGGCACAATTTGTGTATGCTTGTTTAACTTGTCAAAAGTCAAAGATTGAGCATCAGAAGCCTGCGGGGTTGATGCAACCGTTAGAGATTCCAGAATGGAAATGGGATAGCATTTCAATGGACTTTGTAACGGGATTACCTAGTACCTTGAGAGGACATGACTCGATATGGGTGATTGTTGATAGGCTTACGAAGTTGGCACATTTTATACCTATTAACATCACATATCCGATTTCAAAGTTGGAAGAGATTTACATCAGAGTAATTGTGAAGTTGCATGGTGTTCCTTTGTGTATTGTGTTGGATAAAGATCCAAGGTTTACTTCTGATTTCTAGAAAATTTTGCAAGAGGCGTTGGGATCTAAGTTGAGGTTGAGTTCGGCGTATCATCCTCAGACGGATGGTCAAACCGAGAGGATGATTCGTTCTTTGGAGGATTTGTTGAGAGCATGTGTTCTTGAGCAAGGAGGTTCATGGGATACTTATCTTTCGTTGATTGAGTTCACTTACAATAACAGTTACCATTCGAGTATTGGGATGACACCTTTTGAGGTGTTGTATGGTCGAAGGTGTAGGACTCTGTTGTGTTGGCATGAATCAGGTGAAAGTGTGGTACTTGGACCTGAGATTGTTCGAGAGACTACTGAGAAAGTGAAGCTTATCCGAGAGAAGATGAAGGTTTCTCAAAGTAGACAGAAAAGTTACCATGACAAGAGAAGGAAAGATTTGGAATTCCAAGCTGGTGATCATGTGTTTTTGAGAGTCACACCTATGAGTGGTGTTGGGCGAGCTCTGAAGTCTAAGAAGCTCACTCTTTGTTTTATTGGTCTGTATCAGATATCAGATCGGGTTTGGAAATTTGCTTACCGAGTGGCGTTACCGCTAAATCTTGCTAATTTTCATGATGTGTTTCATGTATCGCAACTCCGGAAGTACATTCCCGATCCGTCTCATGTGATTCCGATGGACGATGTGGAAGTACGAGATAATCTCACGGTGGAGAAGATGCCTGTGCGAGATGCGGATCACGAGATGAAGATTCTAAGAAGAAAGGAGATTGCATTGGTTGAAAGTTGTCTGGTTCGGAGCTGCTGAGAAAGTATGACCTGGGGAGTTGGAGAGCAAGATGCGAGGACTCATATCCTGAGTTATTTGAACCAGGTAAAATTTTATTTCGAGGACGAAAATATTCTAAGTGGGGAGAGTTGTAAACGCCCTGATATTTGATTATTTATTTAATTAAATATTTTTGAATATTTTATATTAATTTGAATTTTTATCGTCGAAGTCGGAATAATTTTATTTGGTGGAATGATAAATAATCAGATTTAATTAGCTAGAAT
Organism: Vicia faba; assembly: GCA_948472305.1. Classification (NCBI taxonomy): domain Eukaryota; kingdom Viridiplantae; phylum Streptophyta; class Magnoliopsida; order Fabales; family Fabaceae; genus Vicia; species Vicia faba. The sequence continues at coordinate 986,789,485 of OX451739.1, forward strand.
TAAGTTGATGTATTTTTTTATTATTAAGCTAAATATGAGTTTGGGCTTAACTTGTGGTGTTGTGAAGTAATAGGGGGGGGGGGATGTCACTTAGGCCCATTTAGATTTATTAAGTAATATAATAATATGTTATATAGAAATAGAGTTAGGGAAGAAGAGAGTTAGTGCTTATCAGAAAAAAAAAAGAAGGAAAAAGAGAAGAGAGAAGAAGAATATGGTTTTGGAAAGGAGAAGAAGAACAAAAGGAGGTTGCCACTAGTGCCAATTCCCAGAAATTCCATCCTTGTTTCTTAGAACTGCACAAGATCCAAGGTAAGGGTGGGGTTCTTGCTAAATAAATGGGAGTATGATGAATCTTATTTGGGGTTTAGGGTATTAGATTCTCTATTAAGTTGCGCAAAAGGATTGTTTGTGTTGCTATTAAAATTGACAATTGATTTGAGTTGTGTTGTTGTTTGTTGTATTTGAACTGTGTTGGGTTAATGCTAAACTAGGATAAATGGGTGAATTGAAACAAGAATGAACAAGAACTAAGCATATGTGAAAAAGAAGAAAAAACTGGTTTTTAGCTCCAGGCCTTCTGATACGGTCGTGTCAGCTGACGCTGTCGCCCGTGTCAGCCACTGTGCCTCACGTTTTTCCCTTTTCCTCTCCTGACACGGCCGTTTCAGCTGACGCTGCCGCCCGTGTCAGCTATTGTGGCAAAAATTTCTGAACTTAGATTTATGCGATTTTTCGGACCCGATTCTTCCTATTTGATTCTTATGCAAGCCAAAACATAAAATAGGCTGATAGGGAATAAAACATCAATTATTTGAAGGAAGAAATGATTAAGTAACTATTAATTTCTTATGTAAAACCATGCATCAATAACCCAATTAGGCGGTATAATTACTTGTCCAGAATTTAACGAAATTTGACCGCCTAACTAAGTTTAATTAGTAGGTAATTATGGATATGTCCTTTTGTTGAAATTATGTCAATTATACCGAATTGCCGGTACAGTAGGTCAAGTCGTTCCATCCGGTTTATGGGCATGGTTAATTATAGGCCTTATGACTAATGTTGTGTTATTTTGTGTTGGTTGATGAATGTGTTGAAGTTGCGAGATATCATTGAATATATATGGAATTCGACATTGATAACGTGATTATGAATCATTTCTGTGGGTAGCCTTAAGGCGTGAATCCTAGTGAATGTATGAAGAACATTTTGTTGCCATGAAAATTTGTTGATTCAGTTGACATGTTGTGTAGTCGGCCTTTGGCCAATGTTGAACGGTGTGATTTGTTGTTATGTCAACCATTGTTATGTTGTTGTTGTTGTTGCGTTGTCGAGTTGTAGTTGTTTATATCGTTGCATAGCATAGAATAACATTAAAGTTGGCCTGGATTGGCATGTTCTAAGTTGGAGCGAATGCTCACCACGTTGGACTTTATTGGCAATATTTTATGTTGAGGGCTTATGCCTTATGCCTCGGAATTACTGAAAATTTCTAAGTTGGGAGTTCTGCTCCAATGGTACCACATGCATTTGCACAGTTTAGTCGCATTTGGAGTCGTTGATTTGTTGCTTGTTTAAGGTGTTGTTTATGCCTGGTGATGTTATAAGTTGAATTGATGTGTTGGTAAATTGCGTTGCTTTATGTTGTTGTTGTATGAAGTGGTGATTCTTTTTATTCTTTACCTAATATATTGTTTATCATGACCTTATTTATGTAGTTTGATATATCACCCCTTCTGTTTGAATGTTGCCCTTTGTTGGTAACATGCAGGTAACCAAGATGAGTAGCTGATAGCATTGTTAGTTCGAGTTCGGTGTCATTTGCTCTGATACATAGCACTCAGGGGGAAATGAATGCTTGTCTGTTTTGTTGTTTAATTATTGAACCTTATGTTGTTATTTGAGGAGTTTATCGTATTGATGTTGTTTCATGATTCAAAAGATGCTATATCTTATTTAGAGAAATATTATGAATCCGCTGCGTGATTAATCAAATTTTGGTTTATGTTATGAAGACTATATTCTTGAGTTGTGTTCATTTCACTTCTTTAAGTGTTATGTATCTATTCTAAAATCATGACAAGCTTATGTGTGTCTGTTGAATATGTGACATCCTGATTATATTGGAAATTTGTATACTCTGATTTTCCAATTAATTGCTTGGGGTAGAATTGGGGTGTTACATTAGTTGTATCAGAGAAAGTCGGTCCGTCCGGCCAAGTTACCGAGTCGTAGTTGTTTTGAAATCGAGTATTATTAGTTTTCTTAATCGTTGTTTATATGGAAGTAATAGGATAAGATGGATGGAAGGAACGATGTTGCGATTGCTGCTGCCCTGCAAGCGATGGTTCAGGCTATGCAGAATCAGTCGAATGCTAACGAGAATGCTAGATCTCGTAGTTTGGAGACTTTCAAAAGGGAGAATTCGCCGATGTTCAAGGGTAAGCATGATCCTGATGGAGCACTATATTGGTTGAAGGAAATTGAGAGGATCTTCCTGTGATGTATTGCACTCCAGCGCAGAAGGTTTGGTATGGCACTCATATGCTAGCAGTTGAAGCTGATGACTGGTGGCTGGAGACGCGTGCAAGGTTGGAAACAGCAGATAAGGAAATCACTTGAGTTATGTTTCGTAGGGAGTATCTGAGGAAGCATTATCCTAAAGATGTTCGGGGTAAGAAAGAGATTGAGTTCCTTGAGTTGAAGCAAGGGGACAAATCCATCATTGAGTATGCTGCTAAGTTCATTGAGCTAGCTAAGTTCTATCCACATTTTGATGGTGAAGGTGCTGAACTTTCTAAGTGCATCAAGTTTGAGAATGGATTGCACTCAGAAATCAAGAAGGCTGTTGGATATCAGAAAATTCAAGTCTTTTCTGATTTGGTTGATAGTTGCAGGATCTTTGAAGAGGATAGCAATGCTCATCACAAGATTATTAATGATAAGAGAGGCAAGAATCAACAGAACCGTGGAAAACCTTATGATGCTGGTAGGTGTAAACAAAGAGTTTCTCAGGGTCATAGGACTAGTGGGGGAGATGCTCCGGCTAGAGTTGTATGTTTCAAGTATGGGCAACCTGGTCACAAGAGTAATGTGTGCACTACTGCTGATGGAAAGAGGTGTTTCCGTTGTGGTAAGCATGGGCATGCGATATCTGACTGAAAGCATAGAGATATGATCTATTTCAACTGTGGGGGAGAAGGACACATTGGTAGTCATTGTCCAAAACCAAAGAAGGCACAAACTGGTGGTAGGGTGTTAGCTTTGGTTGGGACTGTGTCAACTAGTGAGGACAGACTAATCAGAGGTACATGTTTCATTAATAGTACTCCTTTAATTACTATTATTGATACTGATGCTACTCATTATTTTATTGCTGTTGATTGTGTTGAAAGGTTGGGTCTTGTGTTGTCTTCTATGAATGGAAAAATGGTGGTCGAGATTCCGAATAAGGGATCGGTGACTACTTCTCGTGTGTGTTTGAATTGTCCTTTGTCGATATTCGACAAAGACTTTGCTGTTGATTTGATTTGTTTTCCGTTAAGCGGGTTAGATTTGATCTTGGGTATGAACTGGTTAGAGTATAACTATGTTCATATCAATTGCTATAACAAATCTTTGAGGTTTTCTAATCCTAAACAGGAAGAAGTTTGTTTGTTAACTGGTAAACAGTTGCAGCGATTGATGCAAGATGAAGCGCAAATGTTCTCGTTGATGGCGTCGCTATCTATTGAGAACCAAGTTAGGATTGATGAGTTGCAGGTGGTGCGAGAATTTCCTGAAGTGTTTCCTGATGAAATTCATGACATACCGCCAGAAAGAGAAGTTGCATTTGCGATTGATCTTGTACCTGGTACCAGACCTATTTCTATGGCACCGTATAAGTTGTCTGCATATGAATTATTTGAATTGAAGAAGCAGTTGGAAGAGTTGCTTGAGAAAAAGTTTGTAAGACCAAGTGTATCACCGTGGGGTGCGCCTGTGTTGTTAGTAAAGAACAAAGATGGAAGTATGAGACTTTGTGTCGATTATAGGTAGTTGAATAAAGTGACGATTAAGAACAAGTATCCGCTTCCGAGAATTGATGACTTGATGGATCAATTGGTGGGTGCAAGTGTGATTTCTAAGATTGATTTAAGGTCAGGATATCACCAAATTAGAGTGAAAGAAGATGATATTCGGAATACTGCATTCAGAACTCGGTATGGACACTACGAGTATTTGGTGATGCCTTTCGGTGTTACTAATGCGCCGGGAGTATTCATGGAGTACATGAATCATATATTTCATACTTATTTGGATCGATTTGTGGTGGTATTCATTGATGACATTCTGATTTACTCTAAATCGGAAGAAGAACATGAAGGGAAACTAAGAGTTGCATTGCAAGTCTTGAAAGAGAAGAAGTTGTATGTGAAGTTATCCAAGTGCGAATTCTGGTTGCATGAGGTTAGTTTCCTTGGTCATGTCATTTCTGGTAGTGGCATTGTCGTGGATCCTTCTAAAGTTGATGCTGTATTGCAATGGGAAGCTCCAATGTCGGTTACTGAGATTATAAGTTTCTTGGGATTAGCCGATTACTATAGACGATTTATTGAAGGTTTTTCTAAGTTGGCACTTCGTTGACCAAGTTAACTTGTAAGGGTAAAGCCTTTGTATGGGATAGTCGATGTGAAGAATGTTTTACCGAGTTGAAAAAGAGGTTGACGTCGACTCCAGTTTTGACTTTGCCTATTCTAGGAGAACCTTTTGTTGTGTATTGTGATGCTTGTCTGATGGGGTTAGGTGGTGTACTCATGCAGAATAGTAAGGTGGTTGCTTATGCATCGAGGCAATTGAGGACTCATGAAAATAATTATCCTACACATGATTTAGAATTGGCTGCAGTTGTCTTTGTGTTGAAGATCTGGAGGAATTATCTTTATGGTTTTAGATTCGAAGTGTTTAGTGACCATAAGAGTTTGAAGTATCTTTTTGATCAGAAAGAGTTAAACATGAGGCAACGAATGTGGTTAGAATTGCTGAAGGATTATGATTTTGGTTTGAATTATCATCCAGAAAAAACTAATGTTGTGGCCGATGCTTTAAGCCGAAAGAATTTGCACATGTCGGCAATGATGGTTAAAGAGTTGGAGTTGATTGAGCAATTCTGAGATTTGAGTTTGGTTTGTGAAGTGACACCACATAGTGTTATGTTGGGTATGTCAAAGATTAATAATGACTTTCTCGACAGTATCAGCAAGGCTCAAAAGCTAGATGTGAAGTTTGTGGATATGATGATGGGAATCGATCGGTCTGAGAATGATGATTTCAAGATAGATGCGAAAGGTGTATTGAGATTCTGAAATCGTATTTGCATTCCTGATGATGAAGAGATTAAGAAAGTGATTCTTGAGGAAAGTCATAGAAGAAGTTTGAGTATTCATCCAGGAGATACTAAAATGTATCAAGATTTGAAAGCTTTGTTTTGGTGGCCTGGTATGAAGCGTGCTGTGGCACAATTTGTGTATGCTTGTTTAACTTGTCAAAAGTCAAAGATTGAGCATCAGAAGCCTGCGGGGTTGATGCAACCGTTAGAGATTCCAGAATGGAAATGGGATAGCATTTCGATGGACTTTGTAACGGGATTACCTAGTACCTTGAGAGGACATGACTCGATATGGGTGATTGTTGATAGGCTTACGAAGTTGGCACATTTTATACCTATTAACATCACATATCCGATTTCAAAGTTGGAAGAGATTTACATCAGAGTAATTGTGAAGTTGCATGGTGTTCCTTTGTGTATTGTGTTGGATAAAGATCCAAGGTTTACTTCTGATTTCTAGAAAATTTTGCAAGAGGCGTTGGGATCTAAGTTGAGGTTGAGTTCGGCGTATCATCCTCAGACGGATGGTCAAACCGAGAGGATGATTCGTTCTTTGGAGGATTTGTTGAGAGCATGTGTTCTTGAGCAAGGAGGTTCATGGGATACTTATCTTTCGTTGATTGAGTTCACTTACAATAACAGTTACCATTCGAGTATTGGGATGACACCTTTTGAGGTGTTGTATGGTCGAAGGTGTAGGACTCTGTTGTGTTGGCATGAATCAGGTGAAAGTGTGGTACTTGGACCTGAGATTGTTCGAGAGACTACTGAGAAAGTGAAGCTTATCCGAGAGAAGATGAAGGTTTCTCAAAGTAGACAGAAAAGTTACCATGACAAGAGAAGGAAAGATTTGGAATTCCAAGCTGGTGATCATGTGTTTTTGAGAGTCACACCTATGAGTGGTGTTGGGCGAGCTCTGAAGTCTAAGAAGCTCACTCTTTGTTTTATTGGTCTGTATCAGATATCAGATCGGGTTTGGAAATTTGCTTACCGAGTGGCGTTACCGCTAAATCTTGCTAATTTTCATGATGTGTTTCATGTATCGCAACTCCGGAAGTACATTCCCGATCCGTCTCATGTGATTCCGATGGATGATGTGGAAGTACGAGATAATCTCACGGTGGAGAAGATGCCTGTGCGAGATGCGGATCACGAGATGAAGATTCTAAGAAGAAAGGAGATTGCATTGGTGAAAGTTGTCTGGTTCGGAGCTGTTGAGAAAGTATGACCTGGGAGTTGGAGAGCAAGATGCGAGACTCATATCCTGAGTTATTTGAACCAGGTAAAATTTTATTTTCGAGGACGAAAATATTCTAAGTGGGGGAGAGTTGTAACGCCCTGATATTTGATTATTTATTTAATTAAATATTTTTGAATATTTTATATTAATTTGAATTTTTATCGTCGAAGTCGGAATAATTTTATTTGGTGGAATGATAAATAATCAGATTTAATTAGCTAGAATTAAGTTGATGTATTATTTTATTATTAAGCTAAATATGAGTTTGGGCTTAACTTGTGGTGTTGTGAAGTAATAGGGGGGGGGTATGTCACTTAGGCCCATTTAGATTTATTAAGTAATATAATAATATGTTATATAGAAATAGAGTTAGGGAAGAAGAGAGTTAGTGTTATCAGAAAAAAAAAGAAGGAAAAAGAGAAGAGAAAGAAGAATATGGTTTTGGAAAGGAGAAGAAGAACAAAAGGAGGTTGCCACTAGTTCCAATTCCCAGAAATTCCATCCTTGTTTCTTAGAACTGCACAAGATCCAAGGTAAGGGTGGGGTTCTTGCTAAATAAATGGGAGTATGATGAATCTTATTTGGGGTTTAGGGTATTAGATTCTCTATTAAGTTGCGCAAAAGGATTGTTTGTGTTGCTATTAAAATTGACAATTGATTTGAGTTGTGTTGTTGTTTGTTGTATTTGAACTGTGTTGGGTTAATGCTAAACTAGGATAAATGGGTGAATTGAAACAAGAATGAACAAGAACTAAGCATATGTGAAAAAGAAGAAAAAACTGGTTTTTAGCTCCAGGCCTTCTGATACGGTCGTGTCAGCTGACGCTGTCGCCCGTGTCAGCCACTGTGCCTCACGTTTTTCCCTTTTCCTCTCCTGACACGGCCGTTTCAGCTGACGCTGCCGCCCGTGTCAGCTATTGTGGCAAAAATTTCTGAACTTAGATTTATGCGATTTTTCGGACCCGATTCTTCCTATTTGATTCTTATGCAAGCCAAAACATAAAATAGGCTGATAGGGAATAAAACATCAATTATTTGAAGGAAGAAATGATTAAGTAACTATTAATTTCTTATGTAAAACCATGCATCAATAACCCAATTAGGCGGTATAATTACTTGTCCAGAATTTAACGAAATTTGACCGCGTAACTAAGTTTAATTAGTAGGTAATTATGGATATGTCCTTTTGTTGAAATTATGTCAATTATACTGAATTGCCAGTACAGTAGGTCAAGTCGTTCCATCTGGTTTATGGATATGGTTAATTATAGGCCTTATGACTAATGTTGTGTTATTTTGTGTTGGTTGATGAATGTGTTGATATTGCGAGATATCATTGAATATATATGGAATTTGATATTGATAAGGTGATTATGAATCATTTCTGTGAGTAGCCTTATGGCGTGAATCCTAGTGAATATATGAAGAACATGTTGTTGCCATGAAAAGTTGCTGATTCAATTGACATGTTGTGTGGTAGGCCTTTGGCCAATGTTGAACGGTGTGATTTGTTGTTATGTCAACCGTTGTTATGTTGTTATTGTTGTTGCGTTGTCTAGTTGTAGTTGTTTATATCGTTGCATAGAATAGCATATCATTAAAGTTGGCCTGGATTGGCATGTTCTAAGTTGGAGTGAATGTTCACCACGTTGGCCTTTATTGGTAAGATTTTATGTTGAGGGCTTATGCCTTATGCCTCGGAATTACTGGAAATTTCTAAGTTAGGAGTTCTGCTCCAATGGTACCACATGCATTTGCACAGTTGAGTCGCATTTGGAGTCGTTTATTTGTTGCTTGTTTAAGGTGTTGTTTATGCCTGATGATGTTATAAGTTGAATTGATGTGTTGGTAAGTTGCGTTGCTTTATGTTTTTGTTGTATGAAGTGGTGATTCTTTTTATTCTTTACCTAATATATTGTTTATCATGAACCTATTTATGTAGTTTGATATCTCACCTCTTCTGTTTGAATGTTGCCCTTTGTTGGTAACATGCATGTAACCAAGATGAGTAGCCGATAACATTGTTAGTTCGAGTTCGGTTTCATTTGCTCTGATACGTAACACTCGGGGGCAAATGAACGCTTGTCTGTTTTGTTGTTTTATTATTGAAACTTATGTTGTTATTTGAGGAGTTTATCATATTGATGTTGTTTCATGATTCAAAAGATGCTATATCTTATTTAGAGAAATATTATGAATCCGCTGCGTGATTAATCAAAGTTTGGTTTATGTTATGAAGACTATATTCTTGAGTTGTGTTCATTTCACTTCTTTAAGTGTTTTGTATCTATTCTAACATCATGACAAGCTTATGTGTTTCTGTTGAATATGTGACATCTTGATTATATTGGAAATTTTTATACTCTGATTTTCTGATTAATTGCTTGGGGTAGAATTGGGGTGTTACAGCATCTACCAATGGGAAATTCTTCAAGTAAGAGCAGGCTTTTCAAAAATATACTTAATCGGATCCACTTTGGAAATCAACCAAGTAGGATGATTCAACATATATTGCCGCAACCGTTTTGCCGCCCAGGCTAAAGCACAACATGTTTTTTCCAGCATAGAATATCGCGACTCACAGGCAGTAAACTTCTTGCTGAGATGATAAATGGTATATTCTTTTCTCCCCGTTTCATCTTGTTGTCCCAAAATTCAGCCCATAGAATTATCTAAGACTGTCAGATACATAATCAGTGGTCTTCCTTCAACATGAGGAAGCAAGATATGAGGTTCAAGCAAATACTATTTAATAATTTCAAATTCCCTTTGGAAATCATCTGTCCACATGCAACCTTGATCTTTATTTAATAACTTAAAGATCATCTCACACGTTGCAGTCATATGGGAGATGAATTTGGAAATGTAATTCAAACGCCAGAGGAAGCCTCTAACTTACTTTTTTGTTCTTGGCGCTGGAATTTCTTGAATCATCTTGACTTTATCAGGATCAACTCCAATTCCTTTTTGGCTTACAATGAAACCTAACAATATTCCTGATCGAACACCAAAGGTGCATTTATTTGGATTCAATCGGAGACAATACTTCCTCAAACACTAAAATAATTTCAACAAATATTCTATAAGCCCTTCTTCAGTATGGGATTTGACAATCATATCGTCAACATGTACCTCAATTTCCTTGTGCATCAAATCATGGAATATGGTTGTCATAGCCCTCTGGTACGTTGAACCAGCGTTCTTCAACCCGAAGGGCATCACTCTGTAACAGAATATTCCCCAGGGTGTGATAAACGTTGGTTTTTCCATGTCCTCATGAGCCATTCTGATTTGATTATATCTAGAAAATCCGTCCATGAACGAGAATACTTTAAATTTTGCTGTACTGTCAACAATTATATCAATGTGTGGCAACGGAAAGTCATCTTTTGGACTAGCTTTGTTTAAATCTCTATAATCAACGCACATGAAAACTTTTCTGTATTTATTTGGTACTCGGACAATATTGGAAATCCACTAAGGGTACACTGATGTCACAAGTTAACCGGCATTAATTTGCTTTAAAAACTTCTTCTTTAATTTTCACTGCCATACCAGGGTGAGTTCTTCACAACTTCTACTTTATTGGCGGGCATTCTGACTTTAGCGGCAAATGATGTTCCACAATATCAGTATCTAACCCTGACATGTCTTGGTAAGACCAAGCAAATATATCCACATACTCTTTCAACAATTCAATTAACCCGCTCTTCACATTGGGATGAAGCAATGTTCTAATCTTGACTTCTTTTGGATCTTTCTCTGAACCCAAATTAATCGTCTCCAACAACTCTTTGTATGGTTGAATGGTACTTTCCTCACGCTCAAGTAACCGTGAGACCTCTTATGGGATTTCATCATATTCTTCTTCTTCGGCAACATACACATAATATTCAAAGTTGGGAGAGGGTGCAGGGTCTTTGTACTCAATGGTTTTTTTTAATTAATCTACACATACGATTTATGATTGTTTTTAGAAACTAACACATATAGCAAGTGATTATGCAAATTTATTTACAGTTATTATTTATTTTGAAAATATTTATTCTGATTACCATTTTTCAAGAAAAAGCAGAGAAAAAAGACATAATTTGGGAATCAAAAACAACTTTTATTAATGATTTTAAAGATCAAAACAACATATATGCCCATACGACTTCAATACTTTCACCTTGGGCCGAGTGAAAGATTTTTTGAAAAGATTAACAAAAACAAATTACTTTGAAATGTGAATTCAAGAGGGAACATCAATAATTATCTAATTTAGTACCCTGACTCCCTGCGTCACGTAGTTCGACATCTCTTGCTCTGATTCACCTTCCAGAATAACATTGATCTTTTAAATAGTTGGATGAATATAACCCCCACTGTGAAAAATGTCTTGATATTTGCCCAATGCAGACTTTGACTTCATATCCTCACCTTTATTATTCTTCACAGAAAAACCCAAACCAACTCTATCCTTATTCACAGGCGTATCAACAATCTGCCCTCACACCTTGCTAGGGCCATTATGCACTACCTGTTGAGCATCCTTAAAGGAAGCTACATAATTCTCATTTTCCCTTACATTATCAATAGATAAAGCTTTGAACTGAGTTCCAATAGCAGCTTCATTAGCTTTTGCAATACTGAAAGAGGACAAATGAGATATTAACAAAGCCTGCTCTCCATTTACGATGACCACCTTTCCTTCATGAACAAACTTTAACTTCAGTTGCAAAGTTGAAGTAACAACCTCTGTCTTGTGGATCCACAATCATCCCAATAAACATTTGTAGGTGGGAACTATATCCATCACCTGGAAAGTAATCTGAAATAAATACGGGCCTATGTGAATAGGAAAGTCTATTTCTCCGATGACCGACATCCTCGAACCGTCAAAAGCTTTCACAATTATGCCACTCGGGCTCATGGGAGTTCCATGGTACTTTAACTTCATAAGTGTGCTCCTCGGTATGACATTTAAAGTATACCCATTGTCAATCAGCACATTGGACAAAGAGTCATTCTTACAATTTATGGAGATATGGAGAGCCAGGTTATGATTCCTTCCTTCATCGAGAAATTCGTTATCACAAAAACTCAGGTTATTACAAGATGTAATATTCCCTATAACACTGCTGAATTGGTCTAGAGACATATAACTTTCCACAAAATCCAGATCTAATACTTTCATGAAATATTCCCTATGAGCAGAAGAGTTCATTAGCAATGCTACAAAGGATATCTTAGATCAGGTCTGCAACAACTGATCTACAATCTTGTAGTCACTCATCTTGATAATCTTCAACAGGTCGTCCACATCTTTTTCCAAAGCAGTGCCACTAGATTCTCCCACTGTTTTCTTAGGTTCAGTACTTTCAATAATCCTTTTATTAGCATTAACATTCCCTCGAATGACATGGGCAAAAACACGGCCACGGCGGGTCACTCGATTGGCTTCAGCAATATTCTTGATATCAGACAAAGATTGAATGGGAATTTCCACACCATCCTCCAGGATTGTTGCATTGTATTTATATGGAACGACTTTGTCTGATTCATATTGTATAGGGCCTGGCAGGAAAATAACCATTGGAGCAACAACTGGCTTGTTATGGTACTCAATCTCTATAGGAGTGGGAACACCAAAACACGACACAATAACATTCACTCCCTCTTCAGAATACTTAGACATCACATAATCATTGTTGGAGGACATTTCTTCATCATAAGAAAAGAACTCATCTGCAGAAATATACTCATTGTCTGACACAGTCTCGGCTGAGCAATCTTCAATCACGTTAATCCCATTGTACTCATCTCTATTTCTTGAGACTTTAATAGTACAATTGTCTAACAACACCTGAACGCCCCTTTTCACAATGGAACAACCACGGGAATCTCTTTAGTATATCTGGCAAGACCCATAATGGTGTTCTTCTTGGCCATCCATGTGACAGAATGTAGTGTGCAACTGCACCAAATCATCATTCATATACTTCACCTCAAAAATTTGGAATTCACTGGGGAATCCATAGACAATATTCATATCTTCTTCGTACTCTGCCCTAGGCTGATTATATGAATGAGACCTTCGTCCATCATTTCCTGAAGATCAGCTTTTATCTTATCACATCCCTGGATATTTGTAATGCAAATACTACATCCAGTATGGTCGTGCATATAGTAGTTGAATTCACAAAGGTCAACATGTATCTTTACCAAATCTCCTCTAACCAGGTTGATATCAAAAATCCGGAAGTCCCCAGGACAACCAACAACCATGTTTACATCATTTGCATCTACATGTTTAGGCAAAGGATTATCTTTCATGTTAGGGCCAACATCTTTAAAGGATAGGTGGCCAAATGTCACCATCTTTTGAACTTCAGATTTCAAAGGATGACAGTTATCGACATTGTGCCCTGGGGCTCGTTGATGAAAATCGCATGTCTGATATGCCTTATAATACCAGGGTAAAGGTGAAGGTATAGCAGGGGGAGGCATGGTTTGAACCAACTTCTTCTAAATCAAAGCCGAGAATAACTCTGCATAGCTCATTGGAGTAGAGTCAAAACCTTTTATCTTCTAACTTTGCCCTTGATTTCCCCGAGGAGATGGTGTTTGATAGGAAATAATGGTTGGTGCTACATTGACAACTAGAGTCACAGAAGCAACTTGTTGCTGGTACTGGTGACGTCTTATATGTGGTTTAATCTTCCTCTACCCAATAACAACATTCCTTTCACTTTCTTTCTTTAGAGAGAACTCGTATGATGACTTCTTCGTCCCTTCATCTTTCGTCAAGCGCCCTTCCCTGACAACTTCTTCTAGTCTAACACCCATGCTTACCATTTCGGTGAAATCACTCGGTGCACTGGCGACCATCCTTTCATAATAAAATGATTCAATGGTTTTCAGGAAGACCTTGGTCATTTCTTGTTCTCCCATAGGTGGTACCATCTGGGCTGCTATCTCGCGCCAACGCTACACATATTCTTTGAATGACTCCTTGTCTCTCTGAGCCATTTCCCTCAACTGGTCACGACGAGGTACCATGAACATATGTTATTTACACTGCTTGATGAAGTCTTCCCTAGATCATTGAAGATGTGGATATTGCTACTGTCCAAACTCATATACCACTTCAAAGCGTCACCGGTTAAACTATCCTGAAAGAAATGAATAAGAAAACACTGATCATTAGTATGACTGGACATTTTTCTGATATACATCACCAGGTGGTCACGAGGACAAGAGTTGCCCTTATACCTCTCAAATTCTGGCAATTTAAACTTTGCTGGCACTTTTACATTGGGAACTAGGAAAAGTTCGCTAATGTTCTGTCCAAATAATTATTTTCCTCGAAGGGCCTTCATTTCCTTCTGCATCTCATTGAATTGATCCTGAAAATCATCTAATCGGTCATAGAAACCCACACTTTCACTTGGTGGAGGAACATGTCAATAAATTTCATCATTAACAAATGGAATAACATTCACCGAAGGAGGTGCAATATAGTGAATCTCATTTCTATCCACAAGAGTAACATGCATCACAGGAGGTGCAGGTGTAGCGGTAGCTTGAACAACTGGAGCAACTTGGGCACCAAGATTTTAACCTTCTGGCATGAAATTTTCAGGCATTCCCCACGGGTAACCCTGAGGCATACGGTTTTGTGTGGAAGTAATTGGAGTAACAGAAATGGGAACTGATGGACTTTCGGAAGTGATCATTGTTTGTTGTGGTTAAGAAGAAAGAGGAACAAGTGGTGGCTGATTCTTAGAAGCCACCAATGATTCCATCAAATCAGTCAGATTAACCATACCGGCCTTCAAAGCAGTAACCTGTTCACACAGCTCGCGATTCTCTTGTTCAAGATTCTCCATTTCTTCTTGGAATTAGCCTGAGTATTATACCAGTGAGACAACTTGCTTATGAACGAGGTAGAGAAACACAGTAATACACCTGGGTATGAACGAAAATGCAAGAAATATGTGCGCGATGATGCATGAAGTGCAATGCACATGATTTATTTATCATTAATGATTTTAAGGGACTCAAAGAATTATAGACGATCTGCAAATATTAGAGTACTAACACATTTTGAAATACTGAAAATCTCATTATGATAATTTCAAAATGGATTACAACTTTTAGTACAAGTTTCAATAATCCTAAGTACAGGAGAAGATAGAATCTAAAATCCTAAGGAGGCAAAGCTGATAAATATATCTCCACACACTGACGCTTTCATGTGAGTCTTACAATTTGAGCCTTCAACTGCCTGTTCTCTTCTACATAGGCGACCTCTTTCCAATTACCAGAGTCAGGAAGTGAGTAACTAAGTCCTGATTGAGTTTTAGAGGAAAATAAATCATCTTGCTTCTCCATCATCTGTACAACACGACTCTCAAGAATTTCAATTAGGTCATCCTTTTCTTTTAGGTCTGCTCGGTAGGATATCTCTAAAGTCAGACACTTGTTCTTCCAAGCCTCCTTCTCCTGTTGCATCCTAACTAGGGAAAGCTGAAGTTCTTCCATATCATCTAAAATGGGAGGAGTGGTCTTCAAAAAAATATGAGGCACAGGTTCTTCATGGGAATATGGAATCTTCAGTTGAACTGCCCTTGCTTGTAGCCACCAGAGATAAGGCTCAAAAGAAACAACTCCTATTGGTCCCAAGTCATTTCTACTCTTTCTGTGAATATGGCGCCAAACATTTGCAATTTCCTCCTTAGCTTCTTTTTGATCTTCTCCCTCTTTGAGAAAGAAACCACTCAGATGAAAACTATTTGGCTTATCTCTCATCGGGTATCCAAGCTGATGTCGTGCAAGAACAGGATTATAGTTAATTCCTCCCTTTGTACCGAGAATAGGTACATTGGGGAAACTACCACAACTATCGACAATATCCACATCATAGTAATCCTGATGATACTGTCGTACCCCAAATTTGTCCTACCTCGATGATTTTTATTTTTCGAGATTAAAATAGAAGAAATGTTTAAATAAAGATGGTACAACAGTATCAGATGGTCCATCTTTATCCGACTAAGGGGGTGTATTTTAAATTCAGGAAAGCGGGGCTTTCTAGATTAGAAAGACTCGTGTATCTGTGAACACATTCGCGAAGCATGTTGGCCAATGGCCCATACGATTCGTGAATGGAAAGCTATTCAAATAAATATTAAAGCCAACTTAAATTTAAGTGGTTATTAGCCATTTAAAGATTTTTTTTTGCCAAAAGGGGGGGGGGGTGAAATATCAATTAAAAGCCCGTTAGAATTAAATTCGTTGGGACCATTTCCATTTTTTGGTCATTAAAAAGTAAGGAGGGAGGTACATATATGAACTGCATGCCCATTATGTTTTTAAGCCCATTAAATGTTGTGTTGCTGTTTGTTTAGAAAAGAAAAGAAACATTATTAATAGAACTGTCTGTTATTATTGTTTTAATTTGAAAAAATATATATAATAAACTATATACTTCTTTAAGAAAACGTACACATTTATTTCTATTGCTGATAAACTTGATTATTATAAATGTTGTTTGTTTTATTTATTAAAGATTTTTTTTTGTTTTGAAAAAAAGGCCAATTGGGCCTGGTTATGTTAAAGAACATTTTACTGTAAAAAAATATATAATCTGAATCAAAATAATTACTGCTGGGCCCAAATCTTTAGTAAAAAAAATAATATTTTCATTTATTACAGTTGTTACATCTTATTAGTAAAAAATGTATTGCTAATTAAAATTATTAAAACTGGGCTTGGTATTAGTTTTACTGTAAAAGAGTGATTGGGCTAAGGAACAACAATGATCCAAAATATTAGTTTTATTGCCAATCTTTATTACATAACACAGATCCAAAATATTACAGAAACAATCTAAAAGATCTAAAACAAAAATATTAATCCAAAAAACTAAATCAAAACTCTATTACATCTCAATGAATAAAATCAACTCTATATTTTGCAATTATAGCGAACCAATCTCAATCAATTACAGAAATCTATAAAAAAACCTAATTCCTAATCTAATGTCCTTAATTTCTGCCTAAATTTTATTCTAACGATTCAAAACCCTAAGAACAAACTCTATAAGAATAGAAATCTGAAAGAGATGGAGGAGATTTTTTTTGATACCGAAACATGGGACACAGAAACGGGGGTTTAACAGAGAGAGAGGACGCGACCAAGAAGGAAGGACAAAGGGGGTTTTCCGAAGACGGAGCGATTAGGGTTTCACTGTCTGAAACCCTAATCGCATTGCCAACCCTCACCGCCGCCGCTGGACACCGTTGAAACTTCCGTCACCACCACACTCAAGATCCATCGTTGACCTGCAAATCGAAGAAGACGAGGGAGGATTAGCTCGAAATCAAACTATAACTTAAGAATAGAAACCAACATCACGAGAGGGTACGCTTAGCTTTTCCCAATTTGATTGTTCTTATGTTTGTTTAGGGATTTGAGAGGTTGATTTGTGTTAAGGGGTGAAGTTAGGGTTGTAGCGCCGCCGTCGTTAATGGAACATTAGGGTTAGGGAAGGTGAAGAGAAGGGTTGTGAAAGATTAGGGATTGGTGTTAGCGAGGAAGGAGACAAGCTTGCTGTAAGTTATAATACAAAAATGATGTAAAACAAATTTTATTATTCCATTTGAATCCCATACGCGCACATATATCATAAGCATCATACACCTTTCGATCTCCTCTGTTTGATCCTCAATGGACAGCCACAAGGCCAAGTCCACCATAAGCTTCGTGCGCCCTCGCAACACACAATCCGTAGGACCCATCTTCAATTCGCCTATGGGCCAAGCCCATTACTCATTACACCCCCATTTTATAATTTACTAAATCATAAAACAAAATGCACCCCCTGTCCAGAAACATACTTGGGCCTTAGCCCATACTTCTATTAGCACCCCCTCTGTTTTACTTACTAATATAAACTGCACCCCCCCGAGTTAATTAAATTTTATTTATTTCTTTTATAATTCAATTATTTATATATATATATATATATATATATATATATATATATATATATATATATATATATATATATATATATATATATATATATATATATATATATATATATATATATATATATATATATATATATATATATATATATATATATATATATATATATATATATATATATATATATATATATTGTTTATTATAATTATTCTTATTATCAAATAATGAATTCTATTATTATTATTATATTTTTATATTATTATTATAAATTATTGTAGTTAACTAATTTTTTTTATTATTATAATTATAACTTATTTTTTACAATCCCCTTTTATGAAAATATTGTTATTAATATATTTACTATTAAATATTATTACATGACCAAATAAATTATTTTCATATTAAAATTACATATTATTTTCTATATTATTTGCATTAAATCTTTTCTAATCATGCATTAATCAAGATCTTTGCAAATAATACGATTAAAAACACAAACAAATCTTAAAACTATTTTCACAATAAACTAAATTAATCAACTGTCTTTTTGCAAATGGGTTTCAAACTAGTTTTGACTTACTGCGCACTCAGTCAAAATCTCCGCAATCACTACTCTTGACCGAGTGCAAAGTGATTCAAAATATGTTTGCAAACCCCTAAAAACACCAACCCATGCGAACTACGAATTGGGACTCTGATTCCTCATAAGAGGATACGTAGGCATACGATCAAAAACCGTAGTGAGTTACCCTATAAAAAATTTAAACCATTTCCCCTATAAATTTTTTAAACTATTTCCCCTATAAAAAATTTAAATCCTTCCTCCTAATTAAAATTTAAAACCCTCTTTTACCCGAACTTAAACCTAAAACATAATATCCTTGTGAACAAAGTAGATGAATGGTGCCTAACACCTTCCTTTCGTCTAATAAGAGTCTGAAACCTAGAATCTCTATCTGCGAATTAGGGTTTTCTGTTAGATTCCCTTCCCTAGGATAACAACTAATAATGGCGACTCTTGATTAAAAAACCAGTCGCAACAGCTGGCGACTCTCTTTAGCCCTAAGCTTAGGTATTTTTGGGGTTTCTTATTTTTTATTTTCTTTATTTATTGCATTTATCTATTTTATCGCATTTATTCATCTACTGTCGATTTCTCTTATTACCATATATATTTACTGCGTGGTGGGATTTCTATATCTCAAAAATATTTTCCAATTAACCCTTAGAAATAAGGTTCGTCTATTAGCTTAGGGGGTACATCATCCTTGCGATTTTATGTAACGAATTTGCCTAGAGTAGGTGAAATTCCGAAAAAGGAATACTTATCGAGAGATATCCTCTTGACGAGTAGGACTTTGGGAGGTCACCCATGACTCTTTGTAACGACCTTAACCCAAAAATCTCATGACGAGACCTTTCACGACTTTGAGACGAAAGTTTCAGTCTATAAAGAGGCTCCACCTAAGGGAGGCCCTTGTGCCTTTTCCCTCTGGTGTCATTCATGACACCCTTAAGAAAGCCACCTTTTGGGAGGGTAGATCAACTCTAGGTCAAGATTAAGGAGCCTACCTTCTAAGGGTACTTATCATAAAGTCTCTTCACTCAACCTTACACCCATACATTCATATATTTCATGTATTCGTCATACATTCATAATATATTCGTCACCGTCTCTTTGTCTTATTCATGGGGTGCAAAAAAATAAAATCAAGATCTCGGTAACTGTCTTTAAAAATGGATACCGAAGGAAACAACTTGCCCACGTCAACACGCCAAACATGTCTGAAATTAAGGCCACAAAAAGGGAATAACATGCTGAAGATTTTCTCAAGATTTGTCAGGTCGAGGTGGATGACCTCCAGATCAGATATCCGTAGGCGCACCTAGAAGACTTATTGCCTTTTGCTTTATTTCACGCAAATAAAGTATTGGTTTAAGATTGTAATATTTTTAAATATATGAATTCTGTTACCTTCATTAAAGGAATTTTGTTTCCATATCTCGTTTGCGTATCTATTTTAAAGATAACCATCAAATAAAAATGAGCAAAAGATAAACAGGTACCCAAGTGAATAAGACATTTAACACAAGAAACCATTTCATGTTCATACACATCTGTTCACGCGCATGCATTCGTGAACACCGGCATATCATATTAAAACTCATTTTTTTCAAAAAAAAAACTCTCTAGTTGAACCATTGGTAGAAGGAGATCACCACTTCCTTGGCCTCCATATCGAACCAGGGCCTATCAACAGAAAACCATTGAGAAAATCGAGGAAACTCAGGCTGTGTTCAAAGAGGTTCTCTATTAGGGTAGAGGGCGACGTAAGTTCAATGAAAGGAGATTTGAGTCAAGTTATTCTGGCTTTAAAGAACATTATTGACAGGCAAGATCAAATTCCCAGGGTAGCTTTCGAGGAATTAGCCCAGACTATTGGTGCATCAAGCAGTCACCAACTAAGGAAAGAGTGAGAGGCAGGACTCCAGAAGTCCGTCATGGCCCAATAAGAAGCTGAAACTGAAGGGTTTGTACCACCGCCGCTAAAATCAGGGGCATCTCGTACCCTACAGATTCAGACCAATGATGCAGACAATTACTTGGACCTGCAATACGAAGACCACGACCCAGAGGATTCCAACCAAGCGCCTTCAAAGACGAAGGGTACTCATGTTGTTGATAATCTAGTAGTGATAAATCAGTACAAAGCTCTGGAGGAAAGACTAAAAGCGATTGAGGATTTCGACGCTTTCGAAGTAGACGCTCTCGAAATGGGCCTAGTTCCTAATGTGGTGATTCCACCAAAGTTCAAAGTTCCTGACTTTGAAAAATACAAGGGGCTCACTTGTCCAAGAAATAATCTTCGTATGTATTGCAGGAAGATGCATGCCCATGCCCACGATCAGAAGCTGATGATTCACTATTTTCAAGATAGCCTGAGTGGGGCATCTTCAGACTGGTATATGCAATTGGAGCGAACACATATTCAAACCTAGGGAGATCTTTCTGATGCTTTCCTAAAGCATTACAAATATAACCTGTACATGGCGCCTACCCGCATGCAACTCCATAATTTGTCCCAGAAGAAAGAAGAGTCCTTCAAGGAGTATGCTCAGAGATGGAGGGAATTAGCATCCCGTGTGCAACCACCACTGTTAGAGAAGGAGTTAGTAGACACGTTCATGGGAACTTTGCACAGGCTGTATTATGAGATGATGGTTGTGTTGTACCCCAATTTTTGCCCCTAAGATCCCTTCATCATACCATGTTGATTCCATTACAATAAGATCACACTAGGGTTCTTGGTTCCCCTCCCTATAATTAGCTTTGCACTTTGAGGAATCACCAAGCACCTTGACTTGTTTTCTTTTGTGATCATGAATGTTTTGTCTTAATTTTCTTTTAATTAATAAAATGCAATGTTGGTATGTCTTGCTTGTTATCCATGTAAGTAAAGGCAATGAGATTTAACAAGTTTCTCCATGGGTTCACGAGTTTATTTTCATGCCCTAGTCAATAAAGCTTGAGAAGTTCAAAATTCACCATTGGATTTGTTTTGGAAGAAATGGCATGGCAAGGTTATTTTGGTTCACCACATTTCAAGGTTATCAAATTTGGTTGAAAAGTACAAGGGGTTGATTGAAAAATAGTCATGTTTGGACAAGGTTTTATTCCATTTGGTAACAAGTGAATATTTATCTCAATTATCAAGATATGTAAGTGGTTGTGGTTTCTATGAGTTCTCATTATCATCCTCAACAACTTATATTTACAAAGCATTTGTTTTGGTACAAGAAGTTTGTTCAAAATTGTCAAAGTTCCTTAAGGCGTGTTCCTTAGTCTAGGAGCTAGGGTTTTGAACTTCAAAGGAGTATATCTTGCTCATCTTTTGATATTTTTGAGTGATTCCAAAGACATCATTCTATTAAATGGGTTATTAACAAATAACTTCAAAAGTTCCAAGGAGTTTTCATGTGGAAGAAACTTGATGAAGAAGAAAGATCACAAGTCCTCCAGATGAATCCCCAATTTTTCATGTGTGACTTCAAATGATCATAACTTGGTCAATTTTTATCACCTCGAGTCCATTCTTTTTCAATAATGATCTTGAAGATGTTAAATTTATGCCTTCTTTTATGTGCAAAGTGACAAAATGGATGGAAGTTTCCTTAATGATGAAAAAGATTATAGGTCATTTTATGAAATTTTGCCAACTTCAACAAGTCATAACTTCCTCAATTTTTGGAGATTTTGAATGGTTCAAGCTTCAAAATGTCATTCAAGATATCTACTTCATGCCATCTTTTTTGGTCAAGAGCAAATTCTAAGTGGAAGGCTATGTTTGTATGCAAGACATTATAGGTCACTTTTGAAGAAAAATTTGAAATATTTCTAAGTATGGAAAGTCAACATTTTTTCTCTAACTTTGACTCAACACAACTTTCAGCTCAAGCATCCATTTTATTCCATTCTTTTTCCATTGCAAAGCTTGTAACCTCATCTTTCCGAAGAATCAAGAATCATGCCCTAAGACCCATTGAGTTGAGATTGCCATTGGTCAGAAGTTGGCACTTTGAAATTGAATTTCTCACCAATTCAGAGTTTTGAAATCCATAATGTGGCCTCTAATCACAATATTTATACGTGTTTTTGATTTAAACTTGATTAACAAACTTTCCAGAAGTGTTTAGCACCTCAAAACGCAAGGATTGGGTGAGTTTTGGTGAAAATAAGATCACACTTCACTCATGCATCAGGTTTGCACGAATTCCCTCCAAAATGCTTCATTCACTCTTCCTTTTGATCCCATTTGCTTCTCCTATAAATACATGAAATATCCCATTCATTTTCTCAAGCTTGGATAGCCAAAATCACTCTGCCAAACTTGTTCCATAACTCAGAAATCAACTACTTTGAAAACCATACACAAGCCTTTTTCAATCCGTTTTTTTCATCAATTCACCTTCCTTGATCTTCCCTGAAGCTAACCATATAGTTACATTCAAGAATCGTGCCCTATATTGCTCCATAGAAGTCCAGTTTCAGAGCTCTGTAACTCAACTTCAATAGGTAGATTCCTTCATCAATTCTTCAAAACTTTGATATCATTGTGATGCTCTGATTGCTCTGGTTCTAGTCGCGACACTTGATTTTTACTCGAAACACATTTTGACCATGAAATTTCAAATCTCTTTACAAAACTTTCCTTCCAAATTACTTGAGCTATGGTTTATATAAATTTGGCGTGAGGGTGTGGTTGTCTTCGTCTTGAAGAGACGAAGCGAATGACATAGGTCTGAGCTTCTGATTTTACAGTTTGAGAGACCTACGATTCAAGTTGGTTGGAGGTTGAAGATGACCAACATGTCATCTTCCAACCAATGATGGCACGCTACTTGTTATTTTTGAATTCTGATTTAATAAATTATTCAGTGCATTATTCACTAATGACCATGATATGCACAACGCGCTAGATCCCTTGGATTTGATTACTAATGCGTTTTGACTCTCATCCAATGGTCCACATATTTTTGACTTTTATTTTCTTTTCTGTTTTTTATATTTAATTGTTTTAAACTTCAAAAAATCATAGAAAATTTATTTTAAGTTCAAAAAATCTGATAAAATTATGAAAAATATTTTTGATTATTCTCTTTCTGATTTATATTTTTCCACAATTTAATTTTGTGTTTTGGTATTTTTTATAAATTTACACTTTATTTGAATTCTTTTAAATGTTTAAAAATACTTTTATGCATTTTTAAATTCTGAAAAAATTATGGAATGATCCAATTATATTGTGACAAATATTGGTGACTTTATTTTATTTTTGTTCTAGATTTTGTTATTTTTTATCATTTTTGGTTTATTATACCCCTTTCTTTTAATTTTAAAAATAGTTTCTGACTTTAAAAAATTACCATAAAATTTATAAAATCATTTTAGTTCATTTCTGATTTTTATATGCCCTCACTTTTTATTTCTTGATAAATTTTAATATAGTTGATATTTTTCTCTTTTATTTCTATTTTTAAACATTATTTTTAATCTTTTTTGTATATATTAAAATGTAATAATATTTTGTGACTATTTTCTGGCTGATCTTGGGTTAAATTTTTAATCATGAACTTTATTAACATCATTGGATCCATGGTGTTGAGTCTAACTCCACAAAAATGGATGAATGATTTTAATAATAGTTTGATTAAATTTAATCCAAAAGTGGTTTGTATATTCTCTCCAACCCCTCTTCATCTCATCCCTTTCTTATTGCACTAAATGTTGTTGGAGCATGATCTCTATATCATGTCTCAAAACAAATTATGCATAGATTGCTATTGACCGGCCTCAAAATAGGTGCGACTTCTATATAAGTCCACTTACGATTGCTTAACATAGCTCTAAATTTTGTCCCGATTCAAATAAATAATCATCCGTGGCCAAAACTTATATTTGCAAGCCCAAGTATGTTAATTTGATCTCTTTGATCCAATAACCTTGAGATTCATTGTGTGGAGGCTTTGGTTCTACCAATCCTCTAATGGATCTATAACACCTTTGGTCAACACGGATCACTTAGACATCGTTGATCATTAAATGGTACTTCTGAGGATTTCAAATGGATGATATACTTGACAAAAAGCAAATGCAACTTGTTGTGTGGAGGCTTTGGTTCTACCAATCCTCTAATGAGTTCCAAATGCAAGTTTCAAGATGATCATCCAACTAACCACTAATCACTATTAATTGACTTTATCCTTTATTCTTTTATTATATTCCCCTTTTATTTTTATGCACTATTTACTTTTAGCATTTATATTTCATGCCATTTTCATCTTTAATCATTTGAGCATTTACTTTCTTGTCATTCTTATTTTGCTCACTTAAGCTTTTCTTTTCTTTTCTTAAGATACTTAATAATCAACATAAACCCTAAAAATCTTTAATGATACTTGGACTATTTGATTACTATCCTTGGCATTATGGAGCATTGGACTTTTTGGACTTAGGATTAGAAACCTTGGCCTATGATTGGAGACCTTGTGATCTTATCTGATTATTTTGTCTAGAGCTCTTGAGGTTTACCTCAAGACATTGTGTTGTTTGTTTGTTTTGTGTGCAGGTTATTGTAATTACACCATTTGTTTGTAATCTGGAATTCACCCGTATACAACCGTTACTCTGCCCAATTTTTGTGAAGACTTAATACACTTGAAGTTTGGTTCTCTCAAGAGGTCTAGTATTTTTGCTTGTTTGGTTTCAATTCAAAGAATGAGAATTCTATCTTGACTCATAGTGTCAAGTATTGGCTTCTTGTTGGTTATATGGTTCTTATCCCTAGCTTTTACCTTATGCTTTAGGATAGCCTCTTCTTCTCCTCCCATTTTCTTTAATTTCAAAAATCTTCTCCCTCCTTTTGAAAACTCTTCTTGTTTTAAACTTGAACCACTTTCATAATAAACTTGGACTTAGGTCCATGCATTTTCAAACATTTTCATAAATAAACTCCAATAAACTTAATAATACTTTGACATCCTTTTTGTGAGAAGACTAAAAGTCAATCAATCTCATTTCAAACCATTTTGCCACTTTGGCTTTTATCTTTAAACTTTTCTCGAAAGATTGAACTCTTGTCAATCCTTGTAGTGATGCAAACAACTATACTTCTACAATATATAGTGAAGAGAGATATTTTCCACTTGGGTGTTGAGTGATGCATTGTTGATTTTAAAATCCAAGCCATATCCTCCACTTTGAGATGATGAAAATTCCCCTTTCTCATGATTGTGGGTAGTGGGTATGTTTTCCACACGGACAATGGTGATGATGTTTTATCTCATAAAATTAACCAACACATTTGTGTTTTAAAATTTTTAAAAGAGGAACTACGTGTACCCTGATCCCCTTTTGCACGAAAAAGTGGTATGTAGGCACTAAATGTTCGCAACCGCGGCGGGTGCAAAAATCATAAAAAATATATTTCTTTTCTCACGTCTACCACCCATTTTTTATACAACATTTTTTATAGCCAAAATATACAGATTTTACAAAGAGGTTCCTGTGGAGTACCGTAGATGTTTAGGGTGCTAATACCTACCCTTGGCATAACCAACCCCCTTACCTAGAATCTTTCCCCCTCTTTTTGGGTTATTCACTCTTTTCCCATTCCTTTGGAAATAATAAAGCGCAGTGGCGATTTTGATTTTGATTTGTATAAGTCTAGTCAATCCAATGGCTTAGTCTTAAACATTTATACCGCTATAGAAAAATGGCGACTTCACTGGGGAAAGATTGACCTCTTGCTGGTCCATCCCTAAGTGGGTTGAGCCTATCTTTGTTTATATCTGTATATGTGTTATTATTGTTTTTGTGTTATATGTTATATATATGTTTGTCTGGATTTTCCTGGTTTTCAGGGTGCTTGGTGATTACTTATAAGTCCTGTACCCATACTTGGGAAAACATTAAGATAGGACTAGTGGTATAGTCATGTTAACTTTGAATGAGTAATCCTAAAAAAGGAGGCATGAGATCCCCCACTCAGTGGAGGCCCCTTTGACTGTAGTTTCGTTTACCGAGTAATCGGGAAGACATACTGCTTTCGATCTGGGAGCCTGCTGAAACTGAGGACCGTAGAATACCAAACCCATCTTGGCCTTTTAGGTGTAGTGCA
This sequence comes from Vicia faba, assembly GCA_948472305.1. Taxonomy (NCBI): domain Eukaryota; kingdom Viridiplantae; phylum Streptophyta; class Magnoliopsida; order Fabales; family Fabaceae; genus Vicia; species Vicia faba. The sequence continues at coordinate 986,815,754 of OX451739.1, forward strand.
GAAGCTATGAAGGAGTAATCCGGAAATAGTTATCACGCGATACTACGCTCGGACGAGTCTTTCTTATGAATATTACTAATTACCGAGTTAATCGAGAAGTTGGTAATATCCGAAGGAAGGATGTAGACTCTGGGAACCTCTAGAACCTTGTTCGGAAGGTGATAACTTTTAGACCGACACCTTATGGGTAGTACCTTCTACCTCATGCTCGTGACATTGAACCTATGAACCCTATATGTGTGATCTTGTGTGTGATTGCTTCATCATGCATCCATGCACTCATAAGCATCTTTTGAAGAAATCTTATTTCACGGGATTTAAAGGTTGACCATTTGTGAATATCTCAGGTACTTTTTAACCATGGATTCTGGAAAGAGAAAGACCGGGAAGTACAGTTTCAAGTATCCCAAGATAGATGAGTTGATTGGTCTAATTCCCGAGATCGAGTGTTCTGCAGATTTTCGGAAGAAGTATGGATCCATTATTCTTCTCATGAAGCTGAAGATGAAAGAGGGTATTCTCTCGACCTTGGTCAGGTTCTATGATCCGATGTATCATTGCTTTACTTTTCCCGACTATCAGTTAATGCCCACACTGGAGGAGTATTCTTATCTATTAGATTTACCTGTTACCGATTGTGTTCCTTTTACTGGTTTGGAGGGTGAGCCAAAACCACATGAGATTGCTGCTTTGATTCATCTGAGGAAGTATGAGGTGGAAGTCCATATGACTACTAAAGGAGGGATTAGAGGATTACCAACTCAATTCTTATTGGATAAAGCTCGTTACTTTGCCAGGATGAAGAGTACAGTCGCTTTTGAGGCCATCTTTGCTCTACTTGCTTACAGGTTGTTCTTATTTCCTAATGTGGACAAGTTTGTTGACATTAATGCTATCAGGATCTTCATGATTGGAAACCCAGTTCCTACCTTGTTGGGTGATGATTATTACTCTATTCATCTTCGGAATTCTTATCACGGGGGCATGATTATCTGTTGCACACCTCTGTTGTACCAGTGGTTTATCTCTCATATGCCTCAGTCTGATGCTTTTTGGGATGTCAAGAAGGAACCCCGTTAGGCTCCTAAGATAATGGAACTTACTCACTCAGATATTGATTGGTATCATCGAGCTTACCAGGATATAGAGATTATTGACAGTTCTGGTAGTTTCCCCAATGTACCTCTTCTTGGTACAAAGGGAGGAATTAACTATAACCCTGTTCTTGCACGACGAAAGCTTGGTTATCCAATGAGAGATAAACCAAATAGTATTCATTTAAGTAGTTTCTTTCTGAAGGAGGGAGAAGATCATAGGGAAGCTAGGGAGCAAATTGTGAAAGCCTATAATCACATTCATGAGAAGAGTAGGAAGGATTTGGGACCTAGGGGTGCTGTTTCTTTGGGGCCGTATCTTCAGTGGGTCCAAACGAGAGCTATTCAGTTAAAGATGTCGTATTCCCGGGAAACACCCATGCCTGATCTATTTGTGAAGACCACTCCTCCATTATTAGATGATCTAGAAGAGCTCCAGCTTGCTTTGGTCAGGATGCAACAGGAAAAGGACGCTTGGAAGAACAAGTTCCAAACTTTAGAGATTTCCTATAGAGCAGACTTGAAGGAGAAAGACGACTTGATTGAGATCCTTGAGAGTCGAGCAGTAGAGACTATGGAGAGGCAAGGGGATTTATTTTCTCCCAATCCTCAATCAAATGCTGATTACTAACTTCCTGATTCAGGTGATTGGAAGGAGGTTGCCATCAGATATGCGAAAGAAAACCAGAGGTTGAAAGCTCAGATTGTAAGGCTCACGGGGACGCTCCAGCGTATAGAGTGATCTCCATCAGTTTTACTTTTCAGGGTTTTAGATTTTATTTTCATCTTGTACTTGGGATCATTGAAACTTGTAATCCATTTTGGAGTTGTTATAATGGAATTTTCAGTATTTCAAATACGTTATTACCTTGATATTTGCAATATGTCCATAAATGTTAAATCCCTTGAAATATTAAATAAAATAAAATCATGTGCATTACATATCATGCATCATATTGCACATATTTCTTGCATTTGTTATGCATATCCAGGTGTCTTACCAAGCTTCTTTACTTCTTACAGCAAGCTGACTCATCACTATAACACTCGGGCTAATTTCAGAAAGAAGATGGATAACTTAGAACGAGAGAATTGCGAGCTGCGCGAGGAGGTTTCTGCTTTTAAGGCCGGCATGGCCAATCTGACTACTCTGATGGAAGCACTGGTGGCTGCTCAGAATCAGCCACCGAGTGTTCAACCTCAACCAACAAGGGCAACTACTGAAGCTCCAACTGTTCCCGTATCTGCTACTCCAGCTGTTATTCTGAATCGCATACCTCAAGGTTATCTATGGGGAATGCCAGAGAATTTTGCACCTGAAGGTTTAAATCCTGGTCCTCAAGATACTCCGATGGTTCAGACTATTGTTACTCCGACACCTCCTGTGGTGCATATTGCTCCTGCTGCGCCTCCTTCGGTGAATATGGTTTCGTTTGTTAACGATGATGTGTGTCATCATTTCCCTCCACCGAGTGAAGACTTGGGTCTTTATGATAGAATGGATGATTTTCAAGAGTAGTTTGACAAGATGCAAAGAGATATGAAGGCCCTCAGGGGAAAAGAGCTATTTGGGAAGAATGTGAATGAGTTATGCTTAGCCCCGAATGTTAAGATACCTGCTAAGTTTAAGGTCCCGGAGTTTGAGAAGTACAAGGGAAACACTTTCCCCCATTCTCATCTGGTGATGTACGTGAGGAGAATGTCTACCCATACTAATGATCAGCGTCTGCTGATTAACTTTTTTCAGGATAGTTTGACCGGTGCTGCACTGAAGTGGTATATGAGTTTGGACAACGCCAATATCTATACTTTCAATGATTTGGGAGAAGCATTCATCAAACAATACAAGTACAACATGGACATGGCGCCTGACCGTGATCAACTCAGGGCCATGGTTTAGAAAGACAGGGAATCATTCAAAGAATATACACAGAGATGGCGTGAGGTAGCCGCCCAAGTGATTCCTCCCATGGAAAGAAGGAGATGACTAAGATTTTCTTGAAAATTCCGGGTTCTTTCTACTACGAGAGGATGGTAGCAAGTGCGCCAAGTGACTTTACTGAAATAGTAGTAATGGGTATCCACTTAGAAGAGGCTGTAAGAGAGGGTCGTTTAACGAAGAGTGAAAGTTCTGGAGGTGTGAAGAAACCATCTTATGGGTTTACCAAGAAAAAGGAATGGGGTTCAAATGCTGTTATACAAGAGATGAGGCTTAATACTCCTAGAAGGAATTATTAGTGTCATCAGCAAGTCGCCTCAGTTACTCCAGTTGTGGGTGCAGCTCCAACTACCGTTGCTTATTAGAGACTGTCCCAGCATGGGAATCAAGGGTATAATCAGAGAAGGGAGAGTTATGACCATATTCCTATAAGCTATACAGAGTTACTACCGACATTGATTCAGAAGAAGTTGGTTCAGTCCTGACCATCTCCTGCTATACTATGTGCTTTTCATTAGGGAGCACTAGGGCATAATGTTGAGAATTGTTATCCTTTGAAGACTGAGGTGCATAAATTGGTGAAGTATGGTATTCTATCTTTCAAGGATGTGGGACCTAATGTGAAAGACAATCCTCTACCCATGCATGGGGGAGTAAATGTTGTGAATATGGTGGTCGGTTGTCCAGGCGACTTCCAGATTTTTGATATTAATTTGGTTAGAGGAGATTTGGTGAAAACGCATGCAAAGCTTTGTGAATTTATCTACTACACGCATGACCATTCTGGTTGTGCTATTTGCAGTACAAACATACAAGGTTGCGATAAGATAAAGGATGATTTACAAGAGATGATGAATGATGGCCTAATCCATATAATCAAGCCTAGGGCTGAGTATGAAGAGGAGATGAATATGGTTTCTGGATGTCCTGTAGAATTCAGAATTTTTAATGTAGAGTATATGAATGAAGACCTTGTGCAATTGCATGCTACCTTCTTCCATATGGCTGTTCAGGTGGAACACCAATATAGATCTTGCCGAGTTGCTGTCGAGATTCCCGAGGATGTTCAATCATGAAGAAAGGTGTTTAGTCGTTGTTAGATAACAGAATTATCAAGGTTACAAGTCAAAGGGATGATTACCATGAAGTTGATATCGTTGAGGTTTGTTTGACGGAAGAAGAGTTGGATTAAGAGTATGTCTCTGTAGATGAGTATTTCTCCTCATATGAGGATTTGTTTTCTAGAAATGACTCAATAATGACTGATTATGTTGAAGAAGGGGTAAACATCATTGTACCTTGTTTTGGGGCACCCGCCTATCTTGAAGTTGAGTATTATAGAAATCCAGTTGTTACCCTATTGGTGATTAGTTTTCCGGGTCCTATCCCCTACAAGTCAGATAAGGCTGTGCCTTACAAATACAACGCTACAATCTTAGATGATGGAGTGGAAGTTCCCATCCAGCCAATACCTGATGTTGGGAATATTGTTGAAAATAGCAGGGTGACCTGAAACGGTCGTGTGTTTGCACCAGTTGTTCGAAGAGATGTTAGTGCTGGAAAGAAAATTGCTGAGAATGTTAAACCCAAGAAGGCTACGGGTGAGACTAGTGGGGCTACGTTAGAGAAAGAAGTGGATGATATATTGAAGATAAACAAGATGAGCGACTACAGAATTGTAGATTAGCTACTGCAAACTCCTTCAAAAATATCTATCTTAGCTTTATTAATGAACTCATCTGCTCACAGAGAATCCTTGATGAGGGTTTTGGACCAAGCTTTTGTGGAGAGTGATATGCCAATAGACCAATTTAGTAGTGTAATAGGGAACATTACGTCATGTAATAACTTGAGTTTCTGCGATGATGAATTACCAGATGAAGGAAGGAATCACAACTTGGCCCTCCACAACTCTACAAACTGCAAGAATGATTCACTATCCAATGCGCTGATTGATAATGGATCCACGTTGAATGTTATACCGAGGAGTACGCTTCTGAAGTTAAAATATCAAGGAACGCCTATGCGCCCGAGTGGCATCATTGTGAAAGAGTTTGATGGGTCAAGGAAATCTGTTATTGGTGAAGTGGAATTGCCTATTCATATAGGACCACATTTATTTCAGATAACTTTCCAGATCATGGACATTGTTCCCGCTTATAGCTGTTTGCTAGGACGGCCGTGGATTCATGAGGCAGGGGCTGTCACTTCAACTTTACACTAGAAACTGAAGTTTGTACGTGAAGGGAAAGTAGTGATCATAAATGGGGAACAAGCATTATTGATATCTCATTTGTCCTCTTTCAGCATTGTGGAGGCATATGAAACTGTTGTCGGAACCCAGTTCCAAGCCTTATCCATTGACAATATAAGAGGAAATGAGAATTCCATGGTTTCACTTAAGGATGTGCAGCAGGTTCTGCGTAAGGGTCATAGTGAAGTATGGGGACATGTTGTGGATCCACCTGTGAACAAGATCATAGATGGCTTGAGGTTCTCTTTGAAGAATGACAAAGGTAAGGGCATGAAGCCGAAGTCTATTGTGAGAAAGTATCAAGACATCTTCCATAGCGGGGGTTATCTTCATCCAACTGTTTCCAGGATTAAAGCCATTATGGAAGATGAAGCAGAGCAGGAAATGCCGAATTATGTGACGCACGAAGTTAGGGTTTAGAATTGGATCACCATTGATGTTCCCTCTTGCATACATGTTTCAAAGTAATTTTTTTTGTTAATCTTTTTGAAAAAGCTTTCACTCTGCCCAAGGTGGAAGTATTAATGTTGTAGGGCTTATCTGTTTGCTGTGACTTTTAAAATCAATAATAAAAGTTGTCTTTGTTTCCCAAATTGTGTATTTATTTTATGCTTTTTCTTGGAAAATGGTAATAAAAAAACTTTCAAAATAAATAATAACTGAAATTCAATCTGCATGATCACTTGTTATATGTGTCATTTTCTAAAATAAATCATAAATCATATGTGCATATTAATTAAAAAACCCGTTGGATACAATGACCCTGCACCCTCTCCCAACTTTGAATGTCCTGTGTATCGGGCTGAAGAAGAAGGTTATGATGAGATTCCAGAAGGGTCTCATGGTTGCTTGAGCACGAGGAAAATACCATTCAGCCATATAAAGAGCCATTGGAAGTCATCAATTTGGGTTCAGAAGAAGATCCGAAGGAAGTCAAGATTGGAGCATTGCTGCATCCTGATGTGAAGAGCAGGTTGATTGAGCTGTTGAAAGAGTATGTGGATATTTTTGCTTGGTCTTATCAAGATATGCCTGGTCTAGATATAGATATTGTAGAGCACCGTTTGCCGTTGAAGCCAGAGTGTCCGCCAATTAAACAAAAGTTGAGAAGAACTCACCCAGATATGGCGGTGAAAATCAAAGAGAAGGTTCTAAAGCAGATTAATGTTGGTTTTCTTGTGACGTAAGTGTATCCTCAATGGATTTCCAATATTGTCCCAGTTCTGAAAAAAGAACGAAAAGTTTTCATGTGCGTAGATTATAAAGATCTAAATAAAGCTAGTCCAAAAGATGATTTTCCATTGCCACACATTGATATGTTAGTGGATAGAACAACAAAATTCAAAGTATTCTCATCATGGACGGATTTTCCGGGTATAATAAAATAAGAATGGCGCCTGAGGACATGGAAAAAACAACGTTTATCACACCTTGGGGAATATTCTGTTATAGAGTGATGTCCTTTGGGTTGAAGAACGCTGCTGCAACATACCAGAGGGCTATGACAATCCTATTCCATGATCTGATGCACAAGGAAATCGAAGTATATGTTGATGATATGATTTCCGAATCCCAGACTAAAGAAGGGCATGTAGAAGATTTGTTGAAGTTGTTTAAGCGTTTGAAGAAGTATCGTCTCCGCTTGAATCCAAATTAATGCACCTTCGGTGTTCGATCAGGAAAATTATTGGGTTTCATTGTTAGCCAGAAAGGAATTGATGTTGACCATGATAAAGTCAAAGAAATTCAAGAGATGCCAGTGCCAAGAACTGAAAAGAAAATCAGAGGGTTCCTCGGGCGTTTGAATTATATTTCCAGATTCACTTCCCACATGACTGCAACATGTGAACCGATCTTTAAGTTGTTAAAGAAAGATCAAGGTTGTGTATGGACGGATGACTGCCAAAGGGAATTTGAAAGTATTACAGAATATCTGCTTGAACCTCCTATCTTGGTCCCTCCTGTCGAATGAAGACCATTGATTATGCATCTGACAGTGTTAGATAAACCCATCGGTTGTATTCTGGGATAACATGATGAAACAGGGAAGAAGGAGTTCGCCATTTATTATCTCAGTAAAAAATTCACTGATTGTGAGTCGCAGTATTCCATGCTGGAAAAGACATGTTGTGCTTTGGCCTGGGCGGAAAAGCGTTTGCGGCAGTATATGTTAAATCACACTACTTGGTTGATCTCCAAAATGGATCCAATCAAGTACATTTTTGAAAAGCCTGCTCTCACTGGGAGAATTTCCCGCTGGCAGATGTTGTTATCTGAATATGATATCGAATACCGCACTCAAAAAGATATTAAAAGCAGTGTGTTTGCAGATTATCTTGCTCACCAACCAGTGGAGGATCACCAGTCTGTAGAATATGAATTCCCCGGTGAGGATGTGATGTTCCTGAAAGTGAAAGATTGTGATGAACCATTGCCTGAGGAAGGTCCTGACCCTGGATCTCATTGGAGTATGATATTTGATGGAGCTGTGAATGCTTATGGTAAAGGAATTGGTGTCGTGATTGTTACTCCCATTGGATCGCACATTCCTTTTACCACAAGGTTAACATTTGATTATACTAATAATATGGCATAATACGAGGCTTGCATCATGGGACTCGAAGAAGCTATTGATCTCAAAATTAAAATTCTAGATGTGTATGGTGATTCAACTTTGGTAATAAATCAGATTAAAGGAGAATGGGATACTCGTCACCCCGACTTGATCCCTTACAAAGATTATGCCAGAATATTGTTACCCTTCTTTAACAAAGTTGAATTCTATCACATTCCTAGAGATTAAAATCAAATGGCGGATGCTCTTGCAACTATGGCTTCTATGTACCAAGTGAATACTTGGAATGATATACCTTGAATTATGGTTCGGTGACTGGATAGGCCCACTCATGTGTTTACAACAGAGGAGTTAGCAGATGAAAAACCTTGGTATCATGATATCAAGCATTTTCTTCAGACTCAAGAATACCCGATCAGTGCATCGAATAAAGATAGAAAAACATTGAGAAGATTGGTAGGTAGTTTCTTCCTCAGTGAAAATGTGTTGTATAAAAGAAATTATGACATGGTCTTGCTCAGATGCGTGGATAGACACGAAGTAGGAATGTTGATGCATGAGGTTCACGAAGGTTCATTTGGAACTCATGCCAATGGACATTTGATGGCTAAAAAGATGCTAAGGGCAGGTTACTATTGGCTGACAATGGAGTCCGACTGTTACAATTTGCAAAGAAGTGTCATAAATGTCAGATTTATGCAGATAAGATCCATGTGCCTCCGACACTTCTCAATGTGATTTCCTCCTCGTGGCCTTTCTCTATGTGCGGTATTGACATGATTGGGATGATAGAACCCAAAGCTTCAAATGGATACCGTTTCATCTTATTAGCAATTGATTATTTCACCAAATGGGTGGAGGCTGCTTCATATGCCGATGTTACTAAGCAGGTGGTTGTGCGTTTCATCGAGAATAATCTTATGTGTCGGTATGGTGTGCCGAGCAGAATTATCACAAACAATGGCTCGAATTTAAACAACAAGATGATGACAGAACAGTACGAAGAATTCAAGATTTTCCATCATAATTCCTACCCGTATATGCCGAAGATGAATGAGGCTGTTGAAGCTGCTAATAAGAATATCAAGAAAATTATCCAGAAAATGGTTGTTACTTATAAGGATTGGCATGAAATGCTCCCTTTTGCTCTGCATGAATATCGAACATTTGTCCGCACTTCAACAGGAGCAACCCCATTCTCCATTGTGTATGGAATGGAAGTCATGCTCCTAATTGAGGTTGAGATTCCCTCTTTGCGTGTGATAATGGAAACCAAGTTGTCATAGGCTAAATGGGTCCAGAACCGGTTTGACAAATTGAATTTGATCGAAGAGAAAAGGATGATGGCTTTGTGTCATGGCCAGTTATATAATAAAAGGATGAAGAAAGCTTTTGATAAGAAGGTTAAACCTCGTGAATTCAGAGAAGGCGACCTCGTGCTCAAGAAGATCATGTCTTTCAACACTGATTCTAGGGGCAAGTGGACTCCCAATTTTGAAGGCCCATATGTTGTCAAGAAAGCCTTCTCTGGTGGTGCATTAATTCTTGAAACTATGGATGCCGAGGAGTTCCCACGTCCCATGAATGCTGATGTAGTCAAGAAATACATCTCCTAAAGGAATAAAAGAACAACTCGCTAAGTTGAAAACCCGAAAGGGCGGCTTAGGAAAAAAAGAGCGTCTCGGTAGGCTGAAAACTCGAAAGGGACGTATAGGAAAAAATTAGAGACATAAACAGAATAAATTTCCTGCTAAGCTGAAAACCCGCAAGGGCAGCTTAGGCAAAAGTTAGGGACTTTCTTGGAAACTAACTACATCAGACAAGACTTGATCATTGGAGCAACAATTCATACTTTAACAGAAGTTGCTGCTCAGGATTTCAAAAGTTGTTAGAGGGGATAATGGTCATTTTATCTCAATGTATCTTTTCCATTATATATTACCATTTTCTGAACTTCGTAATTATCCATGGAATACCGCCATTCGCAGACTATCATTCTATTAATGAAATTTGAGCTTTTACCCAATTCTTTGTATTTCTTATTTTATTTAGCTTGCAAAGACTCCATTTATTATTGATAATAACTTTCAAAGCAAAAAGATTAAATAACAAAATCTATTTTTCAAAAAAGAATTTACAATTTTCTTTTACTTTGGAATTTGTGTTGAAACAATGACAACAAAAATGGTGATCCCAGGAATGGGCAAACTCCAGTTTGTTTTAAGAAGTTTTTGTTCCCCTCGGGAAGGTTTACTCAGGATGATTCGCTGTATTGGGTTCGTGACTCCGGTATCCTCGATCAAGTTTGGATTCATTTCTCCTCTTTTCTGATTTTTCATGATGTGAAGTTTCAATCTGATATTTCTCCAGTGAAGTTTTCATTCAGTCTGATGGAAGTTCTTTTTCCCGAGAAGTTAGTACCATAATCACTCTTGAAGAACGCAGATCCCTGGTTTCTCTAGTTAAGAACGTATTGTGGTTTTCCATTTGAGGATGTGGTGTTAACCTCCCCAATGAAGTAGGCCTGAATTCCCCAGTGAATGTTTTGATGATTTGGTGTCCATATGATTTACTTGAAACTGGTCTTGCAATCCCAAGTATAAGTGTTACTTTTAAAAACATTTGTTTCCCCAGTGAAGCCTGAAGAAGGATGTTTTATCCCTGTATCTTTACTATTCTGTCACTTTGTTTTGTTTACTTCCGGATTATGTTTCTCCCTAGTAAAGCTAAAGCAGGCAGTAGGTTTTGTTTCCTCAGTTGGCATTTTTTTTTGGAATGATCATCTTGGACGTGGTTTAGCCGAGTGTTGTTTGTTCTAGAGTTGGTTTTGCCTGGTTACTCCCAGTGTTGTATATCTGTTTTGTCAGCATACACACGATAACACTCATACATTCATACATACATCATGCATAGCTAAAATTGGAAAATCATTGTTCATTGACATTTTTTTAATATTTTTGTTGACATATCACCCTGTTTTGCAGAGTTACGTTGTCCTTTCTTCAATAGATTGTTTGCCTTAAGTAGAAAGTGTATATTCTTTCAATTTCCCCATTGAGTTGTCCCTCGTGGAAGATTTTTGCTTTAGCCTTCCTGTACAACTCCTTGTTTGGATGGATTTGGTTTTCCCTCTTGAGTTTATTTCTCAAAGGATGTATTTTGGTTGACTGTTTCATTCCAGTTTATTTCTGGTTTGAATATGTGGTTCCACAATAATATTATTTACTTTGGATTTCTGAAAAATTCGAGTTTTGGTTGGTGCATTTATTTTGCACGAGAAGACTTTATCTCCTCAGCAGGAATATCGTGGCCTTTCCCTAGGAAGCCATATTTCTATCCCCAGAAATTAATTTCTTTTTACAATCCTCTATGACAACAAGTAGCAAGTCTCTTTATTTAAACAACTTGTGCTTCCCTATAAAATTCGACGTAACATTTTTTGCTATCTCCTCTAAGAATGGATAGTTTGCAGCCCGTCATCAGTTTATGCCAGTGGATGGCAAGACTTTCAAATTCACATAAACAACTTGCTGTGAAATTTTGGAAAGTGGAAGTCTCTTTATTTAAGGCAGCTTACATATTACCCCTTTTCAGGCAAAGTGCCTCGGTTAAAGAAGAAGTTGAGACCCGTTCTAGGAGAAATGTCAGAATTTTATGGAAACTTGTTATCTTTTTGCTACCCTCAGTGAACGTTGGTAGTTCATCATCAGTGAATGGCGGTGCTATGATATATTCTCTTTCTACCTTCAGTGAAAGTTGGTAGATCACCATCAGTGAAAGTTGGTGTTTGTTATCTTTTTGCTACCCTCAGTGAACGTTGGTAGTTCATCGTCAGTGAACGGTGGTGCTATGATATATTCTCTTTCTACCTTCAGTGAAAGTTGGTAGATCACCATCAGTAAAAGTTGGTGTCTGTTATCTTTTTTGCTACCTTCAGTGAACGTTGGTAGTTCATCGTCCGTGAACGGTGATTCTATGATATATTCTCTTTCTACCTTCAGTGAAAGTTGGTAGATCACCATCAGTGAAAGTTGGTGTTTGTTATCTTTTTTCTACCCTCAATGAATGTTGGTAGTTCATCGTCAGTGAACGACGATGCTATGATATATTCTCTTTCTACCTTCAGTGAAAGTTGGTAGATCACCATCAGTGAAAGTTGGTGTTTGTTATCTTTTTGCTACCCTCAATGAACATTGGTAGTTCATCGTCAGTGAACGACGATGCTATGATATATTCTCTTTCTACCTTCAGTGAAAGTTGGTAGGTCACTGGCAGTGAACGTTGATGATTTTTATCTTTTTGCTACCCTCGATGAATGTTGGTAGTTCATCGTCAGTAAATGGCGATGCTATGATATTTCTTTTCCTTCTACCTTCAGTGAATGTTGGTAGCTCATTGGCGGTAAACATCGATGATTGTTATCTTTTTGCTACCCTCCGTGAACATTGGTAGTTCATCGTCAGTGAATGACAATGCTATGATATTTTTTCCTTCTACCTTCAGTGAATGTTGGTAGCTCATTGGCAGTGAACGTCGATGATTTTTATCTTTTTGCTACCCTCAATGAACGTTGTTCGCTCACCATCAGTGAACGTCGGTGTTGATATATCTTTCCTCTTTCTACCTTCAGTGAACGTTGGTAGCTTTACCTCCAGTAGGAGTTGGTGTATCCTTTGACCATTTTACCATCCTCTCTGAGTCGTGTCTTTTGATCCACCAGTGATTTATTTTCCTGGTCGGGTCGCTCTCTTGTTTCTTTATTATTGTTACATACCCAATGGTGTTTTGTGTCTCTTTGGTCTTGTTCATATGCATTCATGATCATAAACATTTGCATGGCATCTTAGGGCCAAAAATAGGGTTTGTTTTATATTTAAGTATCTTCGATCGCGTTGAAACGAAGATTTTTAACCTTCATATCTCCGGATAGAAGAAACTAAAATAAGGGCAGCTGTTGTACCCCAATTTTTGCCCCTAAGACCCCTTCATCATACCGTGTTGATTCCATTACAATAAGATCACACTAGGGTTCTTGGTTCCCCTCCCTATATTTAGCTTTGTACTTTGAGGAATCACCAAGCACCTTGACTTGTTTTCTTTTGTGATCATGAATGTTTTGTCTTAATTTTATTTTAATTAATAAAATGCAATTTTGGTTTGTCTTTTTTGTTTTCCATGTAGGTAAATGCAATGAGATTTAACAAGTTGCTCCATGGGTTCATGAGTTTATTTCCATGCCCTAGTCAATAAAGCATGAGAAGTTCAAACTTCACCATTGGAATTGTTTTGGAATAAATGGCATGGAAAGGTTATTTTGGTTCTCCACATTTCAAGGTTATCAAATTTGGTTGAAAAGTACAAGGGCTTGATTGAAAAATAGTCATGTTTGGACAAGATTTTATTCCATTTGGTCACAAGTGCATATTTCTCTCAATTATCAAGATATGTAAGTGGTTGTGGATTCTATGATTTATCATTATCATCCTCAACAACTTATATTTGCAAAGCATTTGTTTTGGTACAAGAAGTTTGTTCAAAATTGTCAAAGTTCCTCAAGGCACGTTCCTTAATCTAGGAGCTAGGGTTTTGAACTTCAAAGGAGTATATCTTGCTCATCTTTTTGTATTTTTGAGTGATTCCAAAGACATCATTCTATTCAAAGGGTTATTAACAAATCACTTCAAAAGTTCCAAGGAGTTTTCATGTGGAAGAAACTTGATGAGGAAGAAAGATCACAAGTCCTCTAAATGAATCCCCAATTTTTCATGTGTGACTTCAAATGATCATAACTTGGTCAATTTTTATCACCTTGAGCCCATTATTTTTCCATAATGATATTGAAGATGTGAACTTTATTCCTTCTTTTATGTTCAAAGTGAGAAAATGGATGGAAGTTTCCTTAAGGATGCAAAAGATTATAGGTCATTTTATGAAATTTTTCCAATTTCAACAAGTCATAACTTCCTCAATTTTTGGAGATTTTGAATCATTCAAGTTTCAAAATGTCATTCAAGAGATATAATTCATGCCATCTTTTTTGGTCAAGAGAAAATTCCAAGTGGAAGGCTATAATTGGATGCAAGACATTATAGGTCACTTTTGAAGAAAAATTTGAAATATTTCTAAGTATGGAAAGTCAATATTTTTTCTCCAACTTTGACTCAACACAACTTTCAGTTCAAGCATCCATTTGATTCCATTCTTTTTCCATTTCAAATCTTGTAACCTCATCTTTCTGAATCATCAAGAATCATGCCCTAAGACCTCTTGAGCTGAGATTTTTATTGGTCAGAAGTTGGCACTTTGAAACTAAATTTCTCACCAAGTCAGAGTTTTCAAATCTATAATGTGGCCTCTAATCACAAGATTTATACGCTTTTTTGATTTAAACTTGATTAACAAACTTTCCAGAAGTGTTTAGCACATCAAAATTCAAGGATTGGATGAGTTTTGGTGAAAATAAGATCACACTCCACTCGTGCATCAGGTTTGCACGAATTCACTCTTCCTTTTGATCTCATTTGCTTCTACTATAAATACATGAACTATCCCATTCATTTTCTCAAGCTTGGATAGCAAGAATTACCCTGCCAAACTTGTTCCATAACTCAGAAATCAGCAACTTCGAAATCCATACACAAGTGTTTTTCAATCCATTTTTTCATCAATTCACCTTCCTTGATCTTCCCTGAAGCTAACCATATAATTACATTCAAGAATCGTGCCCTATATTGCTCAATAGAAGTCTAGTTTCAGAGCTCTGTAACTCAACTTCAATAGGTAGATTCCTTCATCAATTCTTCAAAACATTGATATCATTATGATGCTCTCATTTCCCTGGTTCTAGTTGCAACACTTGCTTTTTACTGGAAACACGTTTTGACCATGAAATTTCAAATCCCTTTTCAAAACTTTCCTTCCAAATTGCTTGAGCTACAATTTATATAAATTTGGCGCGAAGGTGTGGTTGTCTTCGTCTTGAAGAGACAAAGAGAATGGCATAGGTCTGGGCTTCTGATTTTACAGTTTGAGAGACCTGCAATTCACGTTGGCTAGAGGTTGAAGATGAACAACGTGTTATCTTTAAACAAATTATGGCACGCCTCTTGTTATTTTTGAATTCTGATTTAATAATTGATTTGGTTCTTTATTCACTAATGACCATGATATGCACAACACGCCAGATCCTTTGGATTTGATTACTAATGTATTTTGACTCTCATCGAATGGTCCACATATTTTTGACTTTTATTTTATTTTCTATTTTTTATGTTTAATTGTTTTAAACTTCAAAAAATCATAGAAAATTCATTTTAAGTTCAAAAAATATGAAAAAATTATGAAAAACATTTTTGATTATTCTCTTTCTGATTTCTATTTTTCCACAATTTAATTTTGTATTTTCGTATTTTTTATAAATTTACACTTTATTTGAATTGTTTTAAATGTTTAAAAATACATTTATGCATTTTTAAATTCTGAAAAAACTATGGAATGATCCAATGATATTGTGACTAATACTGGTGACTTTATTTTATTTTTGTTCATGACTTTGTTTTTTTTTTATCATTTTTGGTTTATTTTACCCCTTTCTTTTAATTTTAAAAATAGTTTCTGACTTTAAAAAATTACCAAAAAATTTATAAAATTAGTTCATTTCTGATTTTTCTATGGCCTTACTTTTTATTTCTTGATTAATTTGAATATAGTTGATATTTTTCTCTTTTATTTCTATTTTTAAACATTATTTTTAAACCTTTTTGTATATATTAAAATGTAATATTATTTTGTGACTATTTTCTGGCTGATCTCGGGTTAAAATTTTAATCATGAACTTTATTAACATCATTGGATCCATGGTGTTGAGTCTAACTCCATAAAAATGGATGAATGATTTTAATAATAGTTTGATTAAATTTAATCCAAAAATGGTTTGTATATTCTCTCCCACCCCTCTTCATCTCATCCCCTTCTTATTGCACTATATATTGTTGGAGCATGATCTCTATATCATGTCTCAAAACAAATGGTGCATAGATTGCTATTGACCGGCCTCAAAATAGGTGCGACTTCTATATAAGTCCACTTACGATTGCTTAACATAACGCTAAATTGTCCCTATTTGAATAAATGATCATTTGTGGCCCAAACTTATATTTGCAAGCCCAAGTATGTTAATTTGATCTCTTTGATCCAATAACCCTGAGATTCATTGTGTGAAGGCTTTGGTTCTACCAATCCTCTAATGGATCTACAACACCTTTGGTCAACACGGATCACTTAAACATTGTTGATCATTAAAGGGTACTTCTGAGGATTCCAAATGGATGATATACTTGACAAAAAAAAATGTAACTTGTTGTGTGGAGGCTTTGGTTATACCAATCCTCTAATAAATTCCAAATGCAAGTTTCAAGATGATCATCCAACTAACCACTAATCACTAATAATTGACTTTATCCTTTATTCTTTTATTATATGCCCCTTTTATTTTTATGCACTATTTACTTTTACCATTTACATTTCATGCCATTTTCATCGTTGCTCATTTGAGCATTTACTTTCTTGTCATTTTTATTTTGCTCACTTGAGCTTTTCTTTTCTTTTCTTAAAATACTTAATAATCAACATAAACCCTAAAAATCTTTAATGATACTTGGACTATTTGGTTACTATCCTTGGCATTATGGAGCATTGGACTTTTTGGACTTAGGATTAGAAACCTTGGCCTATGATTGGAGACCTTGTGATCTTATCTGATTATTTTGTCTGGAGCTCTTGAGGTTTACCTCAAGACATTGGGTTGTTTGTTTGTTTTATGTGCAGGTTATTGTGATTACACCCTTTGTTTGTAATCTGGAATTCACCCGTATACAGCCGTTACTCTGCCCAACTTTGTTAAGACTTAATACACTTGAAGTTTGGTTCTCTCAAGAGGTCTAGTATTTTTGCTTGTTTGGTTTCAATCCAAAGAATGGGAATTCTATCTTGGCTCATAGTGTCAGGTATTGGCTTCTTGTTGCTTATATGGTTCTTATCCATAGGTTTTACCTTATGCTTTAGGATAGCCTCTTCTTCTCCTCTCATCTTCTTTAATTTCAAAAATCTTCTCCCTCCTTTTGAAAACTCTTCTTATTTTAAACTTGAACCACTTTCATAATAAACTTGGACTTAAGTCCATGCATTTTCAAACATTTTCATAAATAAACTCCAATAAACTTAATATTACTTAGACATCCTTTTTGTGAGAAGACTAAAAGTCAATCAATCTCATTTCAAACCATTTTTGCCACTTTGGCTTTTATCTTTAAACTTTTCTCGAAAGATTGAACTCTTGTCAATCCTTGTAGTGATGTAAGCAACTATACTTCTACAATATGTAGTGAAGAGAGATATTTTCCACTTGGGTGTTGAGTGAGGCATTGTTGATTTTAAAATCCATGCCATATCCTCCACTTTGAGATGATGCTAATTCTCCTTTCTCATGATTGTGGGTAGTGGGTATGTTTTCCACAAGGACAATGATGATGATGTTTTATCTCATAAAATTAACCAACACATTTGTGTTTTAAAATTTTTAAAAGAGGAACTACGTGTACCCTGATCCCCTATTGCACGAAAAGGCGGTACATAGGCACTAAAGGTTCGCAACCGTGTCGAGTGCAAAAATCATAAAAAATATATTTCTTTTCTCACCTCTACCACCATTTTTTTATACAATATTTTTTATAGCCAAAATATACAGATTTTACAAAGAGGTTCCTGCAGAGTACCGTAGATATTTAGGGTGCTAATACCTTCCCTTTGCATAACCAACCCCCTTACCTAGAATCTTTCCCCCTCTTTTTGGGTTATTTGCTCTTTTCCCATTCCTTTGGAAACAATAAAGCGCGGTGGCAATTTTTATTTTGATTTGTATAAGTCTAGTCAATCCAATGGCTTAGTCTTAAACATTTCTACTGCTACAGGTTGGAAGTATCTCTTCGGGGTTCTCAAACCTAGTAACCATCGGAGAAAGAATCGAGACTGGGATAAAAAAGGGAAGATATCAAGGGAACCATCAAATGCTCCCGACAATTCAAAGCGGTCTGCTTCAAACTTCACCAAAGGAAAGGAGAGAGAGAGATTAATTCTGTAGCACCACAACCCAGGGTTCAACCACCATTAGTGATCCCCCTAGGGCAGCAGCAAGGCAGAAGGCCACCCAGGAAAATTGATCCACTCCCTATGCCACCTAGCCAGTTATTGCAATAGCTAGTTAAGGCATCCTTAGTGGAACTCAAGCCTCTAGTCCCTCCAGTCGGGCCACTCCCACGAAGATACGATGCCAACGCCAGATGTGAATATCATGCTAATTCTCCTGGAAATTCCATAGAACAGTGTTGGCCTTTCAAACACAAGGTGCATGATTTGTTGGATTCTCAAGACATCACTTTCGAGAAGCTCGACATCACATCAGACCCTATGCCGTCGCACGATGGGCTAACAATAAATGCAATCGAAATAGTCACTGGCTCTGGGGCAAGCATACAAGCAAAGACCCCAATAAACTCGTTGAAAGAATATCAGTTGGGATATGGATTCCCGCTAGAACACAATGAAGCTCTCGAAGGAGCTCTACAAAGGCTAAGGGACCAGGGGATAGTCCAGTTCAGACAATACCCTGAAGAAAAATATAAAGCTATTCTGAAGGGCGAAGCACATTTTCCTCTGATCCAAGAGACTTTTATCAACAATGGAGTAGTGCATGGAAAACATGGGGCAAAAATATTCAGCAAAGCCAACACCAAAGGGGCAACTGAATTCATCCAAGAATGCGCCCTAGGAAAAAAATCAAAAGATGGACGACCATGGAGATTCCTGAGATCTTTTTCTTTCTTAATTAATTTTTCTTGTTTTCGAAAAAACTTATGTCAAGCCCGAGGCATAGGGGTTGCTTGTAAGGGTTTCCCTGTTTTGTTTCAGAGAATATTTACGATTAATAAAAGTTATGTTTTGTTTTCAATCAAGATCCCTGTCTTTTTATTTCATTTATATCTTAAGTTTAAAAAATAAAAATACTTTCTCTGCACGTGCATTTTCAAATATTCATATACTAAATCTGCACCAAAACATGATAAAGGTGCAAATTCATGCCCAAAACCACCGATAATGCTACTGCTGCGATCCGATATAATTTTGATGCTCCTATCAACCATGCTAAAGAGGAAAATGATAAAGATATTGAACTCTTTGAGAAACTGGTGAGGGAAATAAAAATAAAAGCTAACAATATACAACCATATCAAGAGGCTATTAAAACCATTAGTCTAAGCACATGGGAAGATCCGAAAGAAACTAAGCTAAGGGGAGATTTTAGAGCGGAGCCACAAAGAAGCTGATCAAGTTATTGCGTATATCTACAGAAACAGGCCAAGGCCAAATACAGACAGTGCTGTAAAAATAAGCAACTACGAAATACCAAGATCTGACGAAAAACCCGAGCCAGGGGCACGTTGGGTATCCACGTTCGACGATGCTTCAAATGCACTGGGGCATGATATAGGGGAAGTTTTGGATTCTCCAAAGAATGCTCACAAACCATATTCCAAGTCGATGGTGAACAGTATACTAAACACCCCAAATCGGTTCCATATCGGGATCATGATTTGAAGACTAACTGCGGAATTCGCAAAAATCATTTTCAGTCACGTCCCACGAAAAGGAAATGAAATGACATATGCCTTGGAAACTATATCGTCAATATCCAAAGTAACTTGGTTAAACCAAAAATAGCACATCACAAACAGACGATTCGAAGAGCCCGCACATTGCCTGGCTATTAAAAAACGACAATATAACAAGCCTTGGTTTCACGACATCCGGAAAATGCCTCTAGCATTGGCAAACAAACCCTACGAGAATTATCTGCGGAATTCTTTCAAAGTAACGATATACTGTACAAGATGAACCACAACATGGTCTAATACTCAAGAAGATTCTGCTATCTCGCGGACTCACGTGGTAAACAGACCCCCAATTACGAAGGTCCATACGTAGTCAAAATAACATTCTCTGGTGGTGGTCTTATCTCCACAACAATGGATGGGGAAGAACTACCACACTCAGAAAATTCAGACGCAGTCAAAAATACTATGTATAAGAAGCTCGCTAAGCTCGAACCTTAAACAAGCGACTTAGGCAAAAAGGAGCGTCCCGGTGGATCGAAAACCCTAAAGGGCGATCCAAGCAAAAATTAGGGGCACATAAACAAAAAAAAACTATCCCGATGGACTGGAAACCCGAAAGGGCAATCCAGGAAAAAATTAGGGATCACTCATAAAGAAATAAAGAAAAAAAAGACCGCGATCTAAAAACAGCGACTACGAACCACGAAGGGAGAGATGGATTGGAATCATACAACTCAGAATCAAACGAGATAAAAGGATATTGGGGAACAAAAACAACAATTATCATTTTTCAGTTCCATTTACAGTTTTAAAACTTTCTGTAATTACCTCTTTCTAGGAATTGCATCTTGTATTCTCGCCTATTCAGAGGCATATTAATAATACATTTTCTTTCTTTGCATCTCTCAAATTGCATTTTTTCTATTCTCAGACTTGTTTACAAAATGCTACGATCATTACTTGTGAATATTATCTTGAAATCATTTAGGGGAATTAACAAAATAAAAGAATTTGACAAAACATCAAAAAACATTTTGGTTAGAAAAATATCAAAAGAAAATCCACGTCTACGTCCATGCACATGGCTACTTCTACGTCTTGCAAATCTATACACATGTCTACGCCTGTATCTATGCATATCTACGCTCACGACGCAAAAAGTCTACACGTACATCTGCGCCTATGCTTGAACTCCACAATACAAAATCTATGCATATCTACTCCTACGTCTACGCGTCCGTACATGAAGTCTACATCCATATACACATCAGCACCTATGCCTACACTTGCAACACGAAGTCTACGTCCGTACATGCGTCCACGTGCATGTATACTTCCGCCAATTTTACATACATCTGCGCTTACGCCTGCGCCTGCAACATACAAATCTACACACGTTTACGCTTACGCCTACACTTACAGAGACCACACATATGCCAATACATACGTCTACGCATGTGTTTTCAACATACAAATCAACGCATAGGCCATTATCAACGTCTGTGTCTACGTCCACGCCCGCAATACAAAATCAATGCTCAACTTTTTCTAGCATTGCCATCCGCATTCAAGTTCAACAATACTACGACGACACAACATACATCGCTAGGAATTGGTAACTCTAAGCCAATGGTTTAAAGGAGAGAATGCCAGAAATAGTCTTCATAACATTTCAAGGCATACGCGCATCTTACACACATTTCATACATACACACATTTTGCATATCTCAAGCATACAGAAACAATGGATTCCTACATACAATATGCATATAGTTAGGGTTCCATATCAATGTCAAACATCATACATTTCGCATACATACAACGATCAATACGCATGCATACACATGTACCACCTAGAAAAAAGAAAAATAATTTCACCCTCGATTCAACTATCTAAGGGTCGACCAACGCAATACTTCTCCTACGATTCAACCCGTCACCTCAGTGTTCATGCCGTGACACATTCAACCCATCACCTAAGTCTTCCTGCAGTGATGAGTTCCTTATAGACCCAGTACATTGCCTCCAAGCCGCAATGTTTCCGCAAAACTCATTATATTGCTTCTGGGCCGCAATGTATTTGCAAAATTCATAACGTTGCCTCTAAGCCGCAATGAATTCTCAAAACTCGGTGCATTGCCTCTAAGCCGCAATGTATCCTCAAACTCCACACATTTCCTCAAAGCCGCAATGTATTATCCAAGCCCAGTATGTTGTCTCTAAGCTGCAACATATTCTCAAAACCCATTACATTGCCTCTAAGCCGCAATGTATTATCCAAACTCAACACATTGCTTCTAAGCCGCAATGTATTATCCAGACTCAAACACATTGCCTCTAAGCCGCAATGTTTTTGCAAAACCTAGATCATCGCCTCAAACTTCATGCAGCGATATTCCAAACCAAACCTAGCTTATCACATCAGACTTCACGCAGTGATTTGCAAACCTGACCCATTGCCTCAGACTTCATGCAGCAATGTGTTTCTTATTCTGCGACACAGATCATCGCCTCGGACCTCATGCAGTGATGTTCAAAACCAAACCTAGCTTTTCACATCAGACTTCATGCAGTGATTTGCAAACCTAACCAATTTCCTCAGAATTCATGCAACAATGTGTTCCAAACTCCAGACCATTGCCTCAGACTTCATGCAGCGATGCCTGAACACCAAGTTTAGCTCATCGCATCAGATTTCACACAACAATTTTATAACCAAACGCATTGCATCAGACTTCATGCAGAAATAGGTTTCGTTATCCCATAAACACTGATAATCGCCTCAAACTTCATGCTGTGATGCTCAAAAGAAAAACACTTTAACCCATTGCATCAGACTTCATGCAGTAATGCATTCCGTTATTCCATAAACACCGATCATCGTCTCAGACTTCATGCTGCGATGCTCCGAATAAAAACACTTTAACCTATTGTATCAGACTTCATGCATCAATACATTTTGTTATTCCATAGACACTGATTATCGCCTCAAAGTTCATGCATCGATGCTCCGAAGTACAAGGATTAGCCTATCGCCTCAGACGTCATGCAACGATTCGTGAACATAACCCATGGCCTCAGTCTTCAAGCAGCCATGCATCATCAGTTATTGTCGTAATCATCCTCTGAACGGGTGAATGATCAAAAGTAAAACCAAGATATATAAAATTGCGCTCTTAAATTCAAAACCATCTACCCCGTAATCAAACCCCGGTAAACAATACATCATCGGCTTTGCCCACTTCCTTAAGACTCTTAAGGGTATGCTATATCAGTGTGACCTTATGTTTGTCGGAAAATTTTTGGGATACTTCAAGTATTCAATAAACTTCCAATCAGAATGCGCAAGACTCGAGTTTTCTCGCACTATTCAACTGGAAGATAATGGAATAGGGGCAGCTGTCGTGCCCCAAATTTGTCCTACCTCGATGATTTTTATTTTTCGAGATTAAAATAGAAGAAATGTTTAATTAAAGATGGTACAGCAATATCTGATGGTCCATTTTTATCCGACTAAGGTGGTGTATTTTAAATTCATGAAAGCGGGGCTTTCTAGATTAGAAAGACTCGTGTATCTGTGGACACATTCGCGAAGCATGTTGGCCAATGGCCCATACGATTCGTGAATGGAAAGCTATTCAAATAACTATTAAAGTCAACTTAAATTTAAGTGGTTATTAGCCATTTAAAGATTTTTTTTTGCCAAAAGGGGGGGGGGGGGGGGGGGGGGGGGTTGTGAAATATCAATTAAAAGCCCGATAGAATTCAATTCATTGGGACCATTTCCAATTTTTGGTCATTAAAAATTAAGGAGGGAGGTACGGATATGAACTGCAGGCCCATTATGTTTTTAAGCCCATTAAATGTTGTGTTGCTGTTTGTTTAGAAAAGAAAAGAAACATTATTAATAGAATTGTATGTTATTATTGTTTTAGTTTTAAAAAAATATATAATAAAGTATATACTTCTTTAAGAAAGCGTACACATTTGTTTCTATTGGTGATAAACTTGATTATTATAAATGTTGTTTGTTTTATTTATTAAAGATTTTTGTTTTGTTTTGGAAAAAAGGCCAATTGGGTCTGGTTATGTTAAAGAACATTTTGCTGTAACAAAAAATATATAATCTGAATCAAAATAATTACTGCTGGGCCCAAATCTTTAGTAAAAAAATAATATTTTCATTTATCACAGTTGTTACATCTTATTAGTAAAAAATGTGTTGCTAATTACAATTATTAAAACTGGGCTTGGTATTAGTTTTACTGTAAAAGGGTGATTGGGCTAAGGAACCAAAATGCAGCGTAGGCCCATATTCAAACTAACAACAGGTACTGTGCAAATCAATTTTTTCCAATCAAATCTATTATAAGGAATTAGGCACTTTTGCTGAAAACATATACTGTCATATCCTTTATCAGTAAAACAGAACCAAATCAATTAATCTGTATCAATCTAAGCCCAGAAAATCTCTACAGATTCAATGACAGAATCAAATATATTAAATCCCAGTCCAGAAATGCAAAATCTCATTATAAATTTCTAAAATCAAATCCAATCTTTATTACATAACACATATCCAAAATATTACAGAAACAATCTAAAAGATCTAAAATAAAAATACAAATCAAGAAAACTAAATCAAAACACTTTTACATCTCAATGAATAAAATCAAATCTATATTTTGCAATTACAGCGAACCAATCTTAATCAATTACAGAAATATCTAAAAAACCTAATTCCTAATCTAATCTCATTAATTTCTGCCTAAATTTTATTTTAACGATTCAAAACCCTATGAACAAACTCTATAAGAACATAAATCTGAAAGAGATAGAGGAGATTTTTTTTTATACCGAAACACGGGACACAGAAACGGGGTTTTTACAGAGAGAGAGGACGTGACCAAGAAGAAAGGACAAAGGGGGTTTTACGAAGATGGTGCAATTAGGGTTTCACTGTCTGAAACCCTTATCGCATAGCCAACCCTCACCGCCGCCGCTGGACACCGTTGACACTTCCGTCACCACCACCCTCAAGAGCCATCATTGACTGGCAAATCGAAGAAGACGATGAAGGATTAGCTCGAAATAAAACTAAAACTCAAGAACAAAATCAACATCACGAGAGGGTACGCTTAACTTTTCCCAATTTGATTGTCCTTATGTTTGTTTAGGGATTTGAGAGGTTGATTTGTGTTAAGGGGTGGAGTTAGGATTGTAGCGCCTCCGCCGTTAATGGGATGTTAGGGTTAGGGAAGGTGAAGAGAAGAGTTGTGAAAGAGAAGGGTTTGGTGTTAGCGAGGAAGGAGATAAGCTTGCAGTAAGTTGTAAAACAAAAAATGATGTAAAACAAATTTTATTATTCCATTTGAATCACATACGCGCGCATACATCATAAGCATCATACACCTTTCGATCTCCTCCGTTTGATCCTCAGTGGACGGCCATAAGGCCAAGTCTACCATAAGCTTCGTGCGCCCTCGCAACACACAATCAGCAGGACCCCTCTTCAATTCGCATGTGGGCCAAGCCCATTACTCCTTACACCCCCATTTCATAATTTTCTAAATCATAAAACAAAATACACCCCCCTGTCCAGAAACATACCTGGGCCTTAGCCCGGACTGCTATTAGCACCCTCTCTTTTTTTACTTACTAATATAAACTACACCCCCTGAGTTAATTAAATTTTAATTATTTATTTTATAATTCAATTATTATATATATATATATATATATATATATATATATATATATATATATATATATATATATATATATATATATATATATATATATATATATATATATATATATATATATATATATATATATATATATATATATATATATTATAATTATTCTTATTATCAAATAATGAAATTTATTATTATTATTTTTATATTATTATTATAAATTATTGTAATTAACTAATTTTTTTTATTATTATAATTGTAACTTATTATTTACAATCCCCTTTTATGAAAATATTATTATTAACATATTTACTATTAAATATTATTATATGACCAAATAAATTATTTTCATATTAAAATTACATATTATTTTCTATATTATTTGCCTCAAATATTTTATAATCATCCATTAATCAAGATCTTCGCAAATAATATGATTAAAAAACACAAACAAATCTTAAAACTATTTTCGCAATAAACTAAACTAATCAACTGTCTTTTTGCAAATGGGTTTCAAACTAGTTTTGACTTACTGCACACTGAGTCAAAATCTGCGCAATCACTACTCTCGACCGAGTGCAAAGTGATTCAAAATATGTTTGTAAACCCCTAAAAAACACCAACCCATGCGAACTACGAATTGGGACTCTGATTCCTCATAAGAGGATACGTAGGCATACGATCAAAAATCGTAGCGAGTTCCCCTATAAAAAATTTAAACAATTCCTCCTAATTAAAATTTAAAACCCTCTTTTACCTGAACTTAAATCTAAAACCTAATATCCTTGTGAACAAGGTAGATGAAAGGTGCCTAACACCTTCCTTTCATCTAATAAGAGTCTAAAACCTAGAATCTATGTCTATGAATTAGGGTTTTCTGTTAGATTTCCTTCCCTAGGATAAAAACTAATAGTGGCGACTCTTGATTAAAAAACCAGTCGCAACAGATACTAAACAATGTCAGAATGAGAGGGCCATAATCTTCAGAGACCAATGAGGTTCCTTCTTGAAATCCCATAAAGCATCAGATTGAGAAAAGTGAGAAATAAAACACTGATACAATAAAGGCGTGCAACAAATGATCATCCCTCCATGATAATGAAGAAGTGAAAAACACAAGAAGGGGGGGGGGGTGAATTTAAACTTTAAAATAAAAGCAATAAACACAGTATTTTTATCCTTGTTCGTTTGATCTCAAACTACTCCAGTCCACCCGCCAAGGTGATTTCGCCTCTCTCCAATGAGGGCTTAATTCACTAATCAAATCTGATTACAATACTACTTTGACAACTGCCAAAGTCTTCTTGAGTACAACCACAACTCGGTTTATCTCAAGGAAAACTAGCTTAATCAAAATAATATAATATACTATGTACTGTTGTTTTTCTTTACAAAAACCGTATCACTACTGTGATATTTTACACAATTTGAGCGTATATGAGAATATGAAAGATTGCAACGTTTGAGAGGTATATGCAGTAGTATTTCAAAATCGTAAATGATTTTTCCTTTAAGCTTGTTTATATAGGAGTGGAAATCTTGTCCAACATAAAGCGTGATAATGGACACTCAATTCTATTTCCATATTGAGAAGATTCATGTCTGAATGAAGTTGTTGCATATGATGTTATCTTAATTGAAAAGTAACGCTTCAGAACTAGAATCTTGCATGCTGCATTTGCTTCGGAACATTGATGATTTAGAGATGTGAGGATCTGATGGTATATTAGACTTCTATTCATAATCGGAGTATTCTTCACTTCAGCGCAGATTCTGATCATCATTCTTCAGAACATTCTGATTACCTCAGCTTGGAAGCTTCTGTAGCTTAATTTCTGATGTTGTTTCGGTCAGAACTTCTGCATACAAAATAACACAAATTTAGAGTGCATATTTGTTCTTTGTGTTTGTTATCATCAAAACTCTAATTAAGGGTTGTAGAATCAAACTATTTTCTAACAATCTCCCCCTTTTTGATGATAACAAAAACTAGGATTTTCAATGAAAAATATAGAACAAAAAGCTTAAGAGAGTCTCCCCCTGAGTTGATTACTCAAATAGGGATGAGTTACTTTCAAGAAGTTCCTTTTCGTTAGAGCTTTTGATGCATATCCTTCTATCCTTATCATAATATGTTCCTGTTCAAGCTTTTTAGAAAAACATAGAGGTTAAGATACTCAGAATGTTTGAGACTTTGTCCCGGTATACTGTTATTGAAAATATCTTACTTTCTCCCCCCTTTTTGTCAGGTATCAAAAAGCAATATAATCAGAGTCAAAAAGATGATTTATATTGAAAACAAAATGCAGTGACATTTTTCAGAAACAAAGAAGATAAGATGAAGAATACATATAAACAGTTAAAGAAAATCTAAGAAGGAGGGGGAAGTCGTGTGAATAATGCTTCCAACAAGCTCTTTATCTGAGTGCTTGATTCTTCCTGCTGTCCTAGAATGTCTTTGATTTCTTTTGTTGTATCTTCTTGTTTATCCAATATATCCCTGATCTCTTTTTGTGTCTTTTTGCTTATCTAGTCTGGCATGGATTAAGGCATTCTCCTTTTTTAACTCTTCCAGAGTTTGCATGACTAGAGATGAAGCTGATGTATCTTCAGGGGTTGCATGTCGTTTAGAACACTCTGCAACCTCTTCTGATTGAACAACTTCTTCTATTGCAATCACCTTTTTCTGGAGCAGTAGTCAGAGAGGTGACTATCAGAATCTGGTTCAGTGACTTCTGAAGGTTGGTGCTCTTTCCAGAGAGCATTTTCCAACAGAAGAATTTCTTTCTTGTCCCAGTGGCTTAGAACTAGATCTTTGAAGGCTTTCAGCTAATCACTGAAGTTCTTCTGAGCCCTTTCATAGCTCAATTCCTTCAGCTTCTGGGTTTCACAGTTGAACCATTTTATGAATCTTTCCCACAGAGAATCAGAAGCAGCAGGATTAGAAATCTCTTGACTTGCTTGCTTCAAAGAAGTAATCCATTCTTGTATTTCTGTTTCAAAAATCAACAGATTCTTACCAACATCTGATTTGGTTAAGGTTGGTTTAGGTTTGGGGGTGGCAATTTTGTTTGAGGTGGAAGCTAGATGGTCCAGTGCTTGTAGATTAATGACAAGTCTGAGGTGGTCAGCTGGAAGGTTGATAGGTGAAGGAGTGGAAGAATAAGAAATCAGGATTGGTGAGCGAGGGGTTTTTGGTGGTGTGGATTCATATGGTGAAGGTATTTCTTGAATATCATGAATGGAGAGAGGTAAACGAACCGTAAGAGGTTCTGTTATCCCAGGAATTGGGGTAGAGGTATCAGAGTCTGAAAGGGAGTCTTCTTATAGGTTTTCGGTAGCGTGTTGAATTTCTGGTTCAGGTATTTCAGAAGATGGATTTTCATATTGAGGAGTGAGAGGGTTTTCATTTTCTTGTCAGGGTGAGTTGAGGTTTTGATGTTCTGGTTGAGGAGAGTGTTGTTGTGGATTTTATGGTTAAGGAGAGTTTGGTTTTGGATTTTCTGGTTGTTGAGATTAAGTATATGGATTTTCTGGGAGTGGTGAGCAAAAGTCTTGATCAAACAATTCTATATCAGAGAGAACTCTTGCAAGTTCTGGTTAATGTTGTTCTAGATTTGGATTGGGGGAGTGAGGTTCATTTAAGAATTTCCAAGATTTACAGATGGGTCAAACTCTATGTCAAAATCCTCAAATGTTTGGGGTGAAGGATTTTCTGTTGGTTGAGGGGGATTGGTTTCAGATGTTGGAATAGCTATTGATTCTACAAAAAAAAAGATGTGTTAGCTTTCTTTTTCGCAGCTTTAAGTGTTCTCTGAGAGGATCCTTCTCCTACTGCCTTCCTCTTTCTGGATTTCTTTAGCACAACCTCTGGAGCTGGCTTGTGCAGATCTTGGATGTTTATTTCTAGAATAGTCCCATCAGCCTTGCAAGCTTCAAGGTATCTGACTATAACCTCTGGAGAGGCATCTATCTCAGAGAATAGTGAAAATTCCTTCAGAGGGATTCTCCTTGAAGTGATGACCTCATGAGAAGCAAGTGTTGGTTCCTTCTTAATGTTATCAATAATCTTCATTTTCTTCATATTCTTGGCATTCAAAGGTTTTCCAGCAGTTACTACCAGAGTACTGATTTCTTGAGCTTCTGTCAGATGTTCTATCAACCTGTTTTTCGTTAGAATATCTGAAATCAATCTTCCTAGAGAAATCCAGTCCCTCTTAGTTCTTTCTTCTTCTGTTGTCTCTTTCACGCTTGTTATGAGATGGTTGAAGAGAAAATGTGGAAGGTTTATTTTGCTCTTCTTTGCAATGAAGTATATTAGAAACTGCTGATCAATGTTGATGTAATCAGGAGAGCTTGTAGGCTTCCTGTGATTGATACATCCCATAATTATTCTAGACCAGATTCTGTAATGATCTTTCAAGTCTCTGATCTTGCTGGATGGCTGTCCAGAAGTGAAGATGACCCTAGCGATGGATTTTAGGTCAGAACACTTATCAGCCTTATCAATGCATCTGACTCCACCGCCATTGTATCCAATGAGTTTCCCAATCAAATCTTCTGTAATCACTATCTTCTTCCCCATAACATATTCCGTGACCTGGTGGTTGGATGAAGTGGAATGAATCCAAAACTCTTTAATAATAATGGGAAAAGTTGGACCCAACAGACGATCAAAGTATCTGTTCCATCCATGTGCAGTTACATCTTCATACAGATTAAACCCATTTTCTTCTAAGCTTTCAAAATTAACGATCAATTCACAGAGATCTTGAATGTTGTCGACTGGAGTGAGTAGTGTTCTAATGGGATCCTCATATTGTTCAGTAGATGAAGAGTCAGGAGCACTGTTGAGATTCTTGAGACTTGATGATGATGCCATTGTTCACACGGATTCTTTGAAGAAAATTGATAGAAAGGGATTTTGAAAAAGAAACTAGAACAAGAGAGAATATTGAGGGAGGTAAAACATGAATGAATGAAATAGTAAATTGATTTTATATAAGGTATTTAGAAAACGTAATCAGTTAGAAAGAGAAAATAAGTAATGATTATATGAATTAATGAAACCTGAAATTAGGGGATTTAGAGAGATATTGAACAGTTACCAATGAAAAGTTTCTCAATGCATCCAATCAAAGCCTTGGACCCTTCAGAATTTGAATGCGTGTTCAGCCTCAGAAGGTAGCTTGTGAGAGGATGACAGATGTTTGATGGTGTGAACTGCACGCCTCTATCCTTGAAATGAAAGGTTCATATCTTCATAGATAGATTATGAGGCAACTGTACTTCTAACTTCTGATGACAAGTTGATCAGATGTTCACAGAAAACAATGAAATTCTAAGGGTTAGAATATGCAAATAAAACATTTTATTCTGGGCACAATTTCATGCTGAGATGTTTCGAAATGAAATTGAATCTATCTTCAGAAATAGGTTTTGTAAACACATCAGCCCATTGGTGGTCTGTGTCATTAAATTTTAAAGTAAGAATTCCTTTCTGAATATAATCCCTAATAAAGTGATGTTTTATTTCTATATGCTTATCCCTAGAATGTAAAATGGGATTTCTGGATAGACATATGACAAATGTGTTATCACAGAAGATATGAATGTTACTCTCAAATATGTTGAAGTCTTCAAGTTGACTTTTCATCCAGAGAATTTTAGTGCTACATTCAGCAGCTGCTATGTATTTAGCTTCTGCTATTGATAGTGCTATTGTGGACTGTCTCTTGCGTGTCCATGAGATCAGGTTGTCTCCCAAAAATTGCCAGCTTCCAGAAGTGCTTTTACGCTCTACTCTGTCTCCAACAATGTCAGCATCACAGTATCCTACTAAGCTGTATTCATTAGATTTTCTATAAAATACACCTAGATTAGTAGTACCTTTCAGATACTTGAAAACTCGCTTAACTGCTGTTAAGTGAGATTCTCTAGGATCTGGTTGGAATCTAGCACATAAGCAAACACTGAACAAAACATCAGGCCTTGAAGCCGTCAGATAAAGGAGAGATCCAATCATACCTCTGTAGATTTTCTGTTCTACCTTTTTACTTACCTCTTCCTTTTCCAGAATGCCCGTGGGATGCATTGGAGTCTTTGAGGGCTTACATTCTGAGAGGTAAAATTTCTTCAGAAGTTCTCTGACATATTTTCTCTGATGAATGTAAGTTCCTTCTGGAGTTTTGTTTATCTGAATTCCCAGAAAGAATTCGAGTTCCCCCATTAAGCTCATCTCAAACACTGCCTGCATGCACTTAGCAAATTCTCTTCCTAGAGAAGGTTTAGTGGATCCAAAAATGATATCCTCTACGTAAATCTGACAAACTAAAATGTCATTCTTAAATTTCTTACAGAACAAGGTTGTGTCCACTTTCCCTTTGGTGAATTCCTTTTCTAACAGAAAGTTACTTAGTCTTTCATACCAAGCTCTGGGAGCTTGTTTCAGACCATACAGTGACTTCTTTAGTTTGAAAACATATTCTGGGTGTTTGGAATTTTCAAACCCAGGGGGTTGGTGAACATATACCTCTTCATCTATGTAACCATTTAAGAATGCACTTTTGACATCCATCTGATAAAGTGATGCTATTATTGACAACAAAGGAGATTAAAAGTCTAATAGATTCTAACCTGGCGACTGGAGCAAAGGTTTATGTATAGTCTATCCCCTCTTGCTGACTATAACCTTGTGCCACTAGTCGTGCCTTATTTCTGATGAATTCTCCTTGCTCATTCAGTTTGTTTCTGAACACCCACTTTGTTCCAATTACGTTGAATCCCTTTGGTTTGGGAACCAGATCCCATACGCCATTCCTGGTGAACTGGTTGAATTCCTCCTTCATTTCCAGAATCTAGTCATTGTCCAGAAGAGCTTCATCAATAGTTGTTGGTTCAATTAGTGAGACCAGTCCCATGAGGGATTCTTCAGAGTTTCCGAATGTTGATCTTGTTCTAATTGGATCATCCTTATTTCCCAGGATATTATCTTCTGGGTGAGCTATGCTGCTTCTGGATAACCTTTTCTTGAGTTGATCAACAGAGGGTACTGGAGCACATGTAACATTTCTTTCTAAAGTTGTTGGAGTGTCTCTATTGGGAACTTCTGATGAGTTATCTTCAGTACCTGTGAATTCACCTTCTATATCTGCAAAAGATTCATTCTGCTTTGACTTTTAAGGGTCAAGCTTATCATCAAATCTAACACTGATTGACTCTTCAACAATCTGTATTTCTGTATTGTATACTCTACCCTCTTGAGCGTTCAGAGTATCCTAACATAATACACTTCTGTGCTCTAGAGTGAAACTTGTTCAGATGATCTTTAATATTCAGAATAAAACATGTGCATCCAAAAGGATGGAAATAAGAAATGTTGGGCTTTCTGTTCTTCCACAATTCATATGGAGTCTTTTCCAGAAAAGGTCTTATAGATATTCTATTATAAATGTAACACGCTGTGTTAATTGCTTCTTCCCAGAAGATATTAGCAATGTTAGTCTCATTGATCATGGTTCTGGCTATTTCTTGCAAAGTTCTGTTCTTTCGTTCTACAACTCCATTTTTTTGGAGAGTTCTAAGACAAGATAAGTCATGCTAGATTCCTTTTTCATTAAAAAATGTTTCAAATTTTCTATTTTCAAATTCTCCACCATGATCACTTATGACTTTGACATTTCTAAGATCCTTTTCATTCTGAACTTGGTTACAGAAGGCAACGAACACAAAATGTGACTCGTCCTTGTGTCTTAAGAACTTTACCCATGTACATATACTATAGTCATCTAAGATCACTAACCCATACCTCTTGCCATTGAAAGACGTAGTTTTCATCGGTCCAAATAAGTCTATGTGCAGAAGTTATAATGGCTTAGAGGTGGAAACAACATTTTTAGATTTAAAAGCGGGTTTTGCAAATTTTCCTTTCTGACACGCTTCACACAGAGCATCTGAGCTGAACTTCAGATTAGGAAGTCCTCTGACCAGATTGAGTTTCTTAATCTGAGATATTCTTCTCATACTAACATGCCCCAATCTTGTGTGCCAGACCCATTTCTCATTGTTAACAGAGAGAAGACATTTTATATTCTGAATTTTTTAGTTCAGAAAGTTTTATCTTATAAATGTTGTTTTTCCTCTTTCCATTAAAAAGGATAGTTCTATCTTTCTGATTAACAGCTTTGCATGAATTTTGATTAAAGATTATATCATAACCGTTATCACTTAATTGACTTATGGATAACAGGTTATGCATTAATCCATCAACTAAAAGCGCATTATTGATAGAAGGAAGATTTCCATTACCTACTGTTCCAGAGCCAATGATCTTTCCTCTTTGGTTTCCTCCAAAGCCCATGTAGGCTCTAAGTTTAAGTTCCAGGCTTTGGAACATATTCTTTCTTCCCGTCATGTGTCGAGAGCATCCAGAGTCCAAGTACCATGACTGGTGTTTTAGCCTTGCTGCTAAAGATATCTGCTACATGTATAATTTTATCCTTAGGTAACCATATCTTTTTGGGTCCTGGTTTGTTAGTTTTACCAAAATTCTGTTTGAATTTTGGTTTCACAGAGTAAACATTACTAGTGTATTTTAGGTCATGTGTGTGCCTGTGTGTGAAGTGTGATTTTAGTGGTGTGCGTTTTATAATAAGGTGCATGACCTTCTTAGGTGGAGATACCTTACCTTGGTATACTATTCCTTTTCTGCCATTCCTGCTAACTCCATAGATCATTGAATCCATCTTGCTTCTATCTATGTTTTTAGCCAGAAACTTCTGAAAGCTGAGATCATACTCTTTGATGATCTTATTAGCATTACTGGGAGTCTCTTAGATTATTTCTTTCTAAGAGTTTTGCAGATCATTTTCTAATTTTAAAATCTTTTGTTTCCACTCAGAATTATCTAATCTAAGACTCTCAGTTCTTTCAGAGTCAGAGACAAGATCCCTTTTCAGGTTCTTTAATTTGACTCTAATTTGTTGATACCTTTCCAGAATTTCGTTCATACTTTCTGCAAGTTCATCCTTAGTAAAATTAACAGTGAAATCAGGGAATACCTCTTCTGTGTCTAATTCTGAGTCTGAACTAGAAGCTTCGCTGTCTTCTGTCACATTTTCCATAAAAGCTTTGTTGGCTCTTTCATCATTTGACTCTGAGTCAGCATCAGAAGTGTCTGAATCGTCCCATGTTGCCATGAGGCTTTTCTTCTTCTCCTTGAAAAACTTCTTTTTGGGCTTCTCCTTCTGAAGCCTTGGACAATCACTTTTGTAGTGCCCTTGTTCATTGCACTCATAGCAGATGATATCTTTGATATTTGACTTTCTGCGACCGGAGGAAGCTACAGATCTTCTGTGTCCAGAGGAGGACTCATACTTTCTGTATCTAGAGGAGGATTCATTCTGATTCTCTGATCTTCTCGGGTTTCTGAATTTTCTTTGTCTTAGCTTCCATAGTTGATTGACCCTTCTGGAGAGAAGAGACAATTCATCTTCTTCTGATGAGGATCAATCAGAGGTT
Organism: Vicia faba; assembly: GCA_948472305.1. Taxonomy (NCBI): domain Eukaryota; kingdom Viridiplantae; phylum Streptophyta; class Magnoliopsida; order Fabales; family Fabaceae; genus Vicia; species Vicia faba. The sequence goes on from OX451739.1 coordinate 986,850,503, forward strand.
TCTTCCATAGCCTGCAAAACATTAGAATCATGTTTTTTGTTAGATTTTAATGCTAGAGGATTACCTTGCTTTTGAGGCCCGTCTTCTTCTAGCTCTATCTCATGACTTCTGAGGGAGGTGACAAGTTCCTCCAGAGATATCTTGTTGAGATATTTATCTAGCTTAAGTGCAGTGACCATTGGCCTCCATTGCTTGGGTATACTTCTAATGATCTTCTTTACATGATCAGCATTAGAATATCCTTTGTCAAGAACTTTCAGCCCAGCAACAAGAATCTGGAATCTTGAGAACATTGCTTCCATGGATTCACTTTCTTCCATCTTGAATGCTTCATATTTCTGAATGAGCGCAAGGGCCTTGGTTTCTTTGACTTGTATGTTGCCTTCGTGCGTCATTCTCAGAGAGTCAAACATGTTTTTGGTTGTCTCGCTGTTTGAGATCTTCTCATATTCTTAGTATGAGATGGCACTGAGAAGTATTGTTCTGGCTTTATGATGGTTTATGAAATCACGTTTTTGCTGGTCATACATCCTTTTTCTGTCTATCTTATGACCACTTTCATCCACAGGATGTGTGTATCAATTAATTACCATGTCCCATAGATCAACATCATGAGCCAGAAAGAAACTCTCAATTCTGTCTTTCCAGTATTCAAAATTTTTTCCATCAAAGACTGGAGGTTTGCCGCTGATTCTGTCCTTGTCCTCATTATAGTCATTTCTGATGTTTTAGCTTGGTCCCACGATAGTGTTTTTCTAAAGCTTGGATCTTGTACTGACACGGTTAAGTGTATGAACTCAGAACCAGGCGCTCTGATGCCAATTAAAGAAGTGAAAAACACAAGAAGGGGGGTTGAATTGAATCTTTAAAATTAAAAGCAATAGACACAGTATTTTTATCCTGGTTCGTTTGATCTCAAACTATTCTAGTCCACTCTCCAAGGTGATTTCGACTCTCTCCAACGAGGACTTAATTCACTAATCCAATCTTATTACAATACTACTTTGACAACTACCAAAGTCTTCTTGAGTACAACCACAACTCGGTTTATCTCAAGGAAAACTAGCTTAATCAAAATAAAATAATATACTGTGTACTGTTATTTTTCTTTACAAAAACTGTATCACTACTGTGATATTTTACACAATTTGAGCGTATATGAGAATATGAAAGATTGCAGCGTTTTAGAGGTATATGCAGTAGTATTTCAAAATCGCAAACAATTTGTCCTTTAAGCTTGTTTATATAGGCGTGGAAATCTTGTCCAACATAAAGCGTGATAATGGATACTCAATGCTATTTCCATATTGAGAAGATTCTTGTCTGAATGAAGCCGTTGCATATGATGCTGTCTTCATTGAAAAGTAACGCTTTAGAACTAGAATCTTGCATGATGCATTTTCTTCAGAACATTGATGACTCAGAGATGTGAGTATCTGATGGTATATTAGACTTTTGTTCAGAATTAGAGTATTCTTCACTTCAACGTAGATTCTGATCATTATTCTTCAGAACATTCTGATTACCTCAGCTTGAAAGCTTATGTAGCTTAATTTCTGATGTTGTTTCAGTCAGAACTTCTGCATACAAAATAACACAAATTTGGAGTGCATATTTGTTCTTTGTGTTTGTTATCATCAAAACTCTAATTAAGGGTTGTAGAATCAAACTATGTTCTAACCGATAAGAATCCCGGAGATGAATGAAGTAATAAGCATCTTCTAATAATGTAGGAACCAGATTCCTAATCAAAAAGATCATGATTGCGTTGATACCCACAAATATGTCGATGTTAGGAAATAAGAACAACTCGTAGGCAAGTAGAGCAAAAATATTCTCAAAAGCTACCGTACTCTTCATCTTGGAAAAGTACCAAGCTTTCTCTAATAAAAACTGAATGGGTAATCCTATGATTCCTCCTTTAGTAGTCATGTTAGCCTCAATCTCAGACTTCCCTAAATGAAACACGACAACAATCTCATGAGACACGGGCTCTCCCTCCAAACTGGTAAAAGGAACACGATCAGAAATAGGTAAACCCAGTAGGTAAGAATACTCCTCCAATGTAGGCATCAATTGATAATCAGGGAAAGTAAAACATCAATACATTGGGTCATAGAACTGGACTAAAGTTGAGAGAATACCCTCCTTCATCATGAGCTTCATAAGAGACACGATGGATCCATATTTCTTCCAAAAATCAGTAGAACTCTCAATCTCGGGAATCAGACTCATCAAATCATCTATCTTAGGATCCTTGAAACTGTACTTCCGAGTTTTTCTTTTTCAAGAATCCATGGCTAAACAGTACCTGAGATATTCGCAAAAAGTCAACTTTAAGTCCCTTGAAACAAATATTTTAAAGGATGCAAATGGATGCATGAATGCATGATGCAACAATTCTAACACCCAATTTCTACCCAATGGATTATAAAAAAAAATCAGAGTTACAAAATTTCCAACAAACAAATGGAATGCTACAATTTCAACTTAAAATAACGAAATTTGACACAGATGCATAACACTTTAAACTCGGATGGACCAACAACAACATAAATTAATCTTTTAAAACCAACAACTTTCACGACTACACAGTGGAATCATAAAATTCGACTTAAAAGAATGTAACATCTTTATCCAACTGAAACAACTCCAATGACAAGTACTTAACAAAAATCAACTTAAAATTCAACAACTGAAGTAATAACAATGATAAAGCAGCAAGCGTTCACCCCCCGAGTGTTACGTATCAGAGTAATAACACTGACTCGAACTACTGAAGGTAAATTACCTTCACTCTGGATTACCTGCACGTTACCGACATATGGGTAACATTCAAACAGAAGGGGTGAGATATCGAATAATATAATAGAATGCATAATAATTAATATATTAGAAGTAGTTCATACAAAGTCACCACTTCACAGTTCTTTAACAATTTTAACCTCATCAATACATCCATACAACAACTCAGAATGCAATATGGAATGCGACTTGTCTTTATGCACATGCACGTGGTACCAATGGAGTAAAACTCTTGACTTAATAATTTGCCAATTAATAGAGGCAACAACAAGGCATAAGCCTTCAACTTTATATTTTTGCCAATCCATGCTAACTTGCTGAGCATGATCTCTAACTTGATATGCTATGTATGCAACAACAATATGAATTTAGTAACAATAATAAAAACTCAACATAATTCAACAACAACTCAACATAATTCAACATTGACCATAAGCCTACAACTTAATACTGCCAATAATTAGAGGCATCTCAACAAAATTCATCAGCACCTGCCAATTGTCAATTTATAACAAGCATATAATACAAGGTATTAACCAAAATATACTACGACATCCTGCGTAATTATACAAGCAATTCGACTATATCCGGCTAAGTAGTTTTCTACTAAAATACTAATTTGCTCTCCTACAATTAACGAAAACTCTACTAAATTACTAGGACTTCTAAATTAAAATATTTAACCAACTCAGCATGCACGGGCGTTAAGAAACAAGAAAGAACTATGCGCCCCTCGACATGCACAGGAACCAAGAAAGAATTAACAAATAACATGTGCCCCTCGGCATCGCCTTCTGCTTCGTGCAGCTCGACATAAATACCGTGCTCCACAGCATGCCTTGCAGCCTAATGCCACTCGAAACCCACCCCCTGTATTCCCCGACACGCCTTACAGCCTAATGCCGCTCGGCGCCTATCACCTGTGTCCCCCGACACCACGTGTCTTCAAAAAGTTTGCATAGACGTCATCGATTCTGTAACAAACATTAACTACCCTCTGATATCCTCCTCGACCACTAATATCCGGCCAACAACATGGTATAACACAGCGACTTAACAACCACATCAACATAATCCATAGTTTTTAACCAACCGCTTGGAACAACACAGCGACTTAATAACCATATCAACATAATCCCTAGTTTCTGGCCAATCGCTCAGAACAACATGTCGACTTAACAACCACATTAACACAATTCCTAGTTTCTGGCCAACCGCTCGGAACAACACATCGACTTAACAACCACATCAATATAATCCCTATTTTCCAGCCAACCACTCAGAATAACACAACAAATTAATGACCACATCAACAGGTGATAATCTACACTAACTTATTCATCAATTATACCAGGAAATACGCAGGAAATTCATAAACAGCCACAACATGAAAAACGACCAAGTTCAAGAAACATATCCAGAATCATACGCACGACAGACATATACATGGCCAATCCCCACATAACATTCATCATAAGCCCCATTATATAGTCAAAACCCCACACTTACCTGGATTGAAGGTCGCTCTATAAATCTTTGACTGTAATCCTTGTCTTTCCTTAAGAAGTGAAAAACACAAGAAGGGGGGGGGGGGGGGGGGTTGAATTGAAACTTAAAATCAAAAGTGCAGAAGACAAGATATATTTATCCTGGTTTGTTTGATCTCAAACTACTCCAGTCCACCCACCAAGGTGATTTCGCCTCTCTCCAACGAGGACTTAATTCACTAATCAAAACTGATTAAAACACAACTTTGAGAACTGCCAAAGTCTTCTTGAGTACAACCACAACCCGGTTTATCTCAAGGAAAACTATTTTAATCAAGATAAAATAATCAACATTGTACTGTTGTTTTTCCTTACAAAAACTGTATCACTACTGTGATATTTTACACAATTTTTAGCGTATATATGAATATGTAAGATTGCAGAGTTTGAGAGGTATTTGCAGTTGTGTGTCAAAAATCGTAAACGATTTGTCCTCTAAGCTTGGTTATATAGGAGTGGAACTCTTGTGCAACACAAAGCGTGATAAAGGATGTTCAATGCTATTTCCATATTGAGAAGATTCTTGTCTGAATGAAGCCGTTGCATATGATGCTGTCTTAATTGAAAAGTAACGCTTCAGAACTTAGAATCTTGCATGCTGCGAGTGCTTCAGAACATTCATGACTCAGAGATGTGAGGATCTGATGGTATATTAAACTTCTGTTCAGAATCAGAGTATTTTTCAGTCTAGTGCAGATTCTGATCATCATTCTTCAGCGCAGATTCTGATTACCTCAGCTTGAAAGCTTTTGTAGCTTAATTTCTAATGTTGTTTCGATCAGAACTTCTGCATACAAAATAACACAAATTTAGAGTGCATATTTGTTCTTTGTGTTTGTTATCATCAAAACTCTAATTAAGGGTTGTAGACTCAAACTATGTTCTAACAATCTCCCCTTTTTTGATGATGACAAAAACTAGGATTTTCAATGAAAAATATATAACAAAAAGCTTAAGAGAGTCTCCCCATGAGTTGATTACTCAGATAGAGATGATTTACTTCCCAGATGTTCCTTCTCGTCAGAGCTTTTGATGCATCTCCTTCCGCCCTTATCATAATATGTTCTTGTTCAAGCTTTTTAGAAAAACATAGAGGTTAAGATATTCCGAATGTTTAAGACTTTGTCCCGGTAAACTGTTATTGAAAATATCTTACTTTCTCCCCCTTTTTGTCAGGTATCAAAAACAATATAATCAGAGTCAAAAAGATGATTTATATTGAAAACAAAATGCAATGACAATTTTCAGAAACAAGGAGGATAAGATGAAAAATAAAAATACAGATAAACATTTAAATAAAATCTAAGAAGAAGGAGGAAGACGTGTGAAAAACACTTCCAACAAGCTCTTAATCTTAGTGCTTGATTCTCCCTGCTTTCCCAGAATGTCTTTGATTTCTTTTGTTGTATCTTCTTGTTTATCCAATATATCCTTGATCTCTTTGTTCGTGTCCTCTTGCTTATCCAGTCTGGCATGGATTAAGGAATTCTCCTTCTTCAACTCTTCCAGAGTTTTCATGAATATAGACGAAGCTGGTGTATCTTCAGGGGTTGCATGACGTTCGGAACACTCTGCAGCCTCTTCTGATTGAACAACTTCTTCTGTTGCAATCACCTTTTCTGGAGAAGTAGTCAAAGGGTGACTATCAGAATCTGGTTCAGTGGCTTCTGAAGGTTGGTGCTCTTTCCAGGGAGCATTATCTAGCAGAAGAATTTCTTTCTTGTCCCATTGGCTCAGAACTTGATCTTTGAAGGCTCTCAGCTGATCACTGAAGTTCTGTTGTGCCCTTTCATAGCTCAATTCTTTCAACTTCTGGGTTTTAGAGTTGAGCCATTTTCTGAATCTTTCCGACAGAGTATCAGAAGTAGAAGGATTAGAAATCTTTTGACTTTCTTGCTTCAAAGAAGTAATCCATTTATGTATTTCTGTTTCAAAAATCAACAAATTCTTACCAACATCTGATTTGGTTGAGGCTAGTTTAGGTTTGGGGGTGGCAATTTTGTTTGAGGTGGAAGCTTGTTGGTCCAGCACTTATAGATCAATGACAAGTCTGAGGTTGTCAGCTGGACGGTTGATAGGTGAGGGAGTGGAAGAGTCAGAAATCAGGATTGGTGAGTGAGGGGTGTTTGGTGGAGTGGATTCATATGGTGAAGGTATTTCTGGAATATCATGAATGGAGAGAGGTAAACGAACCGTAAGAGGTTCTGTTATCCCAGGAATTGGGGTAGTGGTATCAGAGTCTGAAAGGGAGTCTTCTGATTGGTTTGCGGTAGCGTTTTGAATTTCTGGTTCAGGTATTTCAGAAGATGGGTTTTCAGATTGAGGAGTGAGAGGGTTTTCATTTTCTGGTTAGGGTGAGTTAAGGTTTTGATGTTCTGGTTGAGGAGAGTGTGGTTGTGGATTTTCTGGTTAAGAAGAGTGTGGTTGTGGATTTTCTGGTTGTTGAGTGTTTTGATTTTCTAGGAGTGGTGACGAAAAGTCTTGATCAAACAGTTCAATATCAGATAGAACTCTAGCAAGTTCTGGTTGATGTTGTTATGGATTTGGATTGGATTAGGGGAGTGAGGTTCATTCAAGAAATTTCCAAGAGTTACAGATGGGTCAAACTCTATGTCAAAATACTCAAATGTTTAGGGTGAAGGATTTTCTGTTGGTTGAGGGGGAATGGTTTCAGATGTTGGAATATCTATTGATTCTACAACAGAAACAAAATACGGGTTACCTTTCTTTTTCGTAGCCTTGGGTGTCCTCTGAGAGGATCCTTCTCCTGCTGCCTTCCTCTATCTGGATTTATTTAGCACAACCTCTGGAGCTGGCTTGTGCAGATCTTGGATGTTGATTTCTGGAATACTCCCATTAGCCTTGCAAGCTTCAAGGTATCTGAATATGATCTCTGGAGAGGCATCTATCTCAGATAATAGTGGAAAATCCTTCAGAGGGATTCTCCTATAAGTGATGACCTCATGAGAAGAAATTGTTGGTTCCTTCTTAATGTTCTCAATAATCTTCATTTTCTTCAGATTCTTGGCATTTAAAGGTTTCCCAGCAGTTGCTTCTAGTGTACTGATTTCTTGAGCCTCTGTCAGATGTTCTATCAGCCTGTTTTATGTTAGAATATATGAAATCAATCTTCCTAAAGGAATCTAATCCCTCTTTGTTCTTTCTTCTTCTCTTGTCTCTTTCACACTTGTTCTGAGATGGTTGAAGAGAAAATGTGGAAGGTTTATCTTGGTCTTCTTTGCAATGAAGTAAATCAGAAACTGCTGATTAATATTTCATATAATCAGGGGAGCTTGTAGGCTTCCTGTGATTGATACTTCCCAGAATTATTCTAGCCCAGATTCTGTAATGGTCCTTCAAGTCTTTGATCTTGCTGGATGGCTGTCCAGAAGTGACGATTTTCCTAGCAGTAGATTTTAGGTCAGAGCACTTATCAGCCATATTAATGCATCTGACTCCACCGCCATTGTATCCAATGAGTTTCCCAATCAAATCTTCTGTAATCACTATCTTCTTCCCAATAACATATGCCGTGACCTGGTGGTTGGATGAGGTAGCATGAATCCAGAACTCTTTAACAAGAATGGGAAAAGTTGGACCCAACAGACGATCAAAGTCCTGTTCCATCCCTTTGCAGTTACATCTTTATACAAATTAAACCCATTTTCTTGAAGGCTTTCCAAATAAACGATCAATTCACAGAGAACTTCAAGGTTGTCAATCAGAGTGAGTAGCATTCTAAAGGGCTCTTCATACTGTTCAGTTGATGAAGAATCAAGAGCATTGTTGAGATTATTGAGACTTGATGATGATGCCATTATTCACACGGATTCTTTGAAGAAAATTGATGGAAAGGGTTTTTGAAAAAGAAACTAGAACAAGAGAGAATATTGAAAAGATGGTAAAACGTGAATGAATGAAATAGTAAATTGAGTTTATATAAGTTCTTTAGAAAACGTAATCAGTAAGAGAGAGAAAAATAAGTAATGATTATATTGAATTAATGACACTTGAAATTAGGGGATTTAGAGAGATATTGAACAATTACCAATGACAAGTGTCTCAATGCATCCAATCAGAGCCTTGTACCCTTAAGAATTTGAACGCGTGTTCAGCCTTAGAAGTTAGCTTGTGAGAGGATGACAGATGTTTGATTGTGTGAACTGCACGCCTCTATCCTTTGAAATGAAACGTTCAGATCTTCATAGATAGATTCTGAGGCAGTTGTACTTCTAACTTCTGAAGACAAGTTGATCAGATGTTTAGAGAAAACAATAAAGTTACTAGGGTTAGGATATACAAATAAAACATTTTATTCTGGACACAATTTCATGCTGAGATGTTTTAGAATGAAATTTAATCTATCTTCAGAAAGGGGTTTAGTAAATACATCAGCCCATTGATGGTCTGTGTCAATAAATTTCAAAGTAAGAATTCCTTTCTGAATATAATCCCTAATAAAGTGATGTTTTATTTCTATATGCTTATCCCTAGAATGCAAAAGGATTTCTAGAGAGACATATGGAAGAAGTGTTATCACAGAAGATAGGAATGTTACTATAATAAATGTTAATGTCTCCAAGTTGACTTTTCATCCAGAGCATTTGTATGCTACATCCAGCAGCTGCTATGTATTCAGCTTCTGCTGTTCACAATGCTATTATGGACTGTCTCTTACTGGTCCATGAGATCAGATTGTCTCCCTGAAACTGGAAGCTTCCAGAAGTGCTTTTATGCTCTACTCTGTCTCCAGCAAAGTCAGCATCACAATATCCTACTAAGCTGTATTCATTGGAATTTCTATAAAACAAACCCAGATTAGTAGTACCTTTCAGATACTTGAAAATTCGCTTAACTGCTGTTAAGTGAGATTCTCTGGGATCTGATTGGAATCTAGCACATTAGCAAACACTGAATAAAAATATCAGGCCTTGAAGCCATCAGATAAATGAGAGATCCAATCATACCTCTGTAGATTTTCTGTTCTACCTTTTTACTTACCTCTTCCTTTTCCAGAATGCACGTGGGATGCATTGGATTCTTTGAGCGCTTACATTCTGAGAGGTCAAATTTCTTCAGAAGTTCTCTGACATATTTGCTCTGATGAATGTAAGTTCCTTCTGGATTTTGGTTTATCTGAATGCCCGGAAAGAATTCGAGTTCCCCCATTAAGCTCATCGCAAACTCTGCCTGCATGCACTTAGTAAATTCTCTTCCCAGAGAAGGTTTAGTGGATCCAAAAATGATATCATCTATGTAAATCTGACAAACTAAAATGTCATTCTTAAATGTCTTATAGAACAAGGTTGTGTCCACTTTCCCTCTGGTGAATTCCTTTTCTAACAGGAAGTTACTTAGTCTTTCATACCAAGCTCTGGGAGCCTGTTTCAGACCATAGAGTGACTTCTTTAGTTTGAAAACATATTGTGGGTGTTTGGAATTTTCAAACCCAGGGGGTTGGTGCATATATACCTCTTCATCTATGTAACCATTTAAGAATTCACTTTTGACATCCATTTGATACAAAGTGGTGCCATTGTTTACAGCAAAGGTGATTAAGAGTCTGATAGATTCAAACCTGGAGACTGAAGCAAAGGTTTATGTATAGTCTATCCCTTCTTACTGACTATAACCTTGTGCCACCAGTCGTGCTTTGTTTCTGATGACTTCACCTTGCTCATTTAGCTTGTTTCTGAACACCCACTTTGTTCCAATGACGTTGAATCCTTTTGGTTTGGGAACCAGATCTCATACGTCATTTCTGGTGAACTGATTTAAATCCTCCTGCATTTCCAGAATCCAATCATTGTCCAGAAGAGCTTCATCAATTGTTATTGGTTCAATCAGTGAGACCAGTCCCATGAGGGATTCTTCAGAGTTTCTGAATGTTGATCTTGTTCTGATTGGATCATCCTTCTTTCCTAGGATTTTCTCTTCTGGGTGAGCTATGCTGCTTCTGGATAACCTTTTCTGGAGTTGATCAACAGAAGGTACTGGATCACTTGTAACATTTCTTTCTGAAGTTTTTGAAGCATCTCTGTTGGGAACTTCTGATGAGTTGTCTTCAGTACCTGTGAATTCAACTTCTATATCTGCAAAATATTCATTCTGCTTTGACTTTTGAGGGTCAAGCTTATCATCAAATCTAACACTGATTGACTCTTCAACAATCTGTGTTTATGTATTGTATACTCTGTACCCTCTTGAGCGTTCAGAGTATCCTAACATAATACATGTGAGCAACCCATTCATAGATTGATTTTGAATGATTGCAAATATATATATGAAACACTAAATACATGTGTGCACTATAAAAATATAATATAACATGTTTGAATAAGCCAAAATTACATTTCTCTCATAATGCATCATTATGAGTCGACACATCAAGTTTTGTATCGATACATAGCTTTCTGAAGTCCCTGGAATCGTATCTCTAAACTATTATGGATCGATACAAAAGCTTATGAGTCGATACATAACTCTTTGATGACCCTGGAATGTAAATCTAAAAACTGCATGCATCGATACATAAATTTCATGCATCGACACATAATATTTTGATGCCCCTGTAATACTTGTATGAATCCACACAAAAACTTATGTATCGACACAAAACATTCTGATGATCCTGGAAAATGTTTTGAAACTTATATGTATCGATACATAATATCATGTGTCGACTCATACTATGTTTTATATTCAAAAGTTAAATTTACAATCAGTATGTATCGACACATACGCATTATGTGTCGACAGGTATAAAAGTGTTGGTTCTGTAAAACGCTATAACATGATTTTGTATCGACTCAAAACATAATGTATCGACTCATCCTGTTACATATAACTAACATGAGTCGACACATGACCAACATGCATCAACTCATATCACTTTCTTTTTGACTAACCGTTTTCTGTTACAAATATAAACAAGCATTTCTTCAGAAGCAACATAGCAACATAGAAGATTGTGTGCAAAACAATTGTGAGCAACCAGAAGCCTTTCATTCCTTCATCTTCATCATCTTCTCAACCATCTTACATTCAACAACTACAAAGAAGATCAAACATCCTTGTTGAATTGAATCAAGCGGTTTGAGATAACGTTTAGCTGTGTATTGAAGAAGTCTAGCTGAGTTGAAGGTTGAAGAGGAAGCTTCAAGAAATAAACCAGAGGGTTTGTCCTTCAAGAACGGGTGTGTTCTTGAGGGTTTTGTCAGCCACGGTCGCACGAGTCAGATTAAGCCATAGCGAGGGGTTTGGAAATCAGAAGGATTTGAATAAACAGGTCATGGAAGCGGAGGATCATTCGGTGACTTTGCAGGAAATATTGATACATCTTATATAAAGTGGTGGTTCTTACAAGAAGAAGAAGATCATAGGTATTTCTTTCTTTCTGTGTAGTGTAACGTTGCTATCAAACATTCAGCATATTGATATAAAAGTTCTCAGTTTCGATTGTGAAATTGAGAGGGAGAGGTACCCACACGCGAGGACGACAGTGGGGAACTTCCTTACCAAACTGCCTGCGTATCATTCTCTCTTTCTTTCTCTTTACAATTTTACATATTCTATAATTTTGCAATTCAATTGGTGTGCTAATTTTTACAGTCTAATGATAAATATAGTGGCTCAAACATTTTCACCAAAACCACCACTATTAAATCATTATACAAGCATACGCCAAGTGTTTGACAAAATTCCTATCAAATTTCTAAATTCATTGGAAATACTGTTTTATGATAAGTTCATTGAAACGTCAAGATTTCTGAGTTGTACATTCATCCATCTCATTTAATAAAAATCCAGCAAAGTTTTCACATGTTAAGTTTTCTAGTAGTCGGTTCAAAGTAGACGAAATTGATTCAGGACATTGATTTTTGCTGCTTTCAACTCGCTTTGATAAAACAATTTTAAATCCTTTAAAAAGTAAGAGGTGATCTATTCACCCCCCCTCTCGATCACTTGCCACACCATCTAACAATACACTATTCAGATGATCTTTAGTATTCAGAATAAAACAGGTGCATCCAAAAGGATGGAAATAAGAAATGTTGGGCTTTCTGTTCTTCCACAATTCATATGGAGTCTTTTCCAGAATATGTCTTATAGAGATTCTATTATGAATGTAACACGTTGTGTTAATTGCTTCTGCCCAAAAGATCTTAGCAATGTTAGTCTCATTGATCATGGTTCTGGCCATTTCTTGCAATATTCTGTTCTTTCGTTATACAACTCCATTTTGTTGGGGAGTTCTAGGAAAAGAGAAGTCATGCAAGATGCCTTTTTCATTAAAAAATGTTTCAAATTTTTTATTTTCAAATTCTCCACCATGATCACTTCTGACTTTGACAATTCTAAGATCCTTTTCATTCTGAACTTGGTTACATAATGCAACGAACACGGAATGTGACTCGTCCTTGTGTCTTAAGAACTTTACCCATGTCCATCTGCTATAGTCATCTACGATCACTAACCAATACTTCTTGCCACTAACAAACGCAATTTTCACTGGTCCAAATAAGTCTATGTGCCGAAGTTCTAATGGCTTAGAGGTGGAAACAACATTTTTAGATTTAAAAGCAGGTTTTGCAAATTTTCCTTTCTGATATGCTTCACACAGAGCATCTGAGCTGAACTTCAGATTAGGAAGTCCTTTGACCCGATTGAGTTTGTTAATCTGAGATATTCTTCTTATACTAACATGCCCCAATCATCTGTGCCAGACTCATTGCTCGTTCTTAACAGAGAGAAGACATTTTACATTCTAACTTTTTAGTTCAGAAAGTTTTATCTTATAAATGTTGTTTTTCCTCTTTCCATTAAAAAGGATAGTTCCATCTTTCTGATTAACAGCTTTGCATGAATTTTGATTAAAGATTATATCATAACGGTTATCACTTAATGGACTTATGGATAACAGGTTACGCATTGATCCATCAACTAAAAGCACATTATTGATAGAAGGAGGATTACCATTACCTACTGTTCCAGAGCCAATGATATTCCCTCTTTGGGTGCCTCCAAAGCCCATGTAGCCTCCAGGTTTAAGTTCCAGGCTTTGGAACATATGCTTTCTTCCCATCATGTGTCAAGAGCATCCAGAGTCAAGGTACCATGACTGGTGTTTTAGCCTTGCTGCTAAAGATATCTGCTACATATATAATTTTGTCCTTAGGTACCCATATCTTTTTGGGTCCTGGTTTGTTAGCTTTACCAAAATTCTGGTTGAATTTTGGTTTGACAGAGTAATCATTACTAGTGTATTTTAGGTCATGTGTGTGCCCATATGTGAAGTGTGATTTTAGTGGTGTGCGTTTTACAACAAGGTCCATGACTTTCTTAGGTGTAGATACCTTACATTGGTATCCTATTCCTTTTATCCCATTCCTGCTAACTACATAGATCATTGAAGCCATCTTGTTTCTATCTATATTGTTAGCCAATAACTTCTGAAAGCTGTGATCATACTCTTTGATGATCTTATCAGCATTACTGGGAGTCTCTGAGATTATTTCTTTCTGAGAGTTTTGTATATCGTTTTCTAATTTTAAAATATTTTATTTTAACTCAAAATTCTCTAATCTAAGACTCCCAGTATTTTCGAGTCAGAGACAAGATCCCTTTTCAGGTTCTTGAATTTGACTCTGATTTGCTGATACCTTTCCAAAATTTCATTGAGACTTTCTGCAAGTTTAGCCTTAGTAAAATTAACAGTGAAATCAAGGAATACCTCTTCTGTGTCTGATTCTGAGTCTGAACCAGAAGCTTCACTGTCTTCTGACACATTTTCCATGAGAGCTATGTTGGCTCTTTAATCATCTAACTCTGAGTCAGCATCAGAAGTGTCTGAATCGTCCCATGTTGCCATGAGGCTTTTATTCTTCTCCTTGAAGAACTTCTTTTTGGGCTTCTCCTTCTGAAGCCTTGGACAATCAATTTTGTAGTGCCCTTGTTCATTGCACTCATAGAAGATGATGTCTTTGTTATTTGACTTTATGTGTCCTGAAGAAGCTTCAGATCTTGTGTCCAGAGGAGGACTCAAAATTTCTGTATCTGGAGGAGGATTCATTTTGATTCTCTGATCTTCTCAGGTTTCTGAATTTCCTTTATCTCTGCTTCCACAGTTTATTGACCCTTCTAGAGAGAAGAGACAATTCATCTTTTTCTGATGAGGATCCATCAGAGGTTTCTTCCATAGCCTGCAAAACCTTAGAATCATATTTTTTGTTAGATTTTAATGCTAGAGGCTTACCTTGCTTTTGAGGCTCATCTTCTTCTAGCTCTATCTCATGACTTCTGAGGGAGCTGACAAGTTCCTCCAGAGATATCTTGTTGAGATCTTTAGCCAGCTGAAGAGCAGTGACCATTGGCCTCCATTGCTTGGGTAGACTTCTGATGATCTTCTTTACGTGATCAGTAGTAGAATATCCTTTGTCAAGAACTTTCAGCCCAGCAACAAGAATCTGAAATCTTGAGTACATTTCTTCTATGGATTCACTGTCTTCCATCTTCAATGCTTCATATTTCTGAATGAGTGCAAGGGCCTTGGTTTCTTTGACTTGAATGTTGCCTTCATGCGTCATTCTCAGAGAGTCAAACATGTTTTTGGCTGTCTCTCTGTTTGATATTTTCTCATATTCTGAGTATGAGATAGCACTGAGAAGTATTGTTCTGGATTTATGATGGTTTCTGAAATCACGTTTTTGCTGGTCAGACATCCTTTTTTAGTCTATCTTCTGACCACTTTCATCCACTGGATGTGTGTATCCATCAATTTCCATGTCACATAGATCAGCATCATGAGCCAGAAAGAAACTATCAATTATGTCTTTCTAGTATTCAAATTTTTTTCCATCAAAGACTGGAGGTTTGCCGTTGATTGTGTCCTTGTCCTCATGATAGTCATTGCTGATGTTTTGGCTTGGTCCCACCATAGTGTTTTTCTAAAGCTTGGATCTTGTACTGACACGGTTAAGTGTATGAACTTAGAACCAGGCGCTTTGATGCCAATTGAAGAAGTGAAAAACACAATAAGGGGGGTTGAATTGAAACTTAAAATCAAAAGCGCAGTAGACACGATATTTTTATCCTGGTTCGTTTGATATCAAACTACTCCAGTCCACCCGCCAAGGTGATTTCACCTCTCTCCAACGAGGACTTAATTCACTAATCAAAATTGATTACAACACAACTTTGACAACTGCCAAAGTCTTCTTGAGTACAACCATAACCCGGTTTATCTCAAGGAAAACTAGCTTAATCAAGATAAAATAATCAACTGTGTACTGTTGTTTTTCCTTACAAAAATTGTATCACTACTGTGATATTTTACACAATTTTGAGCGTATATATGAATATGTAAGATTGCAGCATTTGAGAGGTATTTGCAGTTGTGTGTCAAAAATCGTAAATGATTTGTCCTCTAAGCTTGGTTATATAGGCGTGGAAATCTTTTGCAACATAAAGCGTGATAAAGGATGTTCAATGCTATTTCCATATTGAGAAGATTCTTGTCTGAATGAAGTCGTTGCATATGGTGCTGTCTTAATTGAAAATTAACGCTTCAGAACTTAGAATCTTGCATGCTACAATTGCTTCAGAACATTGATGACTCAGAGATGTGAGGATCTGATGGCATATTAAACTTCTGTTCAGGATCAGAGTATTCTTCACTTCAGCGCAGATTCTGATCATCATTCTTCAGCGTAGGTTCTGATTACCTCCGCTTGAAAGCTTCTGTAGCTTAATTTCTGATGCTGTTTCGGTCAGAACTTCTGCATACAAAATAACACAAATTTAGAGTGCATATTTGTTCTTTGTGTTTGTTATCATCAAAAATCTAATTAAGGGTTGTAGACTCAAACTATGTTCTAACATTGCCTGGCTCGACATCCGTGCAACCTTGGCCCTCTTCTGCGCAACTTTTCTGTCAGCACACCAAGAATTTCTATTCTCCAACTAACCAAATTTCTTATGTCAGCTTAACCTTATACCACCTATTGGGCTTAACTTACACCCCCCCCACTTTACTACTTCCAACCAATAAAATAGGCCCAACACAATTATTCTATTATTCTACTAATTCTAACATTATTATTATCAACCAACTAATTAATTAACTAATAATAATCTAGCAACTTATGCCAACAATTTACAAATCTCACAACTTCGACAAATAATTTGTAAATAATTAAATAAAAAACTAATTAAATAACGTGTGTTACAACTCTCCTCCACTTAGAATATTTCCTTCCTCGAAAATTTACCTTGTTCAAACAACCCAGGATAAGAGTCTCGTATCTTTCTTTCCAACTCCCACGTCATGCTTTCTCCGACAGCTCCTAACCAGACTACTTTCACAAGAGCAATATCTTTGCCTCTTAGAGTCTTCTTTTCATGATATGCGATTCATACAAGCATCGTATCCACAATGAGATTATCCCTTACTTGCACATCATCCATATGTATCACATCAGATGGATTAGAAATATACTTCCAGAGTTGCGACACGTGAAACACATCATGCAAATTTGAAAGATTAGGCAATAAAGCCACTCTATAAGCAACGTTCCCAACTCTGTCTGAAATCTGATACGGACCAATAAAACAAGGAGTGAGCTTCTTAGACTTCAATGCTCGCCCAACACCAGTCACATGTGTAACTCTCAGAAACACATGGTCACCTGCTTGAAATTCTAAAGTTTCCCTTCACTTGTCATGATAACTCTTCTATCTACTTTAGGAAGCTTTCATCTTTTCTCAAATTAACTTCACCCTCTTAGAAGTTTCTCGAACAAGTTCAGATCCAAGTACTACGCTTTCTCCAAATTCATGCCAACATAAAGGAGTTCTACATCTCTGACCATACAACGCTTCAAAAGGTGCCATTCCAATGCTAGAATGGTAACTGTTATTATAAGTGAACTCTATTAATGTAAGATAAGTGTCCCACAAACCTCCTTATTCAAGAACACACACTCTTAACAAATCTTCCATCGATTGAATAGTCTGTTCAATCTGACCATCTGTCCACGGGTGATACGCCTAACTCAACCTCAACATAGAACCTAACGCCTCTTGCAAACTCTTCCAAAAATCTGAAGTAAACCTCAGATCTTTATCAAACACAATGCACAAAGGAACACCATGTAACTTTACAATTACACTAGTGTAAATCTCCGCCAACTTTGATACTGGAAAATTGATGTTAATAGGAATAAAATGAGATGACATCGTAAGCCTACCAAAAATCACCCAAATTGAATCATGTCCTCTTGAAGTATTAGGTAACCCCGTCAAAAATTGATCGAAATGCTATCCCATTTCCATTCTGGAACTTCTAACGGTTGCATAAACCCTGCAGGCTTCTGATGTTCAACTTTCGACTTTTGAAAAGTTAAACATGGATACACAAACTGAGCCACATCACTCTTCATTCTAGTCCAACAAAACAAATTCTTCAAATCTTAATACATTTTTGTAGCTCCCGGATGAATACTTAACTTGCTTCTATGACTTTCTTCGAGAATCACTTTCTTCATCATTGCATCATCAGGAATACAAATTCGATTACGAAATCTCAATACACCTTGCACATCTAACTTAAAATATTTATTCTCTGACTGATCGATTCCAACCATCGAGTTTAACAATTTCACATCTAACTTCTGAGCTTCTTTGATACTGTCCTGAAATTCATTGTTAATTTTCAACATTCCCAGTGTCACCTTACAAACTATGCTCAAATCTCTGAACTGTTCAATTAATTCCAACTCTTTAACCATTATTGCCAACATATGTAAAGTTTTTCGACTTAACGCATCAGCCACCACATTTTCCTTTCCTAGATGATAATTCAAACCGAAATCGTAATCCTTTAACAACTCCAACAATCTTCATTGTATCATATTCAATTATTTATGATGGAATAAATACTTTAAACTCTTATGGTCGCTAAATACTTCAAATCTAGAACCATAAAGATAATGCCTCCAAATCTTCAACACAAAAGCAACTTCAACAAGCTCTAAATCATGTGTAGGATAGTTCTTTTATGAGTCCTCAACTCCCTTGACGCATAAGCAACTACCTTTTCATTTTGCATAAGCACACCTCCTAAACCCATCTTAGAAGCATCACAATATACCACACAAGGTTCTCCTGGATCAGGTAATGTCAAAATCGGAGCCGACATCAATCTCTTCTTTAATTCTGCAAAACATTCTTCACACTGAACATCCCACACATAATCTCTACCTTTACAAGTCAACATAGTCAACGGAAGTTCCAACTTATAAAAAAATTTGATAAACCTTCTATATTAACCAGCTAATTCCAAAAAGATTCTAATCTCGATAGCCGACTTTTAAGTTTCCCACTGCAACATAGCATATACTTTAGATGGATTTATAGTAATGCCACTACCTGAGATAACATGACCAAGAAAAACTAATCTCCTTTAACCAATATTCACACTTAGACAGCTTTGCATAAAAATTCTTCTCTTTTAAGACTTGCAATACTATTCTTAAGTGTTCTGCATGCTCTTCTTCCGATTTAGAGTAAATCAAAATGTCATCAATCAACACCACTATAAACCGATCCAAATAAGTATGAAAGATACAATTCATGTACTCATGAATACTCCCGGTACATTAGTAACACCAAAAGGAATCACCGAATACTCATAATGTCCATAACACGTTCTGAAAGCCATCTTCTAGATATCTTCATCCTTCACTTTAATCTGATGATAACCTGACCTCAAATAAATCTTACTAAACATGCGAGCACCCACCAATTGATCCATCAAGTCGTCTATTCTTGGAAGCAGATACTTGTTCTTAATCTTCACTTTATTCAATTACCTATTATCAACACAAAGCCTCATACTTCCATCTTTATTCTTTACTAGCAACATTGGAGCTCCCCACCATGATACACTTGGTCTTACAAACTTATTTTCAAGGAACTCTTCCAATTGCTTCTTTAATTCTGACAATTCAGAAGCATACATCATGTATGGTGCCATAGAAACAGGTCTGGTACCAGGTACAAGATCAATAGAAAATTTGACTTCTCTCTCTGGAGGTACATCGGGAATTTCATCAGGGAAAACTTCAGGAAATTCACGCACCACTTGCAATTCCTCAATTATAGCTTGATTCTCGACAGATAACAACGCCATCAACGAGAACACCTGAGCCTCTTCTTGCATCAACTGCCACAACTGTTTAGCAGATAATATACTAACTTCCTCTTCTTCTGGAGTAGAAAACCTCTCAGACTTATTATAACAGTTAATATGAACATAGTTATGCTCTAACAAGTTCATACCTAAGATCACATCTAACCCACTTAAATACAAATAAACTAAATCAATAGCAAAGTCTCCGTCAAAGATCAACAATGGGAACTTTAAACACACAAAAGAAGTAGTCACCGATCCCTTAGCTAGAGTATTCACTACCATCTCTCCATTCATAGACGACAACATAAGACCCAATCTTTCAACACAATCAGTAACAATAAAGCAATGAGTATCATCAGTGTCAATAACAGTAATTAAATATTACTATTAATGAAACATGTATCTCTGATTAGTCTGTCCTCATTAGTCGTCTGATTCTCAGCCAAAGCGAACACTTTTCCACTAGTTTGTGCCTTCTTTTATTTCTGACACTGACTACCAATGTGTCCTTCTTCAGCAAAGTTGAAACAAATAATCTCTTTATGCTTGAACTCAGATATAGCATGTCCCGTCTTACCACAACAGAAAAACCTCTTCACCTCAACAATACATATGTTTCTCTTATGACCAGGTTTTCCACATTTGAAACAAACCACACTAGCACGAGCATCTCCCCCACTAGTTCTCTGACCCTAAGCAACTTTCTGTTTACCTTTACCAGCTAGGTCATCATAAGGTTTACCACGGTTTTTTTGGTGCTTACCCCTATTCCCATTCATAATCTTATAGTGAACATTATTATCTTCTTCATAGATCCTAACACTATCAATCAAATCAGCAAAGACACAAATCTTCTGGTATTCAACTTCCTTCTTGATATCTGGATACAACCCATTCTCAAACTTGATGCACTTTGAAAACTCAACATTTGCCTCGCTATAATGCGGATAAAACTTGGCCAACTCAACAAACTTTACAGCATATTCAACAACCGACATACTCCTTTGCTTCAGCTCAAGAAACTCAATTTCCTTCTTACCACGAACGTCTTCAGGGAAATACTTCCTTAGAAACTCCCTATGAAACACAACCCAAGTGACATGTTCACCTGCAACTTCCAATTTTTGACAAGTATCAGCCACCAGTCATCAGCCTCGACTGCTAGCATGTGAGTACCATATCAAAACTTCTGCACTGGAGTGCAGTCCATCACTCAGAAGATTCTCTCAATCTATTTCAACCAATCCAACGCTCCTCCAGGATCATACTTACCCTTGATGATAGGCAGATTCTCCCTCTGGAAAGTCACCAAGTTACGAGATCCATCATTCCCATCAATATTCAGCTGATTCTCCATAACATGCGCCATCACTTCCAAAGAAGCAGCAAGTGCAACGTCATTCCATCCAGCCATCTCAACTTACCACTATATCATAAACAACAGTTATAACTCAAGTTAATAATACTCGATTGTTAGACAAAACTAAAAATTGACAACTTGGTAGGACATATCGAATTGCTCTGATACCAACTTGTAACACCCCATTTCTACCCAACGGATTATAAAAAAAAATCAGAGTTACAAAATTTCCAACAAACAAATGGAATGCTACAATTTCAAATTAAAATAATGGAATTTAACGCAGATACATAACACTTTAAACTCAGATGAACCAACAACAACATAAATTAATCTTTTAAAACCAACAACTTTTATAACTACGCAGCGGAATTATAAAATTCGACTTAAAAGAATATAACATCTTTATCCAACTGAAACAACTCTAAATAACAAGTACTTAACAAAAATCAACTTAAAATTCAACAATTGAAGTAATAACAATGATAAAGCAGCAAGCGTTCATCCCCCCAAGTGTTACGTATCAGAGCAATGACACCGACTCGAACTACTGAAGGTAAACCGCCTTCACTCTAGATTACCTGCACGTTACCAAAATATGGGTAACATTCAAACAAAAGTGGTGAGATATCAAACAATATAATAGAATGTATGATAATTAATATATTTGAAACAGTTCATAAAAAGTCACCACTTCGCAGTTCTTTAACAGGGGTTGGTTATGCAAAGGGAAGGTATTAGCACCCTAAACATCTATGGTACTCTGCAGGAACCTCTTTGAAAATTTGTGTATTTTGGCTATAATTGTTGTATATAAAAATAGATGGTGGAGATGGGAAAAGAAGTATTTTTTAAAATTTTTGCACCTGCCGCGGTTGTGAACCTTTAGTGCCTATGTACCACCTTCTGTGCAATAGGGGATCAGTGTACTTGTAGTTCACCTTAAAAAAAATTTAAAACACAAATGTGTTGGTTAATTTTAAGAGACAAGACATCATCGTCGTATCTGAGTGGAAAACATACTTACTACCCACGATTATGAGAAAGAAGAATTTGCATCATCTCAAAGTGGAGGATATGACTTGGATTTTAAATTCCACAAAGCCTCGCTCAACACCCAAGTGGAAAATATCTCACTTCACTATATATCGTAGAAGTATAGTAGCTCGCATCACTACAAGGATTGACAAGAGTCTAATCTTTTGAGAAAAATTTAAAGTGAAAAGCCAAAGTGGAAAAATGGTTTGAATGAGTTTTATTGAATTTTAGTCTTCTCACAAAAAATGTCAAAGTATGATTAAATTGGTTAAAATATGATTAAGAAAATATATTTGAAAATGCATAAACCTAAGTCCAAGTTTATTGTGAAAACGATTCAAGTTTAGAAAACAATAATAGTTTTCAAAAGGAGGGAGAAGATTTTTGAAATTAAAGAAGATGCGAGGAGATGAAGGGACTACCCTAAAGCATAAGGTAAAAAATAGGGAAAAGAACCGTCTAACCAACAAGAAGCCAACACTTGATATAATGAGTTAATGTAGAATTCTCATCGTTTAGATTGAAACCAAGCAAGAAAAGATATTAAACCTTTTAAGGATACCGAACTTCAAATGCATTAAGTCTTCACAAAAATTGGGCAGAGTAACGGCTGTATACAGAGGAATTCCCGATTGTAGACAAATCATATAATCAGAATAACCTGCATACAAAGAAAAAATAACCCAATGTCTCGGGGTAAACCCCAAAAACTCCAGATAAAATAACAATAGAAGTCACAAGGTTCTAAGGTAGTCAAGGTATCTAATCCTAAGTCCAAGAAGTCCATAACTCCATAATGCCCAGGATAGTAACCAAATAGTCCAAGTAGCCTTAAAGTTTTTTATTGTTCAAGTTGGTTATTAGGTATCTTCAAAAAGAAAATGAAATCTTAAGTGAGGAAAATAAAAATGACATAAAGATAAATGCTCAAGTGAGCAAAGATGAAAATAACATGAAATGTAAATGGTAAAATAAATGTTGCTTAAAGTAAAGGCGTAAAGTAAAAGCATAAACATAAAAGTAAATTGTTAATCGGTTAGAAATTAGAAGTTAGTTGAATGACCATATTGAAACTTGCATTTGAAAAATCATTAGAAGATTGATAAAATCAAAGCCTCTCAACAATAAGTTTCATTTGCTTTTTGTCAAGTATATCATTCATTTCAAATTTTTGAGGCAACAACAAATGATCAATGATGTTTAAATGATTCGCTTAGACCAAAGTTTATGAAGGTTCATTAGAGGATTGATAATACCAAATCCTCCTAACAACGAATCTCAAGGTTATTGGATCAAATGTTTCAAATTAAACATACTTGAGCTTGCAAACATAGGTTTGGACCACGAATGATCATTTCTCAAATCGGGACAAAATTTAGCGCTACGTTAAGAAATCGTAAGTGGACTTATGTAGAAGTCGCACCTATTTTGAGGCCGATCAATAGCAATCTATGTACCATATGTTTGGAGAAATGATATGTAGATCATTCTCTAAGAACATGTATCACAAGTAAGAACAAGAAAGAGAGAAGATGAACAAGAAATAAATTCCACATTTGATCCAAATAATTTAATCAAGCTATCATTAAAATCATTCATTCATTTTGGTGGAGTTAAACTTAACACCCAAGATCCAATGATGTTAATAAAGCTCATGATTAAAATTCACATAGTCCAAGATCAGCCAGAATATACACAAAATAAAATCGCATTTAACAATCAAAATAGAATGATAAAATTGATTTTTAAATTGTTTTTTTAAATGAAAATAAAAGAAAAAATAATAAAATATATTCAAAATAACAAAGAAAAATTAAAATAGACCATATAAAAGTCAGAAATAATCTCAAATATTTTTACAAAATTTTTTTGGTAATTTTTTTAAACAGAAAAGTATTTTTAAACTAATTAAAATTACTCAAATAAGTGAAAAAAAGATCAAAAATTGTAGAAGTCAAAATAAGATTCTAGAAATAATTCAGAAAGTCTGAAATAAAGAAAATGATCTTGGTGAATTTTTTTTAGAATTTTAAAATGCCAAGAAGTATTTTTAAAACAATTAAAATAAGGCAAACAATACAAAAATCACGAAAAATATCAAACTTTAAAATAAAAATATGAAAATATATTCATAAAGTCAGGAATAATTCAAGTTATTTTTGTATATTTTTTCATAATTTTTGGATAAAAAATAAGAGAGTTCTGAATTTTTGAAATTAAAAAAAATTTAAAATTGAAAAAATAAAAAATAAAAAATTAGAAAAATCCACACGTGTTGGATCTTTTTGACTTATGCACGCTGGAAGATCTAATGGATTTGAGGTGAGGGAGTATCATGAACCCAAGTCAAGGCGCTTGTATGTAACACAAGAAAGTCCAACTAATCAAAATAAAACAATTGGGTGAGCATCATTTGTTGAAGAACGAAACGTAGGTCGTCTTCAACCTCCAGCCTCCTGCAAATAGGGAAAAACCTTGATTCTTAAATCTGTAAATTTAGATGCTCATAATGGTATCATCAGACGCGTCTCTTCAAGGCGATCACAACCATATCCTCGCGCCAAATTTATATAAAACACAACTTACTTGATTTGAAAAAAAATCAGAGATGTTTTGAAAAATTTGAAATCAAAAACAGAAGCATCAAATGCATTGATTCACCAAAATTGAATTAATAACAAGCATCAGTGAACATCATAGACCATTCCAATAATTTGAGTTAGAAGATTTGGTACCTTAAACTACATGAACCAAGTAAGATGAACTTGCTCTGTAAATGGACTTGGCTAGAATTATTTAGGACACCTCAAGGCTTGGTTCTTCTTCTGTTAGCTTTAGTGAAGTTCAAGGATGAAGGATCAACAAATAAATTGGATTGAAAAGTGGAGAAAGGGGGAATAAAACTCACAAAAGTGAGTTATGAAGGGAGTTTGATAGGGTGATTTTGGTTGTTCAAGCTTGCGAAAATGAGTGGAGTAGAGCCTGTATTTATAGGAGAAGTGAATGGGATCAAGAGGAGGGGGTGAATGATGCAAATTCGAATGAATTCATGCACACCTCTGTACAAGAGCAAAGTGTGTTCACATGTGCATCAAAACTCATCTAATTGATGTGTTTTGTCACTCTAAATGATCCAATTATCTTTCCTAATCATGCTTAAGTGGAAAACGCATGGTAATTTGATGATTAGAAGCCACATTATGAAAATTACAATCTGACTTGAAGTGAAACTTCAGTTTCAAGGTGCCAACTTTGAATCAATGGTATTCCCAGCTCAAGTGGTATTAGGGTATAATTCTTGAAGCATTTGAAAGATAAGGTCACCATCTTTACAATGTGCCAAGAGTGAGATTAAATGGATGCTTGAGCTAAAAGTTGTGATGAGTCAAAGTTAAGAAAAAGACGTTGACTTTTGTACTTAGAAAAATTCAAAGTTTTTCTTCAAAAGTGACCTATAATGTTTTGATTCCAAACAAAGCTTGTTTTAACCAAATTTTCAAGGAACATAAAACTTCTTCTTGCAAACACCACAAGTTTTGTAACTATGGATTTTGGAAATAGTACTCATAAGTACAGTGTCAAGAGTCATGATTCAGAAGAATTGAGAAAGCCTGAATCCTTGGTATCTAGTCCTTGGGATTTCAAATTCTCCTAGCTATCTTGAAGATGGATTTCTCCATGCCCTTGATCCAATTCCTCGATTCTTTGTATCGGTGATTTATTTTCCCGATTATCAGCAAAATAGAAGAGAAGAATGCAAAAGGATTTATTTTCCTTTAGCATTCCAAATTCAAGCTCAAGAAGATGTTACAACATTGTGATGGTTCTTCTTTAAATGCAGTTCAGTTGGACCTAAGGATTTAGATTTCTCTTTCTTCTATATAGGATTAGTGAAGTTTTGTACTTCAAATGTAACCCTTCCAATATTAATGAAATTATTTTTTCAGTTGTCCCAATCGTGTCTTTTAATTGATGTTTGCAATTCATTTATGATGTTCTAAAGTTCTTAGAAAACTTGGTTTTAAAACTTTTAAACAATCACTTTTGTTGAATAACATGCATCATTCTCACTTCTATTTTTATTTTGAGAGTTTCCCGGAGTCTTATCATTTGCTTTTTGTCTTTAGAAGTAAAGTTATCTCGTCAGTACAACACTCGTGCTAAGAGAAGATGGAAAATCTTGAACAAGAGAATTGCGAGCTACGCGAAGAAGTTACTGCTTTGAGGGCCGGTATGGCTAATCTAACTTCTTTTATGGAGTCGTTGGTGGTTGCTCAGAATCAGCCACCGCCCGCTCCCCCATCATCTTATGCTACTTAGCCACAACAGACAAATGTTTCATCTGAGGTTCCGTTAGTTAACATTTTTGTTACTCCATTTACCGATGTTCAATAACGTATGCCCCGGGGTTACCCGTGGGGAATGTCTGAGAATTTCATGCCAGAAGGTTACAACCTTGATGCTCAAGTTGCTCTGTTTTCTCAAACTGCTGCTATTTCTGCACCTCCTATTGTGCATATTATGTTTGTTGTTAATAATGAGATTCAACATGTTGTGCCTCCTGCAACGAATGTTATGCCAGTTAGCAATGATGAAATTTATCATCTTGCTCCTCCACCAAGCGAGAGTTTGGGATTCTATGATCGATTGGATGATTTTCAGAATCAGTTCAATGAAATGCAGAAACAATTGAATGCTCTTCGAGGGAAAGAATTATTTGGGAAAAACGCTAGTGAACTCTCCTTAGTTCCTAACATAAAAGTGCCAGAAAAGTTTATGGTTCAAGAATTTGAGAAGTACAAGGGCAACACTTGTCCTCGTGACCACCTGGTGATGTATATCAGAAGGATGTCCACTCATACTGATGACCAATGCTTGCTTATTCATTTCTTCCAAGATAGCTTAATCAGTGCTGCATTGAAATGGTATATGGGACTAGACAGTAGTAATATTTGCACATTCAATGATTTGGGGGAATATTTTATCAAGAAGTAAAGTATAACATGGTTATGGCACCAGATCGTGACCAATTGAGAGAGATGGCTTGGAAAGAGAAGGAGTCATTTAAAGAGTATGCACAGTGTTGGCGCGAGGTTGCTGCCCAAGTTGTACCCTCGATGGGAGAGCAGGAAATGACCAAGGTCTTTCTGAAAACCCTGGGATCATGTTATTATGAAAAGGTGGTTGCAAGTGCACCGAGTGATTTCACTGAAATGGTGAGTATGCGTGTCCGTCTAGAAGAATCTATCAGGGTAGGACACTTGACAAAAGACAAAGGAACAAAGAAATCATCATATGGATTCTCTAAAGGGAAAGAAGGAGAGACAAATTCTATTATTCAAGAGAGAAGGGCTAGACCTCCGAGAAGATGTCATCATTACCAACAACAAGTTTCTTCTTTAACTCCAGTCGTCAATGTAGCTCCGACTTCTATTGCATATCAGAGGGAACCTCAACAAGGTAATCAAGGGCAAGGTTATCAGAGGAAAATGAGATTTGATCAAATTCCCATGACATACACAAAGTTGTATCCTTCTTTATTGAAGAAGAATCTGGTTCAAACTCGAGCTCGACTAGTTGTTCCTGAAAAACTACCAAGAGGATATAAGGCTGACGCTTCCTATGCCTTCCATCAGGATTCTCCTAGGAATGATTTGGAAGATTTCTTTTCTTTGAAGGTCTAAGTTCATAGTTTGGTCCGAAGCGGTATCTTGTCATTAAAGGACATTGCCCCTAATGTTCAAAACAATCCATTAGCAAAAGCATGCATGAATCTTTGTTATTGGTAATTATGAAGTTTGGGAAATGTTTGCTTCAATGCAAGTCCAAATAAGAGAGTCTTCTTAGTTTATTAGAATTTTTATTGCTTTCTCATTTGTAATTTTTCCTGTTTATCATTGCATTGTTTACATGTAAGAACTTGTTTTCATTTGAATGTTTAATCTTAATACCGCGAGTATGTTTATCTTGAAGAAATGCATTTGTTTCAGTTGTATTTTTTTTCAATTTTAAATTTCTTTTTGCATTATGACACCAACTTGTTACCCATTCTCTTTCCTAGGTATATATTAGATGGAGTATGATGAATTTAAAACCCAAGTTTTATGGTTGTATTCTTTTGGATAAAACCATGTTGACGATGTACAAGCATTGTTTCAAATTACAAAACACCAGAGATATAATGGAGTGAAACCTTTGTGTTGTACCCAAAAATTTTTGCTCTCATTTTTATTCAAAACATACTTCTAGTGATCCCCTAGTGCTCAAGGTTGACCAGACAAATTCTCCTCCTAAGAAATGGATTTCCAACTAGGTTTTCATTTTTCACAAAGAAGTTGGGGTTTCAAAGGCCTCAAGTGATTTCCATGATTCCTAATATGTCCTCAAGAATGCTCATGCCAACTTTCATGCCTTGCATTACAAGTTTGCTCAGTCAATTTCTCAGATGACTAGAAATCAATTGTATTAGGTCAAAAGTCAATTGTAGTCAATATAAAGTCAAACTTCAATATTTTTGGTCAACATCAACATTTTGTAGTTATATCCATCATTTGATCAAGGGTTGATCATGATTCCTTAAGGAATTCTTTCACATGATTCATCTATTTTACCCCAACCAAAGCTCATTGTGAAGAAAATTCAATTCCCTATAACTTTTATTCTGTCATCAAGTTCAAAATATGCATCATTGGAAAGATATGAGCCAATACATTACAGGTCTTTGGAAAGTCAACAAAAAGGCATTTCTTGTCAAGGCAAGTTACATCAAGATAAATTCTCCAAATGCAAAAACGGTAAACATAAAGATTGTATAGGACATCTTGAGTTTTCTAAAAAGTCAAAGATCGTCTTCAAAAGATAAAAATTGAGCAAGTTATGAACAATGCAAATTGAGCAAATTGGTGAAAATGCAAAAAGTCAACTTTGAGCAATAATGCATTTTTAAGTTCATAGACATATTTTTTTGGAATTCAAGCATGTTTATGATTTACTCAAGGACTCCTAAGCTCACTAATGCACCATTGTGATTTTTATTTTTATTTATTTGAATTTTGTTCATTTAAATACCATTTAAATCAAAATAAAATACAAAGTGTGATGCAAGGCATGTAAGCTTTTGGTTGCCATCAAGTTGGAGGCCCAAATAACTCATAGCAAGCTGTCAAAATCGTGACAACCAAGCAAATTCTAGATTTGGTCAAAATCTCCCAAATAGGAAAGTTTTAAAGTGCATTTTATTTGGTTTTGCTAAACATTACAAAACAATGGTCCCTTTCCATATTTGTTGCCCTAATTGACACCATATATAAACACAAACATGCCAGCCTAAAGAGAACACGAGTTTATGTCTCCACAAAACCTTAAAGTGCTTCAAAATTTTCTTAAATTTGTGCAGGTGCTTATAGTCTGATCCAAGCTGTTTCCATCCAAACAAAGTGCGACAATCATCTACTGAATGTTTATAGTGTAAGAATGCGTCATTATTAAGGTCCAAAAGCTGGTAAAACACACACATATGCATCTTCATTTTTGTTTTGTTTCAATGCATACCACCTGTTGTACCCCAATTTTCCCCCCTAAGATCTCTTCATCACACCATATTGATTCAATCACAACAAGATCACATTAGGGCTTTTGGTTCTCCTCCCCATCTTTAGCTTTTCTCTTTGAGGAATCACCAAACACCTTGACTTGTTTTTATTTTGTAATCATTCATGTTTTTTTTTGGTTTTCCTTTTGATTAATAAAATGCAATGTTGGTTTATCTTACTTGTTAATAATGTAGATAAAGGAAATGTGGCTTAGCAAGTTGATCCATGGGTTCATGAGTTTATTTCCACGCCCTAGTCAATAAAGCTTGAGAAGTTCAAACCTCATCATTGGATTTATGTTGGAAGAATTGGCATGGCAAGGTTTATCTTGGTTCACCATATTTCAAAGTTATCAAGATTGATTCAAAAGTACAAGGGGTTGGTTGAAGAAGTTGTCATGTTTGGACAAGGTCTTGTTCCCTTTGGTCACAAGTTCATATTTCTCTCAATTCTCAAGATATGGAAGTGGTTTTGGTTGCTATAAGCTCTCATTATCATCCTCAACAAATTCTATTTACAAAGCAAGAGTGTTGGTACAAGAAGGTTGTTCAAAATTGTCAAAGTTCCTCAAAGCATTTTCTTGATCTAGAAGCTAGGGTATTGAACTTCAAAGAAGTATATCTTGCTCATCTTTTGGTATTTTTGAGTGATTCTAAAGACATCCTTCCCTTCAAAGGGTTATTAACAAATAAGTTCAAAAGTTTCAAGGAGTTTTCTTGTGGAAGAAACTTGATGAAGAAAGATTACAAGTCCTCCAGATGAACCCCCAATTTCTCATGTGTGACTTTAAATGATCATAACTTGGTCAATTTTTATGACCTTGAGCCCACTCTTTTTCCATAATGATATTGAGGATGTTAACTTTATTCCTTCTTTAATGTGCAAAGTGAGAAAATGGATGGAAGATGCCCTAAGGATACAAAAGATTATAGGTCATTTCATGATTTTTTGCCAAGTTCAACAATTCATAACTCTCTCAATTTTAGGATATTTTGAATGGTTCAATTTTAAAAATGTCATTCAAGCGGTTTATTTCGTGCCATCTTTTTGGGTCAAGAGAAAATTCCAAGTAGAAGGCCATGTTTGGATGCAAAACATTATAGGTCACTTTTGAAGAAAAAACATGAAATATTTCGAAGTATGGAAAGTCAACCTTTTCCCCCAACTTTGACTCATTGCAACTTTCAGCTCAAACATCCATTTGATTCCCTTCCTTTCCCAAAGCTTGTAACCTCATCTTTCTAAAGCATCAAGAACCATGCCCTAAGTCCCCTTGAGTTGAGAATGCCATTGATTTGAACTTGGTAACTTGAAACTGAAGTTTCTTCAAAATTAAGAATTTGAAATCATTGATTTAGCTTCTAAACACTTTGTTTCTGCGTGTTTTTGATTCTAAACATGTTTGGTGAACTTCCAGAAGTGATTAGTATAGCAAAACGTGTGTTTTGGATGATTTTTGATCAAAATAGAAGTCACACTTTTCTTGTTTGCAACTTCACACGATTCCGCTCCAAACTTCATCATTTCACACGCTTGAACATTCCATTTGATTCCCTATAAATAGAGGGTCATCCCTCATTCATTTCCTCAAGCTTGAATAGCCAAAATCACCCTGCCATACTTGCTCCATAACTCAATTTTCTGTATCTTTGAAATCAGTGTTCAACCCTTTTTGAATCTAATTTTTCTATCAATTCACCTTCCTTGATCTTCCCTGAAGCTAACTGTAGTTGTTTAGGTATTGGCTTGCATTTTTGGTAAAACCCAAGTGTATGTGTGAATGTCATGACTGATGTCATAACATTCTAGTTTAGTTTGTACCGATTCATTAGGTACCTTTGCAGAAAAATATTGTCATTCAGGTACTGATGTTTATAAGTGTGTATCTGAGCATTTTGCAAAATGATCACATTTTCCTAAAATCAGTAGACAGGTTTTTCAGATGTCATAACAGATGTTAAGACATCCTGTTCTGAACTAACAGGTTTGCAGGTTGGTTAATTCTGAGTTTTTTCAGGAAAATAACTCAGTCTTTCCAGAACAGATTCCTGTGTTTTCTGAGGGTTAACCTAGCTCAACCCTAACCTGGTTAATTAATTCCTGTGACCTAGTCTTAAGGTCAAACGGAATTAACCCTAGGTTTTTGTGGAAACCCTAACTGAAGTTGCAACTGCTATATATTCAACAGAGCAGCTGTTCTGCAAGGAATCCCTTTTTTGATCAGAAGATCATTTGTAATCTGTATAGGTTTAATTATTGTACTCCAAGCAATTATCATTGTGATAAGTGACTTGGAATAGGTTTTTATTTGTAAGGGTTGTGTAGCACTCAAAGCTTTGAAGCAAGAGTGTTTGAATGTTCCTTGACTAAAGCTGTGAAGCAGAGTCAAGTTAGTTGTGTATCACTCAAAGCTGTGAAGCAAGAGTGGTTGTGTTACTTGATTAAAAAGCTGTGAAGCTTAATCAAGTATATGTTTTTGAAGAGTGTCTTCATCAAATCATTAGTCAAATTGTGTTATGTATCACTGCTGTGATTGAGGGGGAGTGAGTAGGAACTCAGGTTTAAGTTTTACTTAGATTGAAATTGCATTGGGTAGGTCTTAAGTGAAGGAGATAAACTGGTTGGTTTATTCCTGAATTAACATCTCTTATAGTGGATTTCCTCCCTGGCTTGGTAGCCCCCAGAGTAGGTGTTGTTGCACACCGAACTGGGTAAACAATTGACTGTGTTCTTTATTGTTTTTGTATTTACTGTCATATAGTAAGTCAGATACGGTGTCATAACATTGAACGTGACATTGAGTATCTGCAGCCAGAATTTCAATTGGCAATTTGAGCAGGCACCCTGCCTGTATTACTGGGTGAGATCTAGGGATATCACTTTCTGGCACTATGGACAAAGAAGGAGTTTTTGGAAATAGACCACCCATTCTGGATGGAACTAATTATGACTACTGGAAACCTCGTATGATTGCCTTCCTAAAATCTCTGGACAAAAAGGCTTGGAGAGCTGCTGACAAAGGATGGATCCATCCCACCATAACTGAGAAAGATGGGACAATCAGTCTGAAGCCTGAGGAAGAATGGAGTAAAGAAGAAGATGAGTTAGCCCTGGGAAATTCCAAAGCTTTAAATGTCTTGTTCAATGGAATTGATAGAAACATTTTCAGACTAGTACATCAATATGAACTGGCCAAGGAAGTTTGAGACACTCTCAAAACTACTCATGAGGGCACTTCCAAAGTAAAAATGTCAAGGCTTCAGATGTTGACTACCAAGTTTGAGAATCTAAAAATGATGGAAGATGAAACCATTCATGAGTTTCACATGAACATCTTGGAGATTGCCAATACCTCAGGAGCTCTGGGAGAAAAGATGTCAGAAGAAAAACTGGTGAGGAAGATTCTCAGATCCTTGCCTAAAAGATTTGCAATGAAGGTAACTGCCATAGAGGAAGCCCAGGACATCAGCAAGTTGAGAGTGGATGAACTTATTGGGTCTCTTCAGACTTTTGAGATGGGGATCATTGATAATGGTGACAAGAAGAACAAGAGCATAGCACTTGTGTCCAACACTGATGTTGAAGAAAATATTTCAGAAGCTATAGCCATGCTTGGAAGACAGTTCAACAAACTCATCAAAAGAATAGATCCAAAGTCAAGGTCTAATGTTCATAACATTCCCTCTGACATTGACAGTTCCAGCAGAAAACCAAGGTCAGAAGAAAAGGGAAATCAAGGCAGAGGAATTCAATGCCATGGTTGTGAAGGATATGGGCATATTCAAGCTGAATGTCCTACCTTTCTTAAGAAACAAACGAAAGGAATGACAGTTACTTGGTCTGACTGTGATTCAGAAAGTAATTCTGAAGAAGAATCTGCCAAACTAGTTACTGCTTTAACTGGTGTTTGTACCTCTGAAAGTGACATCAGTGATGAAGAGGTGACTTTTGAAGAACTGGCTGATACTTACAAGAAATTGTGTATCAGAAGTACTGAAGTCTGTGTGCAGAATGAGAAACAATCAAAACTCATCAAAAAGTTGGAAGCTGAAAAAAGGGCAAACCTTGAAACTATAAGTAATCTAGAAGGAGAAGTT
Organism: Vicia faba; assembly: GCA_948472305.1. Lineage (NCBI taxonomy): Eukaryota > Viridiplantae > Streptophyta > Magnoliopsida > Fabales > Fabaceae > Vicia > Vicia faba. The sequence goes on from OX451739.1 coordinate 986,884,135, forward strand.
CAATTGCTGAACTCACAACTGAATCAAATGACCAAATCTGTCAAGATGCTGACAAATGGAACAGACAAATTGGAAGAGATCCTTCAGGTTGGACAAAATGTGGGAAATAAATCTGGACTAGGATTTATGGAAGCAAAGAAATCTGGTACTGGTAAGAAAATGTCAAAACAGATGTCTCAACACAACTCTCAACATCAGGAACAGAGACATATGAAGAAAAGGTACCAAAGATGGAGATGTCATCATTGTGGGAGATATGGCCACATAAAGCCCTTCTGTTTCAGATTGCATGGATACCCTAATCAGAACTCAGGTATCAAACCTAAGTCTAAAAAGGTACCACATGCTCCTAAATGGAAGAAAAAGGATACTGCCCTGATAGCCCACACTTCCCTGAGGGTCTCTGCAAAGGAAGACTGGTACTTTGACAGTGGATGTTCCAGACACATGACTGGAATCAAGAACCTCCTCAATAATGTTAAGCCTCACACCACCAGTTTTGTGACCTTTGGAGATGGTGCTAAAGGTGAAATCAAAGGAGTTGGTGATTTGGACTGCCCTGGAGTTCCAAGTCTGAATGAAGTACTGCTGGTAAAAGGGATGACTGCTAATCTCATTAGTATCAGTCAATTGTGTGATCTAGGATTCAAGGTCAATTTCTCAAAATCTGAATGTCTTGTAATCAATGACAAACAAGAGATAGTAATGAAAGGAGTCAGATCCAAAGACAACTGTTACTTGTGGGAGCCTGAGAACACTAATTTCTCATCTGTGTGTTCCATTGCAAAAGAAGAAAAAGAGGTGAAACTGTGGCACCAAAAACTTGGCCATCTTCATCTAAGAGGTATGAAGAGGATTATCTCCTTGGAGGCAGTCAGAGGGATTCCAAGACTACAAATTGATGAAGAAAGAGTTTGTGGTGAATGTCAGGTTGGTAAGCAGACTAGGATGTCACATCCAAAGTCAAGACATCTGACCACCTCTAAGGTTCTAGAACTTCTTCATATGGATATGATGGGACCAATGCAAGTAGAGAGTCTTGGTGGAAAAAGATATGCCTATGTGGTTGTGGATGATTTTTCCAGATTCACCTAGATTAATTTCATTAGGGAAAAATCTGATGTATTTGAAGTTTTTAAAGAATTATGCAAAAGAATTCAACGAGAAAAGGAAGGGAGTATTGTCAGAATCAGAAGTGATCATGGCAAGGAATTTGAAAACAACAAGTTTGATGATTTCTGTTCTTCAAAAGGAATTAGTCATGAGTTTTCTTCTCCTATAACACCTCAACAAAATGGAGTTGTGGAAAGAAAAAACAGGACCATACAGGAATCTGCCAGAGCAATGTTACATGCCAAAAGACTTCCTATGTATTTTTGGGCTGAAGCTATGAATACAGCCTGCTATGTTCATAACAGGGTCACCTTGAGGAAGGGAACCTCATCCACCATATATGAACTCTGGAAAGGAAGAAAACCAACTGTGAAGTACTTCCATGTGTTCGGCAGCAAATGCTATATTCTGGCTGATCGTGAACAAAGAAGAAAACTGGACCCTAAAAGTGATGAAGGCATATTTCTAGGATACTCCTCAAACAGCAGAGCTTATAGAGTATTCAACTCCAGAACCAAAACCATGATGGAATCAAAAAATGTTATAATTGATGATTATCATGAAGAAATAGATGTTCCTTGTACTGTTGAGACATTCTTTGAGACTTCAACCCAACAGAATGACCTACCCAACTCCACCACAACAGAATCTGAATCAAAGGAAGCTAGCAAGATCCCTTCCATCAGAATTCAGAAGGATCATCCAAAAGAGCTCATCATAGGAGATCCCAATAGTGGAGTCATCACAAGATCTAGAGAAATCATCTCAAACTCTTGTTTTGTGTCCAAAATGGAACCAAGAAATGTCAAGGAAGCTTTAACTGATGAATATTGGATTGGTGCAATGCAAGATGAACTGAACCAATTCAAGCAACATGAAGTTTGGGAACTGGTTCCTAGACCTGAAGGAACTAACATCATTGGGACAAAATGGATATTCAAGAACAAGTCAGATGCTGAAGGAGTTGTCACCAGAAATAAGGCAAGACTTGTTGCTCAAGGATACACCCAGGTTGAAGGGGTTGATTTTGATGAAACCTTTGCACCTGTAGCCAGGCTGGAATCAATCAGACTCTTGTTGTCCATTGCTTGTCTTCTGAAGTTCAAGTTATTTCAGATGGATGTGAAAAGTGCCTTTCTAAATGGGTACTTGAATGAGGAAGCTTATGTGGAACAACCTAAAGGCTTTGTGGATCCAACCCACCCTGATCATGTCTACAAATTGAGAAAAGCCCTATATGGCCTGAAACAAGCTCCTAGAGCATGGTATGACAGGTTAACAAAGTTTCTCTCAGACAAAGGCTACAGAAAAGGTGGCTTGGACAAAACTCTCTTTGTCAAAACTGAAGGAGGAAAGTTGATTGTTGCCCAAATATATGTTGATGACATAGTGTTTGGAGGAATGTCAGAACATATGGTTAAACACTTTGCTGACCAGATGCAGGCTGAATTCAAAATGAGTCTCATGGGAGAACTAACTTATTTTCTTGGACTGCAAGTCTCACAGATGGAGGACTCAATCTTCTTATCTCAAAGCAAGTATGCTAAGAACATTGTAAAGAAGTTTGGTATGGAGAATGCAAGTCACAAAAGGACTCCTGCTCCTACTCATCTAAAGCTTTCCAAATATTCAAGTGGGGTTAAGGTGGATCAAAGTCTGTACAGAAGCATGATAGGAAGCTTGTTGTACTTAACTGCCAGCAGACCTGATATTGCCTTTGCAGTTGGTGTTTGTGCAAGATACCAAGCTGATCCCAAAGTCAGTCATATCAATCAAGTGAAGAGAATTTTGAAGTATGTAAGTGGAACTTACAACTATGGATTGATGTATACTCATGGCTGTGAACCAGCTCTGACTAGCTACTGTGATGCTGATTGGGCTGGTAGTGCTGATGATAGAAAAAGCACCTCTGGAGGATGTTTCTTCTTGGGAAATAATCTGGTTTCCTGGTTCAGCAAGAAACAGAATTGTGTGTCTCTTTCTACTGCTGAAGCTGAATACATTGCAGCTGGTAGTAGCTGCTCTCAAATGATCTGGATGAAACAGATGCTCACTGAGTATAATGTCACACAAGATGTTATGACATTGTACTGTGACAATCTGAGTACAATCAACATTTCCAAGAATCCCATTCAGCATAGCAGGACAAAACATATTGACATACGACATCACTTTATCAGAGACCTTGTAGAAGAGAAGACAATCAAATTGGAACATGTTGCCACTGAGCTACAGCTGGCTGACATTTTTACCAAGGCTCTAGATGCAAATCAATTTGAAAACTTAAGGGGTAAGTTGGGTATTTGCCAACATGAGGAATTCTAGCAATTAATTTTGCTTAAAACAAGGATTAAAGGAGTTATGCTTGTTCTGATTGGGTTAAAATTATATTTTCCCATTTCCTACAATTCTTTTAAGAAGTTGAATAGACACTCCTTTTCTTCCTTCCCCTCTCGTCTCCTCATCAAAACCCAGTCTCTCAATCAGAATTCTCTCTTCAGTTGCTATTGGTCCTCTAAAACTGTCAGAATGTCTCAAACACCATCATCATCCAATACGACTATTTCAACCTCTTCCTCTGATCAAGATTCTAGGACAATCTCTTCCTGTCTGGACTCTGAAGTTCTGGAGATCTCTTCTCGTAGAAAAGTGGGATCTAACCCCACAAAGGTCAAAGAGTTGAGAACAAGACATGCAGGAAAGTCCCAAGCTTCTGCCTCTGGTAAACCATCTCATCCTTCTTCTTCAGTTCCCCCTGAAATTGCAAATAGGGAAGGGACAGCCTATGTTAATCAAGCAATAGCAAAAATTGTTTCAAGAATTCTGAACGAGAACCACTCAGTTCCTGGCATTTCTGTTCCTCTGAACCAAGAAAGTTCAAATGCTGAAACAAATCCAGATGTCTCTAAGAATGTTGAGATATCAAACAAAGAGAAGAATGCTGACATTGCTCACAAGAAAAGGAAGAAGCCCGAATCCTCTGAGTCTGATGACAGTGCTTAAAGGTTGGTTGCTGTTTGGTGGTGTTGCTGGTTGGTGCTGATATCTGGTGGAGTTTGGAAGTGTGCTCTTATTATCTTTTTGGATAACTGTATAATCTTTATAAACATGTATCTTTGGCCCATTTGTGGCTAAAGAGGGGGAGAATATTTTGGTACTTACTTAATTAGTACTTGCTCAATTAGACATTCTATTTTTCTGCAGTCATTTATTTCTGCTGCTATCTATCTCTGATTGCTTAGGGTCTTTAGCCAAAAATCTGCCAAAGGGGGAGTTTGTAGTTGTTTAGGTATTGGCTTGCATTTTTGGTAAAACCCAAGTGTATGTGTGAATGTCATGACTGATGTCATAACATTCTAGTTTAGTTTGTACTGATTCATTAGGTACCTTTGCAGAAAAATATTGTCATTCAGGTACTGATGTTTATAAGTGTGTATCTGAGCATTTTGCAAAATGATCACATTTTCCTAAAATCAGTAGACAGGTTTTTCAGATGTCATAACAGATGTTAAGACATCCTGTTCTGAACTAACAGGTTTGCAGGTTGGTTAATTCTGAGTTTTTTCAGGAAAATAACTCAGTCTTTCCAGAACAGATTCCTGTGTTTTCTGAGGGTTAACCTAACTCAACCCTAACCTGGTTAATTAATTCCTGTGACCTAGTCTTAAGGTCAAACGAAATTAACCCTAGGTTTTTGTGGAAACCCTAACTGAAGTTGCAGTTGCTATATATTCAACAGAGCTGCTGTTCTGCAAGGAATCCCTTTTTTGATCAGAAGATCATTTGTAATCTGTATAGGTTTAATTATTGTACTCCAAGCAATTATCATTGTGATAAGTGACTTGGAATAGGTTTTTATTTGTAAGGGTTGTGTAGCACTCAAAGCTTTGAAGCAAGAGTGTTTGAATGTTCCTTGACTAAAGCTGTGAAGCAGAGTCAAGTTAGTTGTGTATCACTCAAAGCTGTGAAGCAAGAGTGGTTGTGTTACTTGATTAAAAAGCTGTGAAGCTTAATCAAGTGTATGTTTTTGAAGAGTGTCTTCATCAAATCATTAGTCAAATTGTGTTATGTATCACTGCTGTGATTGAGGGGGAGTGAGTAGGAACTCAGGTTTAAGTTGTACTTAGATTGAAATTGCATTGGGTAGGTCTTAAGTGAAGGAGATAAACTGGTTGGTTTATTCCTGAATTAACATCTCTTATAGTGGATTTCCTCCCAGGCTTGGTAGCCCCCAGAGTAGGTGTTGTTGCACACTGAACTGGGTAAACAATTGACTGTGTTCTTTATTGTTTTTGTATTTACTGTCATATAGTAAGTCAGATACGGTGTCATAACATTGAACGTGACATTGAGTATCTGCAGCCAGAATTTCACTAACCATACAATTACCTTCAAGAAATTTTCCCTATATTTCTCCATAGAAGTCCAGTTTCAGAGCTCTGCAACTCAACTTCATAAGGTAGATTTCTCCATCAATTCTTTAAAAATTTGATATCATTGTGAAGCTCTCATTTCCCTGGTTCTAGTCGTAAAACTTTATTTTATTTGGAAACACATTTTGACCATGAAATTTCAAATCCCTTTTCAAAACTTTCCTTCCAAATTGCTTGAGCTACAGTTTATATAAATTTGTCGCGAAGGTCTGGTTGTCTTCGTCTTGAAGAGACGAAGCGAATAACATAGGTCTGAGCTTCTGATTTTACAGTTTGAGAGACCTGCAATTCACCTTGACTGGAGGTTGAAGATGACCAATGTGTCATCTTCCAACCAATGAGGGGGCGCCACTTGTTTTTTAGAAAACTGATTTAATTAATGATTCAGTGCTTTATTCACTAAAGTCCATAACATGCACAGCGTGCCAGGTCCACTTGATCTGTTTACTAACGCGTTTTGACATTGATCAGATGTCCCATATTTTTTTGGTTTGATATTTTATTTTCTGATTTTTATTTTATTTGTTTTAAATTTTAAAAAATCATAGAAAATTCATTTTTAGTCCAAAAAATTTGAAAAAATTATAAAAAATATTTTTGATTTTTCTCTTTGTTATTTTTATTTTTACACAAATTTATTTTGTGTTTTGACATTTTTTATAAATTTTCACTTTATTTGAATTGTTTTAAATGTTTAAAAATATTTTTATGCATTTTTAAATTCTGAAAAAAATTATAGAATGATCCATTGATATTGTGACAAATATTGGTGACCTCATTTATTTTTTATTTCTGACTTTATTATTTTTTTATCATTTTTGGTTTATTTTACTCATTTCTTTTAATTTTAAAAATAGTTTCTGACTTTTTATTTTACTCATTCCTTTTTTTGATTTTATTATGGTCTTACTTTTTATTTCTTGATTAATTTGAACATAGTTGATATTTTTCTCTTTTCTTTCTATTTTAAAACATTTTTATAAACCTTTTATAATTATATATTAAATGCAATATTATTTTGTGATTATTTTCTGGCTGATATTGGGTTGAATTTTTGATCATGAACTTTATTAACATCATTGGATCCATGGTATTGAGTCTAACTCCATAAAAATGGATGAATGATTTTAATGATAGTTTGATTTAAATTTAATTCAAATGTGGTTTGTATATTCTTTCACACCCCTCTTCATCTCATCCTTTTCTGATTGCACTAAGCGTTATTGGAGCATGATCTCCATATCATGTCTCAAAACAAATTGTGCATAGATTGCTATTGACCGACCTTAAAATAGGTGCGGCTTCTAGATAAGTTCACTTACGATTGCTTAACATAGCGCTAAATTTTGTCCTGATTCGAATAAATGATCATTCGTGGCCCAAACCTATGTTTGCAAGCCCAAGTATGTTAATTTGATCTCTTTGATCCAATAACCTTGAGATTAATTGTGTGGAGGCTTTGGTCCTACCAATCCTCTAATGGTTCTACAACACTTTTGGTCAACGTGGATCACTTAAACATCGTTGATAATTAAATGGTACTTTTGAGGAATTCCAAATGGGTGATATACTTGACAAAAAAGCAAATGCAACTTGTTGTGTTGAGGCTTTGGTTCTACCAATCCTCTAATGAGTTCCAAATGCCAGTTTCAAGATAGTCATCCAACTAACCACTAATTATCAAATTGTTTTTAATTTATGCTTTGTGTACCATTTACTTTAAGCATTACATTTCATGCCATTTTGATTTTTCTCACTTGAGCATTTATATTCTTGTTATTTTTATTTTGCTCACTTTGATATTTTTCTCTTATCTTTTAAGGCACCTAATAATAAACATGAACCATAAAAGGCTTTAATGATACTTGGAATATTTGGTTACTATCCTTAGCATTATGGAGTATTGGACTTCTTGGACTTAGGATTAGAAACCTTAGCCTATGTTGGAGACCTTGGACCTTAATTGATATTTTGTCTAGAGTTCTTGAGGTTTACCTCAAGACATTGAGTTGTTTGTTTGTTTTGTGTGCATGTTATTGTGATTACATTTTTTGTTTGTAATATGGAATTCATCTGTATACAGCTGTTACTCTCCCCAATTTTTGTGATGATTTAATACACTTGAAGTTTGGTTTTCTAAAGAGGTCTAGTATCTTTGCTTGCTTGGTTTCAATCTAAAGAATGAGAATTCTATTTTGACTCATAATGTCAAGTATTGGCTTCTTGTTTGTTAGATGGTTCTCATCCCTAGCTTTTAATTTATGCTTTAGGATAGTCTCTTCTTCTCCTCCCACCTTCTTTAATTTCAAAAATCTTCTTCCTCTTTTTGAAAACTCTTCTTTGTTTTTAAACTTAAACTACTTTCATAATAAACTTGGATTTAGGTCCATGCATTTTCAAAACCTTTTCATCAATAAACTGCAATCAACTTAATAATACCTTGACATTTTTGTAAGAAGAATAAAATTAAATCAATCTCATTTCAAACTATTTTGCCACTTTGGCTATATATTTTAAAACTTTTATCAAAAGATAAGACTATTGTCAATCATTGTAGTGATGCAAACAACTATACTTCTACAATATGTAGTGAAGAGAGATATTTTCCACTTTGATGTTGAGTGAGACATTGTTGATTTTAAAATCCAAGCCATATCCTCCACTTTGAGATGATGCAAAGTCTCCATTCTCATGATTGTGGGTAGTAAGTATGTTTTCCACACGGACAATGACAATGATGTCTATCTCATAAAATTAACCAACACACTTGTGTTTTAAATTTTTTTAAAGAGGAACTACATGTACCCTGATCCCCTATTGCACGAAAGGTGGTACATATGTACTAAACGTTCGCAACCGAGGCGGGTGCAAAAATCATATAAAATATATTTCTTCTCTCACCTTCACCATCTATTTTACATACAACATTTTATAGCCAAAATATACAGATTTTTCAAAAAGGTTCCTGCAGAGTACCGTAGATGTTTAGGGTGATAATACCTTCCCTTTGCATAACCAACCCCTTTACCTTGAATCTTTCCCCCTCTTTTTGAGTTATCCGCTCGTTTCCCATTCCTTTGGAAACAATAAAGCATGGTGGCAATTTTTGTTTTGATATGTATAAGTCTAGCCAATGCAATGGCTTAGTCTTAAACATTTCTATCGCTACTGCACCCACACTAACATGTTGTTGAGACCCAAATGTGAAGGTTTGAGCCATTATCTAACCCCCATGCTTCCTGAATCATGCATCACCATGTTCATGCAGATTTGTGTTGATTGAACCATATCTCACAAATCCGCATGCTTTAGTCCAAAACAATGATCCCAGTGGATTCACAAGCCCCAAATTAGGGGGTAGGATCCAATTATCATTTTATTTTACAGGTTTGGGAAAGATCCGGTGAAGGAGGTGGCTGGAGAAGACGACTAGAGCTAGGGCTCCAGCGCTTCTCCAGTGAGTCACATATTTGATCAACGTTGACTCCCACTTGGCATTGTAAGCTCTCCTGGTTGGCTCTTGCACGCACCCTGGGTCCCATAATTACTTAAGTTTTTTAGTTTAATATTTTAACACATTTTATTATATGATCATTGTTTTTTGTTAGATTAACAGATAAGTATTCCAGCTCAGTTGGTGGAAGTAGCGTGTGATAAGGCATTTATATGCAAGGGCAGGGGTTCGATCCCTGCCTCTTGCATTTTGTTTTCATATTATTTGATTCTTGCAAATCATGTGTATTGAATTCCAACGCGCCTACCATGCACCTTCAGATCTCAGCCAGTTGATCCTAAGGAATCCAGATCCAGCACTCCTGGTGCACTCCCTCACGATGGACCCTCAATGAGTCAGTAACATTGAAGCACACAAGAGTGAGCTTGATGTATCTGGGCCTAACAAATTCATTTGTGCACCCCCCTTTCAGGCTTCACATCAGGCCCATGTTTTTATTTTATTTTCTTGCTTTAAGTTTTATTTATTTAATTTGTTTTATATTTATTTTCTAAAACCATTTTTATTTCATGATAAAATCAGAAAAGTCACAAAAAATAGATTTAGGTTTTTACAATTTAATTTAATTTTTTTGTAAATTAATTAATTTTATTTAATTATTTTTTGATTAATTTAAAACTAATTAGAATTAGGTTTATTGATTTCAAGTCTTTTTTTTCAAATAAAAACACAAAAAATGTTAGAATTAGTTTCCTCTTGATTAATTTTAATTGCATTTTATTTATCACTTTTTATTTAATTAAAATGAGTTTTTTTAATTCAATTTAAATATTTTCTTAATAAAAATAACAAAAAATATGCTAAGTGTATAGAAGTATTTTAGGGTTTCTATTACGCTTTTCGTATTCGCGCGCCCATTTTAATTTCACATTTTTATTTCCAAATATTATGTATCTGCATATGGGTTGTAATAGTTTAAACTTAGGACTTTCACTTTTGCTTCCCCATTTTGGATTTGTAACTCCCCCTCCCCAAGGCCACGTAATAGCGTAAATTCAATTCTCGCCTTTTTATTTTCTGTACATATATTAACTGTTAGATGTATGTTAATTTGATTGCATGATAAGACTAAAAGTAAATGTTAGAAAACCTAACATCCAAGACAAATAATTGAAACACAACAAACTCTCACACGCGCACCTCTAAGGTACCTCCACTTGTTGCCTTCAGAAAAATAGTCATGTCCGACGAACGTGGGACACTTTTGCAAAGACTCTCGGTTAAAAAGATCGTAGTCCCTCGATGACCCTTCGATGTTGCCTTCGGTAAATGATGTAGTCCCTTACGATAAAATTGCTAAAGTGCCCTACGAGTTGCCTTCGTGACTTTACAATGACCCGCGCTTGTCCCTCAAACATCCAATGATAGGGCTACCCACAAACTAATGGTAGTATAGCACTATCTAAAGGAAAAGAGGAAAAGAACAAAGACAAATCGAGTAGGTAGACCGCTTATAGTTGCTTGCTCACAAAAAACAAAACAAACAATTTTTTCACATACACAAGCTTTTCTCTAAAATATTTTCAAATATAAAACACTTTGTATACGTTTTGAACGATACGAGAAACATTACAAAGTTCACCGCACTAAGGCGTCTTTTCAAAAGTATTTTCAAAAATACACTTATACAAAAAAGAAGCATTTTCAAAGTGAGCTAGCAATTAAGAGCCTGTAGATAACTACAAATGGAAAGGGTGATAATATCTTCCCTTTCCATAACCTACCCCCCTTACTCAGAAAAAAATCTCGAAAGGTATTTCCTGTTCTTTTCACCCCTTCCTTTGTTGGATAAAAGAAAAGTCTGTGGAGACTCTTGCTAACTGCAACATTGCAATAAAATGAAAAACCAGTAAAAGTCAGTTCTCCCACCGTATTATAGAATTGGCGACTCTGCTGGGGAAAACTGCTAAAAAAAGTGGGGACACCTTAGAGATAGTTCACATTTAAATGCTTTACCTATTTCACTTGCTTACTTTACATTTCGAGTTTATGTTTGAGTATTCTTGTAAAGATCCTATACCCGGATCTGGGGCACTTTTAGGTAAGCACAAATAGATCATTGATACTGTACTACATAGACCGATATGGTTAAAGTGCCGGCTGCATTAGTGTGACACATTTGTTGGTACCGGTATCCCTTGTGTTAAATCGAGGAGACTATGGAGCCGCTGTGTGGTGTCATAAAACACTAATTGACCTTAGAACCTTAGTTGAAAAAACTTGGCCATTAGAAAAGTAGTGAGATAGCCGGCTTTAGTATAAAGCTGAGTATTTGTTGATACTCGATACTGCACTCATTGAGATTGGACTTTTGAGATATTTCGGCCGCGAGAAAAGATCGCCTGAGCTGAAACAATGCCTAATAAAGAAAGATCAGTGATATTAAGACTCCTTAGGACCCGATTTCTTTTCTAGGATAGGTTGGACCAACTAAACTTCAAGACAGTACTTACCTATAAACCACATGCAAGCCTAAACCTAAGGTCTTGTGTGTTTTGCTTGTGTGTGATTAAATTGTTCAAACATAACATCATGCATCATAACATCCATATTCATTTCACTAACCATTTCAAGGACCAAGGGAATTTACCTTTATTCTGTTTTGCAGATCATGGCTTCCGTTCGTAGAAATACCGTCCAAATTAGCTTTGTGAAAATACATATCCAACTTAAAGAGCTAGTATCAAGGGTTTCTGAGACTTCCTCGTTCACCAAGAAATATGGTCTACTTCTAAACCTGGTTACCTCGAGCTTTGATGAGAAGATGATGGGTGTACTCTTTTAGCTCTTTGACCCAAAACACCATTGCTTCACATTTCCCGATTATCAGTTGGTACCCACCATGGAAGAGTTCTCTCAATTATTGGGTGTACCTATTCTTGATCAGAAGCCTTTCACCGGTTTAGAGGAGGCTCCAAAGCCAGGGGTAATTGCAGCAGCCTTGCATCTGAAATAGTCTAACATTATATCTAACTGGGAAACAAGAAGTGGAGGCAAGGGTTTCCTAGTTTAGTTCCTATAGAAAAGACTCAATTGTTTTGGAATGATTTAGACTTCCAAGCTTTCTAAGAAGTCCTAGCTCTTCTAATCTATGGGTTAGTACCATTCCCTAATCCAGACATACTCATAGATGTGAATGCTGTCAAGTTTTTCCTCTCTCGTAACCCTGTGCCTACTTTGCTCGGAGATATCTTGCATTCCCTTCACACTCGTACCATGAAGAGAATAGGGGTTCTTATGTGTTATATACCATTGCTGTCTAGGTGGTTTATTTCGCACCTTCCTTAATTAGTATTGAAGAAAAAACAAGGTTTGACTTGTTCGCAAAGGATATTGTCACTTTCTCACTCGAAAATTCTTTTTGTACTCCTGATCTATAGGAGATGTCTCTATCATCGACCACTGTGGGGAATTCCCTAATGTCCCACTCCTTGGCATTAGGGGAGGTATCACTTATAATCCTTGTCTGGCTCTACGACAATTCGGTTATGCTCTAAGGGATGGTCCCCATGATATGCTTATCCAAGGCATTATGTTCAACTACGAGGATGATGTTCAAGGGTATTGTAAAAGGTTCGTACGAGCTTGGGGCATGGTAAACAAGGTTGATAGCAAGACTTTGGGGCATAAGAATTCCATTCCTATGAAGCCTTATCTAAAATGAGTACAAGCTCGTGCCCAAAACCTTATGATGCCATTTACAACCATCTTGCCAGTGATTGTGGAGCCTATCACCGAAGGAGATATTCCTTATACAGTTCTCCATCCTGACATGCACATTGATCTTGAAGAGTTGCAGAGGTCCTGGATTCAGATGAAGGAAGAACGAGATACCTTTAGAGATCAATTCTACACCAGTGAGAAGAAAGTGTTGGAGCTCACGAAGTAACTTCACGAAGAAAAATTTCTTAATGTCTATCTCGGCACGAAGAGGAAGCGCCCATGGGAGACTTGATCCTTAGATTTTAAGAGTTTTAATTTTCAATTGTAATCCTAAAAGGTAGTTGTAATATAAATTTTACTAATAAAACCTTTGTTTCATTTTGGTTCACAAATTTAAATTTCCTGAAGTCCTTGAAAACATCGCATAAACATGTCATGCATATCATTACATAAGAAGGTATTTCAAGACATGTTTCTTATCTTTTCGCTATTTATTTCAGCAAAAAGAAATGACTCTTGAACAAAACATTAAGGATCTTCAAGCGCAAAACGCTCAATTCCAACAGATGTGTTAGACGGTGTGGCAAGTGATCGAGAGGGGTGGTGAATAGATCACCTCTTCTTTTTCAAGGATTTAAAATAGTTTTATCAAAGAGAGTTGAAAGCAGCAAAAATTAATGTCCTGAATCAATTCCGTCTACTTTGAACCGACTACTAGAAAGCTTGACATGTGAAAACTTTGCTGGATTTTTATTGAATGGAATGGATGAATATACAACTCAAAAATCTTGACGTTTCAATGCACTTATCATAAAACAGAATTTCCAATGAATTTAGAAATATGATAGGAATTTTGTCAAACAATTGGCGTATGCTTGTATAATGATTTAATAGTGGTGGTTTGGTAAAAATTTTGAGCCACTATGTTTATCATTTGTCTGTAAAACTTAGCACGCCAATTGGATTGCAAAAATATAGAATATGTGAAACTGTAAAGAGAAAGAAAGAGAGAACGATACACAGGCAGTTTGGTAAGGAAGTTCCCCACTGCCGTCCTCGCATGTGGGTACGTCTCCCTCTCAATTTCACAATCGAAACTGAGAACTTTTATATCAATATGCTAAATGTTTGATAGCAAGGTTACACTACACATAAAGCAAGAAATCCCTATGATCTTCTTCTTCTTGTAAGAACCACCACTTGATATGAGCTGTATCAAGATTCCCTGCAAAGTCACAGAACGATCCTCCGCTTCCACGACCTGTTTGTTCAAAATCCTTCTGATTTCCAAACCCCTCGCTACGGCTGAATCCGACTCGTGCGACCGTGACTGACAAAACCCTCAAGAACACACCCGTTCTTGAAGGACAAACCCTCTGGTTTATTTCTTGAACCCTCTTCAACCTTCAACTCAGCTAGACTTCTTCAATACTCAGCTGAACGTTATCTCAAACCGCATGATCCAATGCAACAAGGATGTTTGATTTTCTTTGTTGTTGTTGAATGTAAGATGGTTGAGAAGATGATGAAGATGAAGGAATTAAAAGCTTCTGGTTGCTCACAATTGTTTTGCACACAATCTTCTATGCTGCTATCTTATGTTCTAAAGAAATGCTTGATTATATTTATAACAGAAAACGGTTAGTCAAAAAAGAAAGTGCATGAGTCGATGCATGTTGGTCATGTGTCGACTCATGTTAGTTACATGTAACATGATGAGTCGATACATTATGTTTTGAGTCGATACAAAAACCTGTTATAGCATTTTACAAAATCAACACTTTTATACCCGTCGACACATAATGCGTATGTGTCTATACATACTGATTGTAAATTTAAATTTTGAATTTAAAACATAGTATGAGTCAACACATGATATTATGTATCGATACATATAAGTTTCAAAACATTTTCCAAGGTCATCAGAATGTTTTGTGTCGATACATAAGGTTTTTTGTCGATTCATACAAGTATTACAGGGGCATCAAAATATTATGTGTCGATGCATGAAATTTATGTATCGATGCATGCAATTTTTAGATTTACATTCCAGGATCATCAAAGAGTTATCTATCGACTCATAAGCTTTTGTATTGATACATAATAGTTTTGAGATACAAGTCCAGGGACTTCAGAAAGCTATGTATCGATACAAAACTTGATGTGTCGACACATAATGGTGCATTATGAGAGAAATTTAATTTTGGCTTATTCAAACATGTTATATTATATTTGCAATCATTCAAAATCAATCTATGAAGGGGTTGCTCACAAGATGTTCCTGGCTCTGACTAAGGGACAAGAAGATCTGAAAGCTCTCCTCACTAAAGAGAAGAAAAAGAAGGGAAAGAAATCGGTTGTCATCCTGAATATGGGAAGAAGACTTAGAGGACTAGCCAAGCAAGCTCTAGAATTCATAACTCTATCAAATGAGGGGAATAATCAGGAAGAGGGTGACAAGAAGACAAAATAAGAAGATAACAGCCCAAGGACTGATGAAGAGGAAGTAGACTATGCTGAAGAACAATATCCTCCTGCTGATGAAAAGTATAAACTGCTGGAGGATCGTCTAAATGCTATGGAGATTCAGTGGGTACCTGGCTTAGACTTTGAAAAGTTAGGGTTGGTCTCAGGAGTGGTCATCCCACAAAAATTCAAAGTTCCCATTTTTGAAAAATACAAAGGTGTTTCATGTCCCAAGCTACATCTGAGGTCTTACGTCAGGAAGATCCAACCCCATATAGCTGGTAGGAAATTATGGGTTCACTTCTTCCAAGAAAGTTTGTTAGGAACACATTTTGAGTTATTTTATCAGTTGGGAGGAACCAACATTCACAACTGGGAAGATTTGGCTGCTGCTTTTTACAAGCAGTATCAATACAATGCTGACCTTTCTCTAACACATATGCAACTTTAAAACATGTCTATGGGTTCTAGTGAGGGTTTCAAAGATTATGCCCAAAAATGGAGGGACCTTGCAGGTAGAGTCCAGTCACCTCTGTCTGATAGGGAGTTGGTGGACATATTCTTGGGTACTATGACGGATCCATTTTTCAACCATTTGATTGGAATTTCTTCAGCCGGATTCACCGAGTTGATATTGATAGGAGAACGAGTGGAAGCTGGTATCAATAGTGGTAAAATCTAAGGGGCTGCATCTTCAAGTACTGTGAAGAAGCCGTTCAATGGAAAGAAGGAGTATAGTGCTGCCTATGGTCATAGAAGTCATGGTAAAGTTGAATGTCGTCCAACGGTAGGAGCTGTAATGATCTCCAACCCTGCTCCAGCTCAACGACAAAATAATCAGCGCATGCATGATGCACCTAAAAGACAATTCACCGGGATCAACATGCCTTTGTCTCAGGCATTGCAGCATTTGGTGAAGGCTGACTTGGATGTAACGCCCTAATAATTTAATTAATTATTTAATTAAAATTATTAGTTCGAGTTGAGCAATATTGTGAATTATTGTTAAGTTGCTTTGTGATATTATTTGATTAAATGGTGGTTTAATAAAATTAAATATATTGGAGCATTATAAGATTAATTCTTGGGCTTATTTAAGTGATGTCATGTAGTAAATATGGGAGTGTGGATATTGGCCCAATAAGAATTACTAGAACTACAAGGTTAGGTGGATATAAAAGGAATTAGGTTAATTAAGAAAAAGTGAGAGAATAGATGGGAGAAACTAATTCTCGTTTTTATTGTACTAGTCTCACTAAATCGGCAATTCTCGATTCGTTAATTGTTGGATCATGCTCAAATTTTGAGGGTAGGTTTGCAACACCGACATCTAAATTTTTACGTGTGGATCTTCAAAATAAGGTCTGAGTTGGGAGATATCATCATTGCACTATAACTGCATATTTGGGAAACTTTTCAGCTTTGATTCTGATCTAGAGAGAAAAAAATCATGGAAGGTTTTGGTAGAAGAGAAGTTGCAGAGAAGAGAAAAAGAAGGGTTTTGAGGAGAAGAAGAGGGATGTGTGGAAGTTACACCAAGCGGACAAGAGGAGATTCAATCGGAGACCCTTAGAGTTACCTTCAATCCAAACCAGGTAAGGGTGGGGTTCAATCTCTATAATCGGGTATATGATAAACTTTATGTGGGGTTGGGTTGTATAAATTTGTGCCATAAATTCTTGTCGATTCAGTTATATTGTGATTCTGTGAAGATTATCAATCCTGCAATTTTAGTTTTCAGTGAATATTCATAATGTGTTGATGAAGTTGTTCTGCAATTTATTTAAATCGTATTTCTGTATGATGTTGTTATGGCTATTATTGAGTTGTTGTCCTGAGATGAGACTCGAAAGAACATATAGGCGTGGTCGAAAGACTATGTCATATCTTATATTATTAATAAGTTAATATAATTAGTAAAATAATTTAGTATTAGATTAGATTAAAGAAGTTGCAGGAATAAATTGTAATACTTTAGTCAAATGAATAACAGGATGTATATGTAAGAGCAACATAAATAATAGTGTATGGACTAATTTAGCTGAGCATTGTTAGGAAGTATCAGTAGATGCAGAAATTGAAAATTGTCATACAGAAAGTATAACGGAGAATTTCATTAACAGAAGGAATAAGTTGAAATTGGTTTTGGTTTATGACTAATATTTTTCACTGGCAGGAAGTTGTAGTAATAGAAGTTGTACATAGCAAACAAGTAGTTTTGGCGGAGACCAATAATAAAAGTGAGCTAAATAACAGAGGTAGAATAATTTAGTATAATAAATTGATTAGTAGTAGTATAAATAAATAGTAGTAATAACAGTATATAAAACAATACCGATTATCCAAATTTGTAGATTTAGGCGGTAAAAGTAGTTAACCGAAATTAGTTAAAATTGTCAGTGTGAGTCGTATATACATGTGGGTATTTTTAGTTGGTTTGTTTTGTTAGAATTATGTAGAATACATTTGATTTGCATGTGAAGTCGAACTAAGTTGAATGGTTCCAGTTTATGGAATTGTGTTGTATACCTTGCTGAAAAATATGAAATTGCAGGTGATGATGAATTTGGTTGAATTGCCTCTATTTATGGGCAATATTATGTTGTAGGCCTATGGCCAATGTTGAGATGTCGTGTTATTGTGATTGTCTCTGTGAATTCTTGTTCATAATGTGAAGTTGTAGAGATTTTAGATGATGATGAATTACCTCTATTTACTAGTAATAATGGTGATGTGGGCTTATGCCTTGCGATGAATGATGATTGTTGTTAGTATGTGATGGTGCATTCATTGAGTCACAGACATTTGCATACCCTGTGATGGCCTGTATTTGCGGATTTTGTGAAGGCCTGTATTGACAGACTGCGAAGAAGGCTTATGCCTTGTTGATGCCTCTATTAATTGGCAATTTTTAAGTTGGGAGTTTTGCTCCGATGGTACCACATGCATGTGCGTTGTGATTGAGTCGCATTTGATGTTGCATATTAAGTTATTGTGAAGATAGATTCATTTTTGCTTTATGTTGTTGAATTGTTGTGAGAAGTATTATCTAAAAGCTATGAATTTAGTAGTTATGTCGTGTTGATGTTTTATTGTGATTAAAGTTGTTTGTAAGTTGTGAAGTGGTAATTTTATATGATCTGATTTAATATATTATTTATCATATGACTAATTATATAGTTTGATATCTCACCCCTTCTGTTTGAATGTTGCCCTCTGTTGGTAACGTGCAGGTAATCAAGAAGGATAGTTATTACCTCGTTAGTTCGAGTCGGTGTTGTCGCTCTGATACGTAGCACTCGGGGGGATGAACGCTTGATGTTTAGTTGTTGATTATTATTTGAGTTGCTGAATTTTTAAGTTGATTACATGAAATAAATTATTGTCTTGAGGTTGTTTTAGTTGAATAAAATATGTTAAGTGAATTAAAGTTGAGTATGTATATTCTGTTGCTTATCAATAAAAAGTTGTTTGATTTGAAAGAATAAATCAGATTATTATTGGTTCATCCGAGTTAAGTGTTATGTATCTGTTTGTATGCAATTAAATGAAGATTGATTTTTAGTTGAAAATGTAGCATCCTATTTATTATGAACTCTGATTTTCTTATTATCCGCCGGGTAGAAATGGGGTGCTACATTAGTGGTATCATAGAATGTCACTCCATCCAACTAAGTTGTCTAATGTTGTTTGTTCCTCAGTGCGCGACAAGTGTGTGAAACACTGTCGGTACTTGTTTGCCTTAATTGTAGGAAGTTAATTGAAGATAAGTGGGAGAGAAGCTTTGCTTCTC
Organism: Vicia faba; assembly: GCA_948472305.1. Lineage (NCBI taxonomy): Eukaryota > Viridiplantae > Streptophyta > Magnoliopsida > Fabales > Fabaceae > Vicia > Vicia faba. Next base: position 986,903,117 of record OX451739.1, read on the forward strand.
GGATATGTTCAATTGAAAGGTGTTGGTTTGGTGTGTTGCCGATGACGACAATGAAAGAATTATTGGAGTCTTGTTAAATTTGAAGGTGACTTGGGTTTAAGGTCTTGTTGTTAGTCGAGTTAGAGCGCCTTGAGAGAAATTGATCAGACATCGTTGGTGGTTACTTCTCGAAGAATGAAGAGCGATGTAATATTTGTTGATTTACGAAGCAAGTGTAAAATATCGATGTTTGAACAATGATGGAGTAATAAAGTTGCTGTAACTTTTGTGTTGGGATAACGTAAGTGGTTGTCGGAAGTAGTTGACATTGATAAGTAGTTGTGATTCATGAGTCTGAGTCGAAACTTGAAGAAGTGGGTAGTGTTGCGAAATGAATTGTTGCCCTGGTGTTTTGGAACTTGAACTTTGGCGAAGGAATGCATCTCTCGAGTTATAAGAAGTTTGGGAGCACGAGATATGTTAAGAGTTGTTTGAAATAAGTCTAAGTTAAAGACAAGTGAGTTTCAGAGTGGAATTTCCGTAAGCGAATCATAGGAAACTACATAATTATTATGGGACCTCGAAAATTCATAACTAAAGTTCCGGGCATCCGATTTGAGTTATGTTTGAAGCGTTGGAAAGATAACGAAATGAAATTCATTTTAAAAATGGTTCCAGTAGCGGTAATAGATTAATTTATCACGTGGTGATATTGGAAGTAAATGCAGTTTGTTGTTAAGCTAGTCTGTGGGACTAGACTTGTTCTTCAGTGTTATACGAGACGTCAGCATCCGAGTTGGGTGAATTAATGGAGAAATTGGAAGAGTTATTTAAAGTAATTTGTGAAATCAAAGGTATCATTTTGAAATCTTTAGTGTTATTAATTATAACGAAAGACGATAGTGTGAAGTTGTGTGGAATTTATGGTGTCGAAAAGGAGGAAGATTTATGCTAAGTGGTCAGAATGTATGTTATAGTTTTAGGAGAAGAGTTATCTTGAGTAATTTTATTTCCAAGTGAAAGTGCATGTAGATCCATTCAAGGTGGATGCAGTTCTAAGTTGGAGAATGGCGAAGTTTGTTATGGAGGTTAGTAGCTTGTTGAGCTTAGATGATTACTATCGTAGATGTTTGAGGTGTAGATATATATGAAATGTTGTTAGATAAGATGATAATGTTGAGAGTGTGAGTGGAATGAGTTTGAGAGGTGGAGATATATGTATTTTTGATGTTGTGAAATTAGGAAGAGGATTAAGAGTTTAAGAATGTTGTTAGAATCCTTTATGTAGATAAAGACTCAGACTAGAGTGAAAGGATTTGTAATGTATTGATATGCCAATAGATCTCGAGTTAGAAAATGATTGATCAACAAGGGATGGTGGGTGAATGAGGATTAGACATGTTGTGTTTTAGAAAACTTGAATACGAGTTTTAAGGAAACTCTATTATAGTTTGGTACGACGATTTATACTCCCTTATGGTTGTCGAATACTAATTGACAAATTGAGGAACTGATCACCCTTAATCCATTGTTAATAGTAGATGAGATTATGTTAGATGTTATAGATTTGTCTTTCTATCTTAATGGTGTGAAAAAGTATGGATGTTATATCACGAGAATAATCGCTCACCAATTTGTGTGAAATTAGTAGAGGAGTCGTTGAGTTAGAGTTGAGACGTAATGAACAATTCGGAGTAGTGGGTTTGTATGCAAGCTAACGTCGCAAAGTGAAAGATTGAGAATATATAATGAACAAAATTTTATGACAAATGTTAAAGAAAGTTTGGGATTAGATTGAAACTTGTAAACCATATAATCGACAGAAAATTTAATGAGGATGATGACTTAAGATGGATGATCAGAGTTGCACAGCTGAAGCATGATGTGGCGTAATTGCTATGCGTGTACGACTCATTAGAAGTGAAGGATTAAAACATCAGAAGCCTATGGGAATGATGTGTCTTAATTTACCTGCTTGATTTGGTGGATGGTTGATATATAGATGTTGTATCAGGGCACCATGTTTGCTAGTAAATATTTGTGGATTTTATAAGATGATTGTTGTGGATTGTTGGTTGATGGTGAACTATGGGTATGCTTGCTGAGTTATACAGTTAAGTTGATGTTGTAATGATTTTGTTATCATTATTGAGATGTTATTGTTGGTTACCATAAGTGATGAATAATATCCTATAATATGACAAAGTTAATTTTGTTGACTATGTTGATGTCACTATAACGGTGAATAGAGTTGTTGATATTTTTTTGATATTTGACATACATATACATATGAGAATAAAGTTGTATACGCGCATTAGTGTTGGGAAATTTGTTAAGAGGTGACGTGGTATATCCAAGTATAAGTGAGATATGGTTGTTACATTTCTACTATGGGAGTTGTTATGTCAGAGTGTTGCCGAAAAGGTTGGTAAGTTATTGACGGGTATGTCGTGAGGGTGTTGAGTGATTAGCATGCGTGCAATAAATTTACATCATGATTGAGTTGTTACTATGTCAAAAAGTAGTGGCCGAAGTATGGTATACGCGGATTTTGAGGATTAGAGAGTTGGATACGAGGTTCGCATTAAGGATGGAAGTATCGAGTAGATTTTCGAGGACGAAAATGTCCTAAGTGGGGGAGAGTTGTAAGGCCCCGATAATTTAATTAATTATTTAATTAAAATTATTAGTTGGAGTTGAGCAATGTTGTGAATTATTGTTAAGTTGCTCTGTAACATTATTTGATTAAATGGTGGTTTAATAATATTAAATATATTTAAGCATTATAAGATTAATTGTTGGGCTTATTTAAGTTATGTCATGTAGTAAATATGGGAGTGTGGATATTGGACCAATAAGAATTACTAGGATTACAAGGTTAAGTGGATATAAAAGGAATTAGGTTAATTGAGAAAAAGTGAGAGAATAGATGGGAGAAACTAATTCTCGTTTTTATTGCAGAAGTCTCACTAAATCGACAATTCCCGATTCGTTAACTGTTGGATCATGCTCAAATTTTGAGGGTAGGTTTGCAACACCTACATCTAACTTTTTACGTTGGGATCTTCAAAATATGGTCTAAGTTTGGAGATATCATCATTGCATTGTAGCTGCATATTTTGGAAAATTTTCATCTTTGATTCTGATCTAGAGAGAAAAAAATCTTGGAAGGATTTGGTACAAGAGAAGTTGCAGAGAAGTGAAAAATAAGGGTTTTGAGGAGAAGAAGAGGGATATGTGGAAGTTACACCAAGAGGCCAAGAGGAGATTCAATCGAAGACCCTTAGAGTTACCTTCAATCCAAACCAGGTAAGGGTGGGGTTTAATCTCTATAACCGGGTATATGATAAACCGTATGTGGGGTTGGGTTGTATAAATTTGTGCCATAAATTGTTGTTGATTCGGTTATATTGTGATTCTATGAAGATTATCAGTCCTGCAAGTTTAGTTGTCAGTGAATATTCATAATGTGATGATGAAGTTGTTCTGCAATTTATTTAAATCGTATTTCTGTTATGATGTTGTTATGGCTATTATTGAGTTGTTGTCCTGAGATGAGACTCGAAAGAACATATATGCGTGGTGGAAAGACTATGTCATATCTTATATTATTAATAAGTTAATATAACTAGTAAAATAATTTAGTATCAGATTGGATTAAAGAAGTTGCAGGAATAAATTGTAATGCTTTAGTCAAATGAATAACATGATGTATATGTAAGAGTAGCAGAAATAATAGTGTATGGACTAATTTAGCTGAGCATTGTTAGGAAGTATCAGTAGATGTAGAAATTGCAAATTGTCATACAGAAAGTATAAAAAAGAATTTCAGTAATAGGAGGAATAAGTTGAAATTGGTTTTGGTGTATAACTAATATTTATCACTGGTAGGAAGTTGTAGTAATAGAAGTTGTACATAGCAAACAAGTAGTTTTAGCGGAGACCAATAATAGAAGTAAGCTAAATAACAGAGGTAGCGTAATTTAGTATAATAAATTGATTAGTAGCAGTATAAATAAATAGTAGTAATAACAGTATATAAAACAATACCGATTATCCGAATTTATAGATTTAGGCGGTAAAAGTAGTTAACCGGAATTAGTTGAAATTGTCAGAGTGAGTCGTATATACTTGTGGGTATTTTTAGTTGGTTTGTTTTGTTAGAATTATGTAGAATAAATTTGATTTGCATGTGAAGTCTAATTAAGTTGAATGGTTCCAGTTTATGGAATTGTGTTGTATACCTTGCTAAAAAATATTAAATTGCAGGTGATGATGAATTTGGTTGAATTGCCTCTATTTATGGGAACTATTATATTGTAGGCCTATGGCCAATGTTGAGATGTTGTGTTATTGTGATTGTCTCTGTGAATTCTTATTGATAATGTGAAGTTGTAGAGATTTTAGATGATGATGAATTACCTCTATTTACTGGTAATAATGGTCATATAGGCTTATGCCTTGTGATGAATGATGATTGTTGTTAGTATGTGATGGTGCATTCATTTAGTCACAGACATTTGCATACCCTGTGATGGCTTGTATTTGCGGATTTTGTGAAGGCCTATATTGGCAGACTGCAAAGAAGGCTTATGCCTTGTTGATGCCTCTATTAATTGGCAATTTTTAAGTTAGGAGTTCTGCTCTGATGGTACCACATGCATGTGCATTGTGATTGAGTCGCATTTGATGATGCATCTTGAGTTATGGTGAATATATATTCGTTGTTGCTTTATGTTGTTGACTTGTTATAAAAAGTATTATCTAAAAGCTGTGAATTTAGTAGTTATGTCGTGTTGATGTTTTATTGTGATTAAAGTTGTTTGTAAGTTATGAAGTCGTGATTTTATATGATCTGATTTAATATATTATTTATCATATGACTAATTATATAGTTTGATATTTCACCCCTTCTGTTTGAATGTTGCCCTTTGTTGGTAACGTGCAGGTAATCAAGAAGGATAGTTATTACCTTGTTAGTTCGAGTCGGTGTTGTTGCTCTGATACGTAGCACTCAGAGGGATTAACGCTTGATGTTTAATTGTTGAGTATCATTTCAGTTGCTGAATTTTTAAGTTGATTACATGAAATAAATTGTTGTCTTGAGGTTGTTTTAGTTGAATAAAATATGTTAAGTGAATTGAAGTTGAGTATGTATATTCTGTTTCTTATCAATAAAAAGTTGTTTGATTTTGAAGAATAAATCAGATTGTTATCGGTTCATCCGAGTTAAGTGTTATGTATCTGTTTGTATGCGATTAAATGAAGATTGATTTTTAGATGAAAATGTATCATCCTATTTATGTTGAACTCTAATTTTCTTATTATCCACTGGGTAGAAATGGGGGTGTTATATTAGTGGTATCAGAGCAGGTCGGTTCGTCTAACCAAGTTGTCTAATGTTGTTTGTTCCTTAGTACGCGACAAGTGTGTGAAACACTGTCGGTACTTGTTTGCCTTAATTGCAGGAAGTTGGTTGAATATAAGTGGGGGAGAAGCTTTGCTTCTCGGATATGTTCAATTGAAAGGTGTTGGTTCAGTGTGATGTCGACGATGACAATGTAAGAATTCTTGGAGTCTTTTTGTTCCCGAATTTGAAGGTGACTTGGGTTCAAGGTCTTGTTGTTAGTCGAGTTAGAGCGCCTTGACAAAAATTGGTCAGACATTGTTGGTGCTTACTTCTCGAAGAATGAAGAGAGATGTAATATTTGTTGATTTACGAAGCAAGTATAAGATGTCGATGCTTGAACAATGATGGAGTAATAAAGTTGCTGTAACTTTTGTGTTGGGATCATATAACTGATTGTCGGAAGTAGTTGATGTTGATAAGTAGTTTAAATCGCGAGTCTGAGTAGAAACTTGAAGAAGTGAGTAGCGTTGCGAAATGAATTGTTGCCCTGGTGTTTTGGAACCTGAACTTTGGCGAAGGAATGCATCTCTCGAGTTATAAGAAGTTTGAGAACACGATATATGTTAAGAGTTGTTTGAAATATGTCTAAGTTGAAGAAAAATGAGTTTCGGAGAGGAATTTCCGTAAGAGAATCGCAGGAAGGTACAAAATTATTGTGGGACTTCGAAAATTCATAACTAGAGTTTAGGGCATCCGATTTGAGTTCTGTTTGAAGCATTGGAAAGCTAACGAAATGGGCTTCATTTTAAAAATGGTTCCAGTAGCTGTAATAGATTAATTTATCACATGATGATATTGGAAGTAAGTGCAGTTTGTTGTTAAACTTGTCTTTGGGACTAGACTTGTTCTTCAGTGTTGTACGGGACGTCAGCGTCCGAGTTGGGTGAATTAAAGGAGAATTTGGAAGAGTTATTTAAAGTAATTTGTGAAATCAAAGGTATCAATTGGAAAGCTCTGGTGTTATTAATTATAACGAAAGACGATAGTGAGAAGTTGTATGGAATTTACAGTGTCGAAAAGAAGGAAGATTTATGCTAAGTTGTCAGGATGTATGTTATAGTTTTGGGAGAAGAGTTCTCTTGAGTAATTTTATTTCCAAGTTAAAGTGTATGTAGATCCACTCAAGGTGGATGCAGTTCTAAGTTGGAGAACGGTGAAGTCTGTCATAGAGTTTAGTAGCTTGTTGAGCTTAGATGATTAATATTGTAGTTGTTTGAGGTGTAGATATATATATGAAATGTTGTTAGATAAGATGATAATGTTGAAAGTGTGATTGGAATGAGTTTGAGAGGTAGAGATACATGTATTTTTGATATTATGAAATTCGGGAGAGGATTAAGAGTTTAAGAATGTTGTTAGAATCCTTTATGTAGATAAAGACTCAGACTAGAGTGGAATGATTTGTAATGTATTGATATGCCAACATATCTCGAGTTATAAAATGATTGATCAACATGGAATGACGGGTGAATAAGGATTAGACATGTTTTATTTTAGAAAACTTGAATACGAGTTTTATGGAAACTCTATTATTGTTTGGTACGACGATTTATACTCCCTTATGGTTGTCGAATAATAATTGACAAATTGAGGAACATACCACCCTTAATCCATTGTTAATAGTAGACGAGATTATGTTGGATGTTATAGATTTGTATTTCTATCTTAATGGTGTGAAAAAGTATGGATGTAATATCATGAGAATAATCGCTCACCAGTTTGTGTGAAATTAGTAGAGGAAATAATGGGTTCACTTCTTCCAGGAAAGTTTGTCAGGAACCCAATTAGAGTGGTTCTATCAGTTGGAAGGAACCAACATCCATAATTGGGAAGATTTGGCTGTTGCTTTTTATAAGCAGTATCAATACAATACTGACCTTGCTCCAACCCCTACGCAACTTCAAAACATATCTTTGGTTTCTAGTGAGGGTTTCAAAGATTATGCCCAAAAATGGAGGGATCTTGCAGGTAGAGTCCAACCACCTCTATTTGATAGGGAGTTGGTGGATATGTTCTTGGGTACTCCGACAAACCCATTTTTCAACCATTTAATTGGAAGCTCTTCAGCCGGATCCACCGAGTTGATATTGACAGAAGAATAAGTGGAATTTGGTATCAAGAGTGGTAAAATCCAAGGGGCTAAATCTTCAAGTCTTGTGAAGAAGCTATTCAGTGGAAAGAATGAGGTTAGTGTTGCCTATGGTCAGAGAAATCATGGTAAAGTTGAACGCCGCCCAACGGTAGGAGCTGTAATAATCTCCAACCCTGCTCCAGCTCAACGGCAAAATAATCAGCGCAGGCATGATGCACCTAGAAGACAATTCATCGGGATCAACATGCCTTTGTCTCAGGCATTGCAACATTTGGTGAAGGCTGGCTTGGTCACTTTGAAGGATCCTCCCCAAAACCCAAATACTTCATCTCCCCGCTACAATCCAAATGCACGATGCGCTTACCATTCCAACAGTCCGGGGCATGATACAAATGATTGTTGGGTGTTTAAGAATAAATTTCAAGACCTTATTTATGCAAAGGAGATGGAATTTGACCCTTCTAAGACTCCCAATGCAATAACTGCACCGATGCCCAAACATGACAAAGGTATCAATGTTATTGATGATGTCCTTTTTGTTTCTTCCATGAATGATTTGACTACTCCTCTCTTAATTGTTAAGAAGAACCTCCTATGATCCGGTTTATTTCCAGGATGTAATGAAGATTGTCACCTTTGTGCATCCCTGCCCAATGGTTGTATATTGCGGAATATAGGTGTCCAACACCTGATGAACGATAGGGAAATTCTGTTCGAGAAGAATTCCTCTATGAAAAGCCTATGTGAATATGTAAGATGTGAAGATGTGTAAATTATTATAATCTCTAATAATCCTACAAGGGTCTCCTTAAAAGGGCTTATAAGGATTACTGACAGCCCTAAAATTGCTCCCCTGATCATTACCTCTCCAGGGCCCATACCATATTCCTCTGACAAGGTTATTCCTTAGAATTATAGAGCTGACGTCTATTACCATGGCATCAAGCAAGACATATTGGATATCAAGAATGAAGTTACAAAAGATATTGATCCTAACATTGACAGTATTGTTGGGACCAGTAAGATTACCAGAAGCGGAAGGATTTTCTCACCAGAAATCTCTCCAAAGACTGTTGCTACACCTATTGTCATTCCCACTGCTAAGCCGACTGAGACTCGGGGCAAAGAAGTGCTAAGAGAGCCTGCCCGGATGGAGGCACCTAAAGAAGCCATCCCTGAGGCCTCCAATCAAGAAATGGAAGAAATTTTGAAAATCATACGGAAAAGCGATTACAATGTTGTGGAGTAATTGGGGCAAACCCCCTAAAAAATTTCAATGCTAGCTTTGTTGTTATGCTCCAAAACCCATGCTAAGGATTTGGTAAAGGTTTTGAAATATGCTCATGTTCCACAAGAGAATTCTGCCGACCAATTCGAGAACTGCGTTGTTAGTCTGACCGCCGATAATGGATTAGGTTTCTCCGATGCTGATTTGACTCCTAAGAGAAGAAAACATAATGATGACCTGCATGTCTCTATTGAATACAGGGGCACTACTCTAGCTCATGTGTATGTGGACACTGGTTCATCTCTGAACGTTCTACCCAAGGGTGCCTTAGACATATTGGACTGTGAAGGACTTACATTGAAGCCTAGTAACATTATGGTGATGGCTTTTGATGGTTCCAAAAGGATGGTACATGGGAAGGTGGACATCCCGATCAATGTTGGTTCACAAACTTTTGACTCCACTTTTTACGTGATGGACATTCACCTATCTTACTCCTGCTTACTAGGGCACCCTTGGATTCATGGGGCCGGCGCTGTCACTTTCACTTTGCATCATATGTTAAAATATCCGGTTAATGGAAAGATTGTTACAGTCTATGGCGAAGAAGAGTATATGGTAAGCCACTTTGCATCAGATATTAAAATATCTAGTTAATGGAAATATTCTTTCACAAACTTGTTACCAAAACTGCTACTGTTGTTCCAAAGATTACCAGTCCACTGAAGATGGTTTCTCTAAAGGACGCCAAAGTTGTGATTGAAGAAGGTGGGTTTACTATAATGGGGCTAACTCCATGACATCCCCTATAAGTATGACAAATTTGGTTTGGGCTTCACTTCAGGAGCTCAAAAAGTTATTCATCGCGCTCACGTTGGAGGACTACCACTACACAACAACAACCATGGAGTCAACATTGTGGAGGATGCTGACAATGACTGTGACCTGGAAAATTGGACCTTCTATACTATCAACGATGGAATAAATATTTGGAAGGCTAGAGACTTTGTGCCTATCTCTTTTATCCAGGAGTAATTGTTTTTCTGTTTTTAAGGATATGCAATTTTTGAGCAATTTAAACTCTAAGGCCTTGTGTCTTGCCTGAGGCACAACGGTCTATTTGTGAGGGTTATCACACTTCATTTTCATATGTCATTAATAAATCATTGGATGTTTTGCATTAAAATTTTGCACTCTCTGTCTTTCTTTTTACTATACTTTGTCAAAATAGCTACGCGCTCTTACACACGCCTACATATCGAATTGCAGATCCACATCCACCCTAGATCCCATTGATAATAGTTTTTGTATTGCCAATTATGACTTTGAAAATCCGATCTACCAAGCGAAGGACGAAGGTGAGGAAGATTGTGAAATACCAGGAGAACTTGCTAGACTATTAAAGCAAGAGGAAAGAGCGATACAACCTCATGAAGATCCAGTCGAGGCGATAAACTTGGGTACTGAGGAGAATAAAAAAGAAGTTAAGATAGGTGCCAACTTGGAGAATGGTGTCAAAGAACGGTTATTCCAGATGTTATATGACTATGTTGAAATCTTTTCTTGGTCATATGAAGACATGTCGGGGCTTTATACTGATATTGTGGTTCATCATCTGCCGATAAAAGAAGACTGCCCTCCAGTAAAGCAAAAGGTTCGATGTATGCATCCTGAGATGTCAGAAATGATCAAGGCTGAAGTCATGAAACAATTCAATTCTGGATTCTAAGTTGTTACTTCTTATCCACAATGGGTTATGAACATGCTACTGGTACCTAAGAAGGACGTTAAAGTACGTATGTATGTGGATTAAAGAGATTTGAATAGGGTGAGCCCCAAGGATGAATATCCACTTCCCCATATTGATGTCCTGGTTGACAACACCGCACAATATAAGATATTATCCTTCATGGACTATTTCTTTGGTTATAATCAAATCAAAATGGCGCCTAAAGACATGGAGAAAACATCATTCGTCACACCGTAGGGCACCTTCTGCTACAAGGTTATGCCATTTAGGTTGAAGAACGTCGGGGCAACCTATCAGTGTGCTATGGTAGCTTTGTTTCATGATATTATACATCGCGAGATAGAGATCTATGTAGACGACATGATAGCCAAGTCTCAAACTGAATAAGAGCACCTGAACCATTTGTAAAAACTGTTTGAAAGGATGACGAAGTACAAGCTAAGACTGAACCCGAACAAATGCACCTTTGGAGTAAGATATGGAAACTCCCAGGTTTCGTTGTCAGTGGTAAAGGTATGAGGTGGATCCTGCAAAGGTTAAAGCTATTCAAGAGATTCCAACTCCTCGCATCGAGAAGGAGGTTAAAGGTTTCTTGGGACGTCTAAACTACATTGCCAAATTCATTTCCCACCGAACTGCTACTTGTGACGCATTATTCAAATTACTGAAGAAAGATCAAGTAGTAAAGTGAAATGACAATTTCCAGACAACGTTTGACAGAATCAAAGAGTATCTTCAAGAAACTCCAATTTTGATGCTTCTGGTTGAAGGAAGACCTCTGATCATGTACTTAACGGTATTAGACAATTCAATGGGGTGTGTGTTGGGGCAGCATGACGAGTCTGGTCGAAAAGAGCATACAATATACAACCTTAGCAAGACGTTTACCGAATGTGAAACAAAATACTCACTGCTCGAGAAAACTTACTGCATTTTGGCATGGGCTACTCGCCGATTAAGACAGTATATGTTGACTCACACTACCTTATTGATATCTAAAATGGATCCTATCAAATACATATTCGAGAAGCCCACTCTCTCCAGAAGAATAACAAGATGGAAAATGGTTCTGACTGAATACGACATTCAATACACTACCCAAAAAGAAACCAAAGGGAGTGTACTAGCTGATCATTTGGCTCACCAGGCTGTAGACGAAATCAGTCAATGAATTTTGAGTTTCCGGACAAGAACATTATGCTAGTAATTGACTGTTAAGAACCTGGACCATATGAGGGACCTGAAAAAGGATCCCAATGGACTATGGTCTTTGAAGGAGCTTCCAGTGCACTCGGCAATGGCATTAGTGTTGTGATTATCTCCCCATAAGGATGCAATACACCCTTCACTGCCAGACCATTCTTTAACTATACCAACAATATGGCCGAATATGAGGCATGCATTATGGGTATCAAGGCTGTTATCGATATGAGGATCAAGTTCTTACAAGTATACGGAGACTCAGCCTTGGTGATCAGTCAGATTAAGGGATAATGGGACACGAAGCATCCTAATCTCATAACATACTGGGAGCATGTATTGACATTGATCCCATATTTTGAAGAGATTACCTTTGGACATATTCCACGAGAAGAAAACCAGTTAGCGGATGCGCTAGCTACCTTGTCATCCATGTTTAAGGTCAGATGGGATAACGAAGCCCCTCAGATCATTATCGAAAGATTAGACGAATCGGCACACTATTATGAGGTTGATACTGAGGGAGTAGAGGAAAAGCCTTGGTTCCACGAGGTAAAAAGGTATCTTGAAGCCCAAGAATATCCTGAGGAGGCGTCCATAAATGGCAAGAAGTTTCTAAGAATATTCTCTTCCAAGTTCTTCCTGAGTAACATAATTCTCTACAAGCGCAACCATGATTCTACCTTACTGCGGTGCATGGATAAGAGAGAAGCGGAGAAAATTATGGAGGATATGCACGAAGGTACCTTTGGAACCCATTCTAGTGTGAATAAAATGGCTAAAAATATCTTGCAGGCAGGATACTATTGGTCCACTATGGAAGCATATTGTCATCATCACTCCCGAACTTGTCACAAATGCCAAATTTATGCTGATAAAGTACATGTGCCTATGGTTTCGTTAAATGTCTTAACTGCTCCTTGGCCATTCATAATGTGGGGTATTGATATGATTGGAGAGATTAGACCTACCGCTTGCAATGGACACCATTTTATCTTTGTCGTCATTGATTACTTCATGAAATGGGTAGAGGCAGCCTCGTTCCCTTCTGTTACCAAGAACGTTGTGGCTTGATTCATCAGACATAATCTTATCTGTCGGTATGGTATCCCAGAAAGAATCATCACGGATAATGGTACAAACCTCAATAATAATATGATCACCGAGCTCTATACGCAACTTAAGATCCAACATCATAACTCTTCTCCTTACCGTCCGAAGATGAATGGCATTGTGGAGGCCGCCAATAAGAATATAAAGAAGATTATACAGAAGATGATGGTAACATATAAATACTGGCATGAGATGTTACCCTTTTATCTTCATGGTTACCATACCTCGGTGCGCACGTCAACAGGTGAAACTCCATTTTCTCTCATATACGGTATGGAAGTTGTCTTACACGTCGAAGTCTAGATCCCTTCCCTGAGAATCATGAAGGATGTAGGTTTAAACGAAGACGAATGGATTCATACTCGACTTGAACAGTTGAACCTAATCGACGAAAAGAGGCTGGCGGCTGTTTATCATGGTCAAATATACCAGAAACATATGATCAAGGCTTTTGACAAGAAGGTCAGACGTCGGGTATATCTGGTGGGTAACCTAGTAATCAAGCGCATCATCCTGCCACAAGGTGATCCTAGGGGAAAGTGGACTCCTACATATGAATACGCATTTGTGATCAAGGGTATATTTTTCGGTGGAGCTATGATATTAACCACCATGGACGGTGACGAACTTCTGCACCCTGTAAATGCGGACATAGTTGAAAGATACTATGCATGAAAAGAGACCCGTTAGGTCGACTGGCCTAGGAAAAAATAAAGGCATCGTGGCGAACCAAAAGGGTTTGGGAAAATTAGGGATATATATGAAAAGTCCGTACACCCGGAAAGTCGAAAACCTGAAAAGGCGGCGGGCAAAAAAGGGTATCCCGGTGGACTGAAAACCCAAAAGGGCAGTCTAGGAAAAACTTAGGGATTAAAAGCATATGACTATGTCCCATTGGATCACCTTATAGCCAGGCCTTATTATCAAGTGTCAAGTTCGAATGGTATGATTCAATCCAATCAACTTATACTGAGTAGCAAAGTGATGAGACGCTCAAAGATATAAATGCAATAGTAGAATTGAATCCCAGTGGAATTATTTCACATAGCTTTTCTTCTTCCTTTGTGTACCACGTTGTATATTTCTCATTTTTTATGACTACATTCCTCTTATTAGGATGTTCGTTTCATTGTGCAAAGACGCCTATTATAGGCATACTTTCTAAAATTAATACAAGATCACCTCTTTCAAAGTTCAAAACTATTTGTTTTTATTTTTTTGTTTTTTTTGCAAAAACGTCCATTGATTATGTTAAATGAACATATGCATTTGAATATGATTATCGTTTACAAATATATGCATAAAAACAGAAATACATTTACTAAGGGCTTTAAGAGTTGGGTGATTGCTCTGTCGAAAAGTCATCTATAAATCCCCACAGAGCAATCACCCCTAGGGGACTATCTTCACAAAATTCATCATCAGCAAAGACACATTCCTCGATAAAAAGGATCAATCATTTCTCTAGCATCTTGGATACTTCCCCAACATGGTCTATGGCCTCTTGGATTCCCAAACATATTTTCATAAAATCCACAAGCAGTTTATGAAATTTATTTCCCCAGTAGAGTTTATTTCTCTGGCTACAGAAGTCCATCCCCCAATAGACTTTATTTCTACGAATTGTTAAAATCTTCCAGCAATAATCTTTTTGATCAAGATAACTACCTCCATAGGAGTTTCCACTCACATCAGAGGGTTACTCATTCTTCCATCCTTAGCCAGAGTGCAGGTAATCCATGACAGGCTATCAACTTCCCTTGAAGATTTCTATCCTCAAGCAGAAATCAAAATCTCCCGTGGAATATCCTTAGACAGAAGGCAGGAATCCCCGACCATTTAACCTTAAAAAAAATAGTGAGGAATATCATTCTTCATATCTGACAGTAGTCAGGGATTTATTTTCCCTAGTTCAAAGACACTACAAAGAGCAACTGATACGCTCACATCCATACATCATTTACAAACGTCATAGCATATACATATAACACAATCTCATTTATTTCGAGAACATCATTCTGCAATGAATTTCATACATCATGGCATTACACACTGCTAACCCTTTACCTTTTCAGGAAAAGATATATCAACAGACCAAAATCATCAATTACTAGTAGGACCAAGCAATCTTATCAGGAACAATGTCTTCTGGCTTAGAATAAGTCAACCAAAGGTTTTATTCTGACTCCTCTTCTAGCAGACATTATTCTGGCTCAGCTTAAATTGACCAATGATTTATTTTGATACTTCTTCCAGTTGAAGACGGTCGTAGACATTTTCGGGCTCAGGTAAATCAACCAAAGATTTATTCGGATACTTCTTCTAGATAAAAATAAGCATAAATATTTTATGGCGCAGATTAAAACGACAAGTGATTTATTCTTATACTTATTCCAGTTAAAGATATAGTGACATTTTTTATGGCTCAGATAAAATCAATCAATGATTTATTCTGATACTTCTTCCAGTTGAAGACGGTCGTAGACATTTTCTAGCTCTGATAAATCAACCAAAGATTTATTATGATACTTCTTCCAGATAAAAATAAGCATAATTATCTGCTGGCTCAGATTAAATCGACCAATGATTTATTCTAATACATCTTCCAGTAGATCCTTTGTTGGCTCGGTTTAAATCGGCCAATGATTTATTCTGATACTTCTTCCAGTAGATAATTTTCTGGCTCAGATAAATCAACCAAAGATTTATTCTGATACTCCTTCCAGATAAAAACAAGCATAAATATTTGCTAGCTTAGATAAAATCGACCAATGATTTATTCTGATGCTTCTTCCAGTTTGAAGTTAATATTTACTTTGAATGGCATATATTAGCCCATCTCTGATAAATCTCAGTCATCTCTCCGAACAACATCTTCTAATCCCATTCAAGCATACTATCAGCTGGCAACGTTACTCCGTGCACTAGCCATCGCAAATTTCTTGGCACTTTAGTGTTCAATCATCTTCCACCTTCAGATAACGAAAGGCAGACAAGCCAATCTAAAATCCTCAAGTTTAAGACGATTGAACAGGGGCAGCTGTTGTACCCCAAAATTTTCCCTCTCATTTTTATTCAAAACATACTCCTAGAGATCCCCAAGGGCTCAAGGTTGACTAAGAATTGACCAGACAAATTCTCCTCCTAAGCAATGGATTTCCAACTAGGGTTTCATTTTTCACAAAGAAGTTTGGGTTTCAAAGGCCTCAAGTTATTTCCATGGTTCCTAATATGTCCTCAAGAATTCTTATGCCAATTTTCATGCCTTGCATTACAAGTTTGCTCAGTCAGTTGCTCAAATGATTGAAAATCAACTATATTAGGTCAAAAGTCAACTGTGGTCAATATACAGTCAAACTTAAAGAATTTTGGTCAACATCAACGTCTTGAAGTGATATCCATAATTTGATAAAGGGTTGATCATGATTCCTCAAGGAATTCTTTCAAATCATCAAGAATCAAAACTTGCTAAATTAGGGTTTCCTAGAGAAAGTCAACTGAACTTTGACCAGGCATAACATTCACATGCTTCTTCCATTTTACCCCAACCAAAGCTCTTTGTGAATAAAATTAAATTCCCTACATCTTTTCTGTTTTCCTCGAGTTCAAAAAATGCATCATTGGAATTATATAAGCCAATACATTACAGGTCTTTTTGAAAGTCAACAAAAAGGCATGTTTTGTCAAGGCAAGTTACATCAAGATAAATTCTCCAAATGAAAAAATGGTCAACATTGAGATTGTAGAGGAACTCTTGAGATTTATAAAAAGTCAAAGATCATCTTAAAAAGATGAAAATTGAGCAAGTTATGAACAATGCAAATTGAGCAAATTGGTTAAAATGCAAAAAGTCAACTTTGAGCAAAAATGTGTTTTTAAGTTTATAGACCTATTTTTTAGGATTCAAGCATGTTTATGATTTACTCGAGGACTCCTAAGCTCACTCATGCACCATTGTGATTTTTATTTTTATTTATTTGAATTTTGTTCATTTAAATACCATTTAAATCAAAATAAAATACAAAGTGTGATGCAAGGCATGTAAGCTTTTGGTTTCCATCAAGTTGGGGGCCCAAATAAGTCATAGCAAGCTGTAAAAACGTGACAACCAAGAAAAGGCTAGATTTGGTTAAAATATCCAAAATAGGAAAGTTGTAAAGTGCATTTTATTTGGTTTTGATAAACATTACAAAACAATGATCCCTTTCCATATTTTTTGCCCTAATTGACACCATATATAAACAAAAACATGCCATCCTGAAGAGGACACAAGTTATTGCCTCCACAAAACCCTAAAGTGCTTAAAATGTTTCTCAAATTAGTTCAGGCGCTTAGAGTCCGATCCAAGCCGTTTCCATCCAAACAAAGTGCTGCAATCATCTCCTGAAGGTTTATAGGGTAAGAATGAATCATTATTGAGGGCCAAAATCTAGTAAAACACGCGCATATGCATCTTCGGTTCTAACATATCATGTGAATTCGTATTTTCATTTTTGTTTTGTTTCAATGCATACCACCCACACTAACATGTTGCTGAGACCCAAATGTGCATTTTTGAGCCATTATCAAACCCCCCAAGCTTCCTGAATCACGAATTACAATGTTCATGCAGATTCATGTTGATTGAACCATATCTCATAAATGCACACGCTTTAGTCCAAAACAATGATACCAATGGATCCGCAACCCCCAAATTAGGGGGTGGGGTACAATTAGAGTTTGATTTCACAGGTTTAGGCAAGGTCCGGTGAAGGAAGTGGCAAGAGAAGATGACCGGAGCTAGGGCTCTGACGCTTCTCTAGTGAGTCAAAGTTTTGAACATCATTGACTCCCACCTGGAATTGTAAGCTTTCCTGATTGGCTCTTGCATGCACCCTGGGTCCCATGATGACCTAAGTTTTTGAATTTAATATTTTAATGCATTCTATTATATGATCATTGTTTTGCATTATATTAACAGATAAGAATTCCAGCTAAGTTGGTGAAAGTAGCGTGTGATAAGGCGTTTGTATGCAAGGGTAGGGGTTCAATCCCTGCCTCTTGCATTTTGTTTTCATATTATTTGATTCTTGCAGATCTTGTGTATTGAATTCCAGCGCGCCTATCATGCACCTTCAGATCCTAGCCAGTAGATCCTAAGGAATCCAGATCCAACACTCCTGGACCGCTCCCTCATGATGGACCCTCATGGAGTCAGTAGCATTGAAGCGTGCAGGAGTGGGTTTGTTGTATCTGGGCCTAACAATTTCAGACGTGCACCCCCCTTTCAGGCTTCACATCAGGCCCATGTTTTTTTATTTGCTTTAAGTTTTATTTATTTAATTTGTTTTATATTTATTTTCTAAAACCATTTTTATTTCATGATAAAATAAAAAAAGTCACAAAAAATAAATTTAGGTTTTTACAATTAATTTTTTTTTGTAAATTAATTAATTTTATTTAATTAGTTTTTGATTAATTTGAAACTAATTAGAATTAGGTTTATTGATTTCAAGTCTTTGTTCCAAATAAAAACACAAAAAATGTTAGAATTAATTTCCTCTTGATTAATTTTAATTGTATTTTTATTTATCACAGTTTATTTGATTAAAATTAGTTTTTTTTAATTCAATTTAAATATTTTCTTAATAAAAATAACAAAATATATGCTAAGTGTATAGAAGTATTTTAGGGTTTCTATTCCGCTTTCTGTATTCGCGCTCCCATTTTAATTTTGCATTTTTATTTCCATATAATATGTATCTGCATACGGGTTATAATAGTTTAAACTTAGGACTTTTACTTTTGCTTCCCCGTTTTGGATTTGTAACACTGCCTCCCCGAGGCCACATAATAGTATAGATTTGATTCCCGCATTTTTTTTCTTCTGTACATATATTAACTGTTAGATGTATATTAATGGGATTGCATGATAAGACTAAAAGTAAATGTTAGAAAACCTAACATCCAAGACAAACAATTGAAACACAACACACTCGCACACACGCACCTCTAAGGTACCTCCACTTGTTGCCTTCGGAAGAAAAGTCATATCCCTCGAACGTGGGGCACTTTAGCAAAGACCCTCAGTTAAAAAGATCGTAGTCCCTCGATGACCCTTCGATGTTGCCTTCGGTAAACAATCTAATCCCTTACAATAAAATTGCTAAAGTTCCCTACGAGTTGCCTTCGTGACTGTACGATGACCCGCACTTGTCCCTCAAACATCCAATGATATGGCTACCCACCAACTAATGGTAGGATAGAACTATCTAAAGGAAAAGAGGAAAATAACAAAGACCAATCGAGTAGGTAGACCGCTTATATTTTTTCACATACACAAGCTTTTCTCTAAAATATTTTCAAACGCAAAACACTTTGTATATGTTTTCAATGATATGAGAAACATTACAAAGTTCGCGGCACTAAGGCGTCTTTTCAAAAGTATTTTCAAAAATACACTTACAAAAAAAGAAGCATTTTCAAAGTGAGCTAGCAACTAAGAGCCCGTAGATAACTACGGATGGAAATGGTGCTAATACCTTCCCTTTCCATAACCTACCCCACTTAATCATAAAATAATATCGAAAGGTCATTCTTGTTCTTTTCACCCTTTCCTTTGTTGGATAAAAGAAAACTCAGTGGCTACTCTTGCTAACCGCAACATTACGATAAAACGCAAAACAAGTAAAAGTCAGTTCTCCCACTGTATTACACTTTGTTAACCCCTTTGAGCCTTGAAGTAGGAGTTTATTTTTCTATTCAGAAAAAACCCTTATTTTTAACCCGGGGCAGGGTAGTGTTTAGTTAATCTGATTAAGCGTTCAAAACTCATCTAGAGTGTGCATCTAAGGATACAACAATGTTTATCCTTCAATAGGTTGAGGAAAGTCAAAACCGCAATGGCTAACCTTCACTCATCAAGAGTGTTCGTCAATTGACGATATCCCAATGGGTACGTCTCGCACATCATGAGATCAATAGTTGATGATATGAAAATGGTTATCCCTCATCCACCAAGGACTCAGGCAGTCACAATTCTTCCAACAAGTCACAAATGACTCGAAGTCACGCGACATGTTCAAAAGGAAAGAAAAGGTAATATGAAAAAAAAATGAAAAAAATGAAATGAAAAAAAAATGATGAAAAATGGAAGAGACAAAAAGCCCCGCTAAGTTGAAACTTGAAAAACAAGTCGCTTAGGAAAAAGTCAGGGAATCTCACTGGACTTCAGAGTCAAAAGGATTTTGTCCAAGCAAGATTTAGGGAGAGAAAGGAAGAAATGGAAAGCCTGAAAAGCGAACAAGGATTACAAGATGGAGATCCTCAACAAAGAACATGATTGTGTGACAAGACAACAAAAGTAAAAGTGAGTGACTGTTGTTTCCAAAGAATATCAGTGGTTCCCCAACCATCAACTAAATCATCTCGGGAGATGAGTGCTCATTTTGGTTTAATTGAAGGTAGGAGTGGAGAACATCATTTAGAATTGGTAGGCACCAAATATTTTGACCCTTAAATCTTTTTTTTTCTAAAAATGTGAACCAAGCCACGTTACAACCCTCAAAAGTCCTAATTGAAACATGGTTTATTTCAAAAGTGTACTTTAACGAGATAGCGTTTCCTGACTCCCATGAGTTTTGCTAAATTATTGAGTTGGTATCATATGCTTTTGTTATATTTCATACAAAAAATCAATGTTGCATCCTGGCTTGTGATTTGTTTACAAGTTTTTGCGACATCTTTTTAATAAAATCTTCAAGACTTACATAATTGTTGCATTAGAACTTTCATTCTTAGAATAAACATTTTCTGCTTTTAAAACAACTTCTTAATTTCATGGAAGTTTACATTTAATTCTCAGAAAAGGGCATGCCACCGAGAAGAAGTTGTTAAGCAAAAAGGATGCAACATTCATCCAATCTAGGGCAGTAACATTGAGATTCGACAAATCTCTAGAAGCCTTTTGGTCAGGAAGATCATAGCATACCACCAAGGACAAGTTGTGAAAGTCATCTTGATCAACACGGTAGACTTGGGACACCAGAGTTGTTTCCAATGGCATCTCAAGATTTTGTCAAGATAGTTACTCTATTTTCCCCAAGTCGAGAATCTTCTTCAAGCATGATTGTTTCTCATGATCTACCTTGTAGATATGTTCACGGTTTCCTTTATAGTATTTGATCAGTTAGTGAATTTCCTCCAGGTTGTGGTGTGGTGTTGGGTTTGTAATCCCAATTTCCCCAGTTAAGTCTTTGTTCAAATTTTCTTCAAGTTGTTATATGGTTTTGGGTTTGCACAGTTTAATACCTCTATCCCATATTCCCCAATTATGTCTTGATTCAATTTTCTCTAGCTGAGCGTTATTCTTTCCCCAGCCAGGTGGTGATCAGGCAGAGATTGAAAAAGCTATGGAGCCTTTGCTCATTTTGATGGAGTTCTTTCTCCTTTTGTATGTTGAGAATTGGTATGGAATCTCTTGCAGAGAATTACTTTCTCGAGCTATGACATTGTTGTTCTTATGTGCTTCCCACGTAGCTAGACAAGGGAGGTATATTTTATAAGAAGTGTTGAAGCAACTGTTAACTTTTTGGGTTTTCTGTCGCCAAGTGTTGAGTTTTATTTAAAATCCCAATAATTTTTGAATTCTTGTTGTATTGTTAAACTTCTTAGATCCCCAAATGAAGCCGAGATGATGCTTCCCTCTGAAATTTGTTATCCCCATGAAGTTTCATAATTTCTCCCCAGAAAAGTTTGCACAACCATTACTTTTGATATTGAAGAATGTATATGGGCTCCCCTCGACATTGTGATGTTGTCCTCCCCAATGAAGTCGGTTCAGAATCCCCATTTGGAGCCTAGACAATATGATATTATCTTCTCTAGTGAAGTCTGTATGTTATTCCCCGGTGAAGCCTAGAGGAGGATGTTATATCCCTGCATTTTTATTGGTTTATTGCTATCAGAATTATGCTGTGATTATTTTCAAACCATGTTTCTTCCCAGTGAATTTAAGCCGTGAAGTAAGAATTTGTTTCCTCAGTTGGTGCTTACTCTCTTATGGAATCTTCCTCTTAGATGTGATTTAGCCAAGTGTTGAATTTACCCAAGATGGTTTTTTCTGGGTATTCCCAGTGATGTATGTTTGTTTAGTTAGCATATACATGATAACATTCATACATTCATACATACATCATGCATAGCTGAATTAAAATTCATTGCTCATTTGCATTCGTTGATGTTTTGTTGACATATTACCCTATTTGCATAGTTATGTTACCCTCTCTCTAATAGATTGTCAACCTTAAGCAGAAAGTGTATATTCTTTCAATTTCCCCACTGAGTTATCCCTCGTGAAAGAATTTTGTTTTACCCTTCATATTCAGCTCTATATCTGGATGGAATATGATCCCCTTTTTAGTTTATTCCTCATTAGGAGATGTTTTGGTTGAATGTTTTACTCCGGTTATTTCTTGGTTTGAATCTGTGGTCACCGACAACATTATTATTCTGATTTTTGTAGGCTCTGTTCCCTGGATTGAGAAAGTGAATTTATTTTGGCACGAGAAGACTTTACCTCCTCGGCAGGAATGTGTTGGCATTTCCCTAGAGAAGTTAAGATTCTTTTCACAACAGGCTTATTATAACAGCACATGGCATGTCTCTTTATTTGAGCAACCTTTACTTCCCTAGTAAGTCTGTTAATTCCCAAAGAAGGTTACTTTAATTACAATGGATGGATAATCTTTTCAATATGATAGAGACAGTTCGTTGTGAAATGACTCCAATGGAAGGCAAGTCTTTTCAATATGATAGAGATAGTTCGTTGTGAAATGACTCTAATAGAAGGCAAGTCTTTTCAATATGATAGAGACAGTTCATTGTCAAATGACTCCAATGGATGGCAAGTCTTTTCAATATGATAGAGACAGTTTGTTATGAAATGACTCCAATGGATGGCAAGTATTTTCAATATGATAGAGATAGTTCATTGTTAAATTACTCCAATGGATGGCTAGTCTTTTCAATATGATATAGACAATTCATTGTGAAAAGACTCCAATGGATGTCTAGTATTTAGAGACAGTTCATTGTGAAATCTTTACAAGTGGCAGTCTCTTTATTTGAGATAGCTTGTATATTACCCTTTCCAGGTGAAACATCTTGGTTAAAGAAGAAACTGAGACCAGTTCATGGCTTATGGCTAGGATCGAGAGGAGGTTTATATTATTCTCCACCAAATGGCATCTCTTGAAAGAATTCTCGCAGAAAAGTTTGTTGTGAAGTCATTGCAAGTGGCAGTCTCTTTATTTGAGACAACTTGTATATTACCCTTTCCAGGTGAAACATCTTGGTTAAAGAAGAAACTGAGACCAGTTCCTGGCTTATGGCTAGGATCAAGGGAAGGTTTATCTGATTCTCCATCAAATGGAATCTCTTCGAAGTAGTCACGCAGAGAATTTTGTTGTGAAATCTTTGTAAGTGGAAGTCTCTTTATTTGAGACATCTTGTATATTTACCCTTTCTAGGCAAGATGCCTTGGTTAAAGAAGAAGTTGAAAACCGTTCTAGGTGGAACACCATATTTTGGAAAATTTGTTATTATCCATACAGATCCTACCTTCAATGGAAGTTGGTAGCCCACATTCAATAAACGTTGGTGTGTCTTCTATTTCTTTGCCATCAATAAAAGTTGGTATTGTTATATGTTTTTTCTACCTTCACCTTTAAGTTGGTAGTTTACCGTCATCTGTTGAGTCGGTATATCTATTGCTTATCCTACCTCTGTCTGTTGAGTTGGTAGTTTACCTTCATATGTGAGTCAGTATCTTATTTATCTCTACCTTCAACCATTGAGTTGATAGTTTACCATCATATGTGGGCCAGTATATTTTTATTTTCTACCTTCGATCATTGAGTTGGTAGCTTACCATCATCTTTGAGTCGGTATCTCTTACTTTTCTACCTTCAACCAATGAGTTGGTAGTTTACCGTCATCTGTTGAGTCGGTATATCTATTGCTTATCCTACCTTTGTCTGTTGAGTTGGTAGTTTACTATCATTTGTGAGTCGGTATCTTATTGATCTTCTACCTTCAACCATTGAGTTAGTAGTTCACCGTTATCTGTGAGTCGATATCTTATCGATCTTTTACCTTCAACAATTGAGTTGGTAATTTACTATCATTTGTGAGTCAGAATATTATTGATTTTCTAACTTCAACCATTGAGTTTGTAGTTTATCGTCATCTGTTGAGTCAGTATATCTCTTTCTTATCTTACATTTGTCCATTGAGTTGGTAGTTTACCGTCATCTATGATTTGGTATTTTATTGATCTTCTACCTTCACCATTGAGTTGGTAGTTTACCGTCATCTATGAGTCGGTATCTTATCGATCTTCTACCTTCATCAATTGAGTTGGTAGTTTACCGTCATTTTTGATTCAGTATATTATTGATTTTCTACCTTCAACCATTGAGCTGGTAGTTTATCGTCACCTGTGAGTCGATATCTTTTTGATCTTCTACATTCAACCATTGAGTTAATTGTTTACTGTTGTCTGTGAGTCAGTATCTTTTTGATCTTCTAACTTCAACCATTAATTTAGTAGTTTAGTGTCATATGTGATTCAGTATCTTATTGATCTTCTACCTCCAACCATTGAGTTGGTAGTTTACCTTCATTTGTTAGTCGATATATTTTTGATCTTCTACCTTCAACCATTGAGTTGGTAGTTTACCTTCATCTGTGATTCAGTATCTTATTGATCTCCTACCTTCAACCATTGAGTTGGTAGTTTACCGTTATCTGTTGAGTGAGGAAATCTCTTGCTTATCCTACCTGTGTCTATTGAGTTGATAGTTTGTCGTCATTTGTGATTCGGTATCCTTTTGATTTTTATACATTCGACCTTTGAGTTCGTAGTTTACCATCATCTTTGATCCGATATTATCTTACCTTTGCTATTTGCATCCTTCGGGTTGTTAATTTCCTATTCCCTATGAGTCAATGTTACTCTATTTTGTGCTATCTCCTCTATAAGTGGATAGTTCGCAGTTATATGTCGATCATTGTTATCCATTACTTTTTCTCCATTTATTGAGTTAGTGATGCTCTATCTCCTCTTTAGGAATTACCCCAGTAGAGTTGAGTCTTCTGTTCCCCAGTGATATATTTTATTGGTCGAACTTTCTTTTGATCCTTTGTTTTATTTCCCCCTTCCCCAATGGTGTCATGTGTCACCTTTTGATTTGTTTGTTTGCATGCATGATCATAAGAATTTCATGGCATCTTAGGGCCAAAAATAGGGCTTGTTTTATATTTAAGTATCTTCAATCGCGTTAAGACGAAGATTTTAACCTTCGTAACTCCGGATAGAAGACACTTAAATAAGGGCAACTTTTATACCACAATTTTTACCCCTAATATTTCTCATCGTCTCATATTATCAATACACCAAGATCACACATTAGGGTTGGTTCTCTCTACTTTCTCCTATCTTTAAGTTTGCTCTTGAGGGATAACCAAGCACCTTGTATTATGTATCTTGTATATACGTTCTTTAAACTAACATCAAAATATGTGTAAATGCCTCTTTGAATGTTCATATTGCAGGTAATGGCACAATTACATGCATCTCATCATCTCCTAGCACAGAGGGTTAAAATTAGGGTTTGAGTTTAATTTGAAAATCTCTGATTTTTTTGGGCAAGACTTGATTCCATGTTTCTCTTAATGTTCATAAGCATCTATTATTGGAAGTTTGATCATCAACTTTGATTTGAAAAGGTTCAATTGATAAAAAAAAGGGGTAAAATGGTCATTTTGTCAAAAGTCAACGAAAGTTAACTGTTGACCAAGTGGACTTTTGGTCAACCATTATTTCAGTGTTCCTATTTTCAAATTTCATGGAAAATGGTGGCATAAAATCAAGAGTAAGTGTTGAATTAGAGAAAACTTGTCAAAAAAGTTAACTTTTGAAATTTCCTAAGTGTTACTAGTACTAAACTTTAGATGATTATAACTTCTTCATTTATTATTGAAAAAATTTAAACTTTACATGTTTGGAAAGAGGATACAAAGTTCTTAAACTTTGTCATTGAGGGATCAAGTCCAAAAAGTGAAAGGAGAAGAAGTTATTGAGCTTGGAAAATTCAGGACACTTGGTGAAATTTATAAATATGTGCAAAAACTCGATTTCTTCATGGATAATTTTGAATGTTCATTTGAGCTCAAATCAAAAAGTTGTCATCATCAAAGTTGAAGTCTGAAACTTTCTCTTCATTTTTTTTATTCAAGAATCATCTGAAATTGTCAAGTGTAGAGAGAGATACAATACTTAGGATTTGGAGCCTTGAGAAGTCATTTTGCCCAGTCACGTGTGTGCCCGACCAAGCCTTTCATCAAACAATTCATGGGCACTGTTATACCCCAAAATTTGCCCTCTTATCCTTCAAGTCCTTTCTCACAAGGATTCTCAAGGTTCAAGCTTGCACAAGTACTTTGGAATTTTCCAGTACCAAAATTAAAAGGAAACTGTTAAAAAGGGATAAAACAGATAAAAATATTATTTTGACAAATTTGGAGAAATACAAGTGTTCTTCGTTTCAGCTCATTCGATTGGCCTTTTGGCCTCTTTTGATGCAAGCTTGGCTTACACCCTTCGACTGAGCATGGGCCTCTGGCACATTTTAGTTTGGATTCACAAGAAAAAAATCCTCTTGTAATTTGTTTCATTTCCAAGGCAAAAGGCTCTCTTTTAGCATCCTTCGATCTGCACTTTTTTGTCCCCTATATGCCTCTTTCGAATCTGAACATTTTTGTCCTCCTACATGCACCTTTGATTTGTACATGTTGGTTCCCTTTATACAAGCTTCGTTTGAACATAGATTTGTTACATGTTGGCATGAAGTCTTAAGACAGGGACCCTCTATGTACACTCTTTCGTTCGACCACATGTAACCCCTGGTATGCAAGCCTTCGATTGGACATGAGTCACATTCACACAAAAGCTTCGATTGGAGTTTTGGTTCCCTTCGAATCAGCATCTTTCAAACCCAATTCTGAATCCTTCGACGCAGTCTTATTTAGTACATTTCTAGAATTCTTTGACACAAGTGGAAAATAGGATTTTGAAAGGACACTGATCAAATCGTTGGACCATGCTACATGATCTTACTTTACAAGCCTTAATGCTTGTATTTCACTCCATAATTAATTGCTTACATTTTGGATTAAGCTATTGTCCAGGTGATTAAGCCTTTGTCCAGAAGTTTTTTGTATGAAAGTGAACTTGCTAGTACAAATCCTGTCCCAAGCCCATGCTTTGCTTAAATCCTGTTTGTACTTCACCATGAGTCAGGGAAGTCAGCCCCTTTTAACCAATAACTCCAGTACTTCATCTTGGGTTCTTGGAAAATCTGACATAGCTTAATATTCACGTTTCAGCCAAGCCACATCTTTGTTTAAAATCCCAAACCTGTTCTCTATAAATAGAGAAACCATTGACAAAGAAAGGGTCCAGATTTTTGCTAGAGAGAAAAATCACAAAAAAATCCTCAAGCACTCAAACTCTCCAACATTCTCAAACCTTCAAAACTCTAAGATTTTTTCATAAAAAAGCCTCAGTAGTATACCTTTCGATTTACCTCCCTTAAACTGTAGCAACCTTCGATTCACGCATCACCATCATATACTCTCTTTCGAT
Organism: Vicia faba; assembly: GCA_948472305.1. Taxonomy (NCBI): domain Eukaryota; kingdom Viridiplantae; phylum Streptophyta; class Magnoliopsida; order Fabales; family Fabaceae; genus Vicia; species Vicia faba. The sequence goes on from OX451739.1 coordinate 986,930,575, forward strand.
TCAGTAACTGCCCAAACCAAGCAGTAATAGAACTAGATTCAGGAAGATCCCAGTGAAGCTCCCTCCACCATCAAAGAAGTCACCTACAGCTCTTTCGACTAAACACTTCAATAGGTAAGTTCTCTCTAAACTTGGAACTCTTTCATTTAAACATCATATGCACATGCCAATAAAGAAAAATGTAGATATTTCTAGACCATGTTTTAGCATTCGATTCTGACTGCCCATATGCTTAAAACTCAACCTTAATTAGTTATACTTTAGACTTTGAGACCCATTGGTTTTTGTGCTAACCCCTGGACTGTAGTTATGTTTGGATGTTGCATTTTAAGAACTTAAGACAGGTTTGTTATACCCTTGGATTGGCTAGCTGCACAAGCCTTTCAAATCACAATTTAAGGGCCTAGTATGCTTACAAGGAGTCAACAAGGAGCCTGTGGAAAATCCAGGACCTTGTTGTTTCTAGGCCTCAGACGAAAGCCATAACCTTTCCAAGCCTCAATCGAAGGGCATGACTCCACTGATTCCAACTCCCAGTCGAAGGAGACAAAGGAAAATCGAAGGGCATGACTCCACTGATTCCAACTCCCAATCAAAGGAGACAAAGGAAAATTGAAGGGCATGACTCCACTGAATCCAGACCCCAAATCGAAGGAAACCAAAGAACACAAAATCGAAGGGTGTTCCTGCCTGAATCGAAAGACCTTTTTTTTTCTTGGCTTTATTTTATTTTTGCCTTTATAATTTCATGCTATTCAATATGGTTGTAATAGTGTAGGGTTTTATCTTTTTGCATTTTATTATTTTTGCATGCTTGCTAGTAAAATAGGAAATGTATGGCAAGATAAAATCAACAAGTAGACAACCCCTAAATACAATACAAAATCAAAGCATGAAAATGATACACTTGCACACAAGCATCCTTAGGGTTTCTCCACTTGGTTGCCTAAAACAAAAATGGCCATAATACGCACGCGAAGTATCTTGGCAAAATGAACAAACATAAAAGTCATAGTCCCTCGATGACACTATTCAAAAAGTTTCCTTACAAAAATGATCTTGGTCCCTCAAAATTCTAAGATACTTTGCAAATATTGCTAATCATGGTTATACGATGATCCACGCCCGTCCCGTTTACATCCAAAGATAGGGTTGCTTACCAAATCAATGGTAAGACAACAATGTCAAAGGAATAGAAAATACACAAGAAAGAAATTTGAGTAGGTAGATTGCTTCTAGTTACTTTCTCCATTTCAAAACAACAATCCTTGTTATTTTCAAAACAAACACGCACATCTCAGAAACATCTTACAAATATTGAAAACATTTTCAAAAAAAGACAAACATCTTTGTATACATTCTTACGAACAAGAATCATTACAAAGATTTCCTAAACGAATGGCCTCTTTTACAAAATACTTTCAAAACCACACCAAGCACAATTTCAAACAACAAAAGCAAGTGATCTAAGCAAGTAACTAAGAGCCCATGGAAAACCATGGATGAAAAGGGTGATAACACCTTCCCTTTTCATAATCTACCCCTCGAACTCAAGAAAACATCTCAAAGGTCTTTCCTATGCATTTTCACCTTTCCTTTTGGATTAAATAAAATCCGGTGGCGACTCTTGCTAACCGCAACATTTGTGATAAAACGCAAAAACCTCAAGTCAGTTCTCCCACTGTATCACAGGCACACATTCATCATTATTTTTCTCTTTGAAATATTAATTATTTTGGAAAATGTCTAACATCAAAGAGCAAGCTTTATGTCTTATGAACAACTTTGCTATAAGAATTTTCTCAAAATAGCTCCTACATTTCAAGATATGATCATGGGAAGTAGTTGACATGAAACTGCATTTTGCCCAACAACAAGGCATGTCGCACGCGCATACCAGGCAGGCATTTCATCAAATAGGGGATGTGAATACATTCATTTCCATTTATCTCATTGATTTAAAACTTGTTTTGAAATTTTTTTAACATGAAAGTTAGACTATGTTATGCCCTCTTCAATTTTGATTCAAATTTTGTTTCATTTCATTCACTATGGAGAGAGATACGATGAGTTGAATTCGTGATATTAATATTGGCCAAGCTTGAATGGGAATGCATAGGGTTTATGTCAAAAAACATCAGCCTTCTAGCTCACATCCCATGTTGTTTTCATTTATCCAAAACGACCTCCAAAAGATCAGCAATAGAGGCAAACCACAACACACCTCACCGCTTCATTTTCTTGCCTCTTATACCCTCCAAGAAAAGCTTGTGCAAGGATCTTTCTCACTTTATAAAAGAAGAAACTCACCTCACTATATAGAAAGGAGAATACATGCAAGAAAAGGCACACAAGAGAGAGAAGACAGGTCTGAATTCATCTCCTTCCAAGGGTGCTATCGGATTCCATTTTTTCTCATCAAGATCTCTTCACTTCTTTTTTCATTGCTATTTCCTATGAATTCAAAGGTTGATACAAGTGATTTTATGGGTTTTTAAACTTGTGATATTGATTCAAAGAAGTAGTGGAATAACTCCATCAAGTAAGCTCTCAAGAATCTATAAGATTTATCCATAAGCTTGCATATGCATCTACGACGACTTTTAATTGTGAATTCATACTCATTGAATGAATAGATGGCCGAACAAATAGATTCAAAGTATATATCTATTGAATTTGAATTTACTGAGTTTTGAGTTTGCTAAAAAAAGTTATGAAACATTGACTTTGAACCTGATTTTCTATTAGGTGCAATAATCATTTGATGAAATAATTGAGCCTATGTTGTTCTATGCCACGAGATGTTCATTTTTTATTTTGATTTCACCCGATTTCATGGAGTATACAGAGAGATATGAAGCTCTGGAGATTGTGTTTTGAAATTGCATTTTATTGTTGGATGCTGGTTTACGTGGTAGGGGTGATTACGTGGCATTTTTTATTGAACATGCTCTAAAACTTTTCACAGCGCTTTCTATTAATAAAAGGTGTAATAGATTTTAAATATATTTCAATTTTCTTTGTTTTCTCTAATTTTGTTTTAATACTTTTCTTAATTTAAAAATCACCACAAAAATATCTTAAACTCTATTTTCAATATATTTTTATTTCTTAGTTTTATTTTTTGTTCATGATTAAATAAATTCAAGTAGTTTAATTAGGTTTTTAATCATTCTATGTGATTTATAATTTTATTTTCTTATTTTTACTAAATCTAAAAATCCATAAAAAAATATTTTCGAGCTTCCCACCAAGTCTTCTTATTGAAAGTAATTTTTGTTTAATTTTACAAAATTTGTGGGATGCCAATTAAATCAATTGATTGGTTATATAACATTTTCTTTGTTTTTTTTGTATATTGTGTAAATAACTTTTGTTTATTTCTCCCTTTTGAGATAAAATTCAAGAAAAATATACTCATTGGTTCCTGGGTATTGAATTAATATTTTATGATTTTTAATTAGGTTTACATGTCGGTTTGCTTATATTTCAAGATTTTATAAGTTAATTGATGTTTTTGAGGTCTTTTCTTGCTTAAGTATAAAGAAACAATTAATTATCTCATTTCTAAAAATCAAAGAAAATGTGTTCAAAGTTCCTGGATGAGTCAAGATCATTTATAATTTTTTTTAATGATTTTCCATTTTATTTAAAATATTTTGTAAAGCATGCATAGTTTTAGCCTTTGACTAACTAGTTTTGATGTTTGAGTTTCAAAAACATATTTCCTCCTTTTTTCAGGAACTTTTGGATATGCCTATGACTTTTAGAAGTCTTTAGCGAATTAGGATTACTTTGAAATATTTTTACAAGTCATTTTCCTATTTTTAACCCAATTTTAACTTAGAAGCATACTTAGGGTTTTGCTTTTGATCAAAGTTTTTGTTTGAGAACTTTTGGGCATAGTTTTTGTTTAACTTTTGGTATGGCATATGCTACTGACTTAGGAGTTATTTTGGGATAAATTCCTCAACCTCATTGGATCATGGGTATTGATAGGTTAAAAAACCAAATCCACCAAAATGGATGAATGATGTTAATGATATTTGAAATCCTATTTTCATTTAATACATCCCCTCCCTCTTCATCTTATCCCTTTCTTACTTGTGCTATATGTTGTTGGAGAATGATCTACATATCATCTCTCTAAACATGTGGTACATAGATTGCTATTGACTGGCCTCAAAATAGGTGTGACTTCTACATAAGTCCACTTATGATTGCTTAACATTGCTCTAAATTTTGTCCCGAATCGAGAAATGATCATTCGTAGCCCAAACCTTTGTTTGCAAGCCCAAATATGTTTAATTTGAAACCTTTAATCCAATAACCTTGTAGTTCATTGTTATGAGGCTTTGATTTTATCAATCCTTTAATGAACCTTCTTAAACTTTGGTCTAAGTGACTCATTTAAACCTACATTGTCGCCTCGAGAACTTGAAATGAATAATATACTTGAGAAAAAGCAAAAAGAAACTTGTTGTTGAGAAGCTTTGATTTTATCAATCTTCTAGTGAGTTTTCAAATGCATTTTTCAAGATGGTCATTCAACTAACCTCTAACTTCTTATTCACTAACAATTGACTTTTACTTTATGCTTTAACTTTGTGTTTTTACTTTATGCCTTTACTTTTATGCACCATTTACCTAAACATTTATATTTCATGCTATTGTCATCTTTGCTCACTTGAGCACTTTTCTTTATGCCATTTAATTTTTGCCCACATGATCTTTCATTTTCTTTTTGAAGACACTTAATAATCAACTTGAACAATAAAAAACCTTACAATTACATGGACTATTTGGTTACTATCCTTAGCATTATGGAGTCGTGGAGCTCTTGGACATAGGATTAGAAGCCTTGGTTACCCTTGAGACTTTGTTACTCTGTTGTTATTTTGTCTGAAGTTCTTGGGGTTTACCCCGAGACACTGGGTTGATTTTCTTTGTGTGGATTTTTTTCTAATTTTGTGATTTGTCTGTGATTGGGAATTCATCTGTATATAGCTGTTACTCTACCCGATTTTTGTGAAGACTTAATGCATATGAAGCTTGGTATTCTTAAGAGGTTTAATATCATTGCTTGCTTGGTTTCAATCCAAAGGATGGGAATTCTACATTGACTCATTATGCCAAGTATTGGCTTCTTGTTGGTTAGACGGTTCTTTTCCTTAGCTTTTACCTTATGCATTAGGGTAGTCCCTTCATCTCCTCCCATCTTCTTTAGTTTCAAAAATATTCTCCCTCCTTTTAAAAAACTCTTCTTATTTTCTAACTTGAACCACTTTTATAATAAACTTAGACTTAGGTCCATGTATTTTCAAAAATATTTTCTTTATAAAACTTTAACCAACTTAATCATGCTTTTACATTTTTTGTGAGAAGACTAAAAGTCAATCAACCTGATTTAAACCATTTTGCCACTTTGACTTTTACTTTAAAATTTTCTCAAAAGAATAGACTCTTGTCAATTCTTGTAGTGACGCGAGCTACTATACTTCTGCGATATGTAGCAAAGTGAGATATTTTCCACTTAGGTGTTGAGTGAAGCTTTATTAATTTTAAAATCCAATCTATATCCTCCATTTTGAGATGATGCAAATTCTCCTTTCTCATAATCATGGGTACTAAGTACGTTTTTCATTAGGATATGACGATGATGTCTCTTCTATTAAAATTAACCAACACATTTGTGTTTTAAAATTTTTAAGGAGAACTATGAGTACCCTGATCCCCTATTGCACATAAGGTGGTACATAGGCACTAAAGGTTCACAATCGTGAAAGATGCAAAATTGTTAAAAATACTTCTTTTCCCATCTCCACCATTTATTTTTTGTAAATAATATTTATAGCCAAATACACAAATTTTCAAAGAAGTTATTGTGGAGTACCATAGATGTTTAAGGTACTAATACCTTATCTTTGCATAACCAACTCTCGTACCTAGATCCTCTCCCCTTTCTTTTTGTGTTATTCGATCTTTTCTCATTCCTCTGGAAACAATCAAGCGCGGTGAAAATTTTTATTTGATTTGTGCAAGTTAAATCAATCCAATGAATTAGTCTCAACATTTCTACCGCTACAATATCCTTCTGTCATTATTAATTTTAACATTAATACTAGTTGAAAAAGAAAGCCTTCTTGAAATTTCCCTGAGAATCACTTGATTATAACATTTAAAAAACACAATATTTTTTGTACATTCTAAACATTTTAATTTTATTAATGTAAATTTTTTTATCAAATTAGTCAATAACTAGTTCCCTAAGGACACTCTTTAAGTGCTTAAAGTAGAAAGATTTTTTAGGAATACGTAGCATATAACTAAAACTTAAATCTTAAAACAACCACAATGATAAGAAATACCATTCACAAAACACTGCCCACTATTTGACTACAGCAAAATTTCATATCTGAATATGGAGAACCCTGTTTCACTGTTTTCAGAGAGAAAATATATCAATAAATTTCGTGACCATAACTGCTATGCTACATTCCAAATTACATGTAATGGGTTTCAACCGTGGGACATTGGGTTGGACAAGTGCCTTTAAGGCATTCACTTGTGTTGGTCTATCTAAAATAAGAATTGCAAATGTAAAATATTTATCACTTACATATGCTACTTGTATAATATTTAACTTATTATGTTATTATAGTTTCATGACTTTTCAAGACTAACACACTAATATTTTCAATTTATTACAAAGATGAACAAATGGAAATTTTTAACGAAATTATGCAAGTTGTCAACAAAGATAAAGGACGAGTATTTTTTTATATGGTTTTGGTGGTACTAGAAAAACTTTCATGTGGAATACCCTTTCAGCAACTTTATGTTCTAATCACGATATTGTATTAAATGACGCGTCAAGTGGTATAGCAAGTCTTCTTCTACCTGGGGGAGGAACAACACATTCAAGATTCAAAATTCCGATTCCATGCATTGAAACATCAATTTTTGACATAGAAACAAACGATGAACTTGCCGATTTGTTGAAAATAACAAATTTGATCATTTGGGATGAGGCTCCTATGACAAACAAGTGGTGTTTCGAATCCCTTGACAAGTCATTGAAAGATATCATGGGTACTAAAGATAATCCTTGTGAACAAATATTTTGAGGAAAGATTGTGGTATTTGGTGGTGATTTTAGACAAATCCTACCAGTTGTGCCGAGAGGAACCCGTTCTGATATAATTCATTCTACAATAAATGCTTCATATACTTGGGAATATTGCAAGGTTTTAACATTCACCAAAAACATGCGTTTGGATTCAGCATTAAACACTTCAAATGCTCAAGAGATTGAGATTTTCTCTAAATGGATATTAGATGTGGGAGATGGAAAAATCTCGGAACCAAATGATGGATATGCTGAAATTACTATTCCATCCAAATTTTTATTAACATATTTTATGGATCCAATTGAGAAAATAGTTACAAGTACTTATCCAAACCTACTTGAAAATTTCACAAATCCATATTTCCTATAAAGTAAAGTTATTCTAGCTTCAACTATAGAGATTATGGATGAAATAAATGATTACATTACTAAACTTCTTCCAGGTTACTATAATTTATACATGACTTAATAATTCTATTTTCATCTACCATTTTAACTATGTAACACTTAATTTTTTTTATAGGTGATGAAAATGAGTTTTTGAGTTGTGATAATATTGATAGATCATAAGCAAATGAAACTGAGGCTTTCGAGCATTTGACACCAGAGTTCTTAAATTGTCTAAAAACATATGGTTTTCCTAACCATTTATTGAAATTGAATATTGGCACAACCATTATGTTAATAAGAAATTTGGATCAATCAGAAGGACTCTGTAATGGTACAAGATTGACGGTTACAAGGCTAGCAAATCATGTAATTGAGGCAAACATTATTTCAGGTACACATATAGGAAACACTATATACATTCCTAGAATGTCTTTGTCTCCTTAACAATCCCCTTGGCCATTCAAACTTATTAGGAGATAATTCCCCATTATTGTTTCATTTGCAACGACAATAAATAAATCTCAAGTTCAATCATTAGACTATGTTGGTTTATATTTGCCAAAAAATGTCTTCAGCCATGGACAACATTATGTTGCAATGTCAAGAGTCAAAAGTAAAGCAGGTTTGAAAATATTAATCATGAAAAAAAATGCCATTACATGAGACAATAAATGTGGTTTTCAAATAAGTGTTCAACAATGTCTTGTAAGTACTCTCTTACTTTCTCAACCACTATTTCTTTTTTATCCATTCATTACTATTATATAAAATTGTCATTTATAATACTAACGCCCTATTTTATTTTACTACAAACTTCCTATAATATTACACCACAAAGAATTATGTTTCACAATAACAATAAAAATATTAATCCTTACAAACATTACAATATATGGGCTAATTTAGACTCATTTTTATTATTGTTTCAAAAACAACAACATGTTTGGATTCATCTTTCATATTAAATTTATTCTAATTTTGGTATTTCTATTCTTTTCAGGAGTTTATCAATAAATTGAAGATGTTTTCTCATTTTTTTTTGAAGTTATTTCAATTACTCTCTTTTATTATGGTTGTTACACATTTGATTATGAAATGATAAATTATTGTTCTGAACGAGAAAATAACTTAACATTTATATCATATCCACTATATTTTGTGAATCTTAATTCAAAGGTTTTATATTTCTTTTATACTCTTATATACACCTTAAGATATAAATTTACCCGTTCGGACGGACGGTTCTCCTACTAGTTTTCTTATATGATAGATGTAAATGATTTGAAAAAAAAAGTTATTCATGGTGCCACGATAATTTATTTATTTAACAACGTCATATAAAAACTTAACATAAAAATAAAATAGTAAAATATTAAATATATTGTTTTTATTAAATATTAATATATTTATTATTAACATAAATTTAAAATGCAATATGTTGAAGAAGGTCAAAAGTAACTTTTTTCATATAAATTAAAAATGTTCAAGAACTTTCTCCTCAGACTCCATCAAAGATTCATAAATTATTTGACCATCATCAGGATAAAATCGTTGGTAAAAAATATGTTCTGGACTGGGCTCGGACACTGCCTAACGTCAGGCATGGCCCAATTCTCCCTCGTGGCAACAACGGTCCAATTGATGGCTCATTCCCTTAGGGTCCAATCTGGACATGTGTTTCCCACGTTCCCCGCATTCGGGGACACGTCATCAACATGTTCCACACTCTTCTGAGTTGTTACGTCCTTTGTAATGGATGTGGTGAGCCCACTATCCATGAAGTCTATGAAGAACTTGATGTATAATGATGAGCATGTGCTGCCCATCCTCTGTGCCATGTGAGAATCTTGACAGTCATCCATTATGGGTCTGGATACTCAGCCCATAATAGAGGCCTTGGCCTAACGCTGGGGGCACTATAAATACCATCTTTCACTAGAGGGTCAGATATTCCATTCACTCTCACCAATTATGTACTTTCTCTCTTTTAAATTTGAACCTTACTTGGCATCGGAGTACCTTGCAAGTACACCCTCCCTTTTCTCCAATTACGATTAAACTCAAGTGTTGCAGGCCACTGAAGATTCTTCTGATCCAGGTAAGATCAGTGGAACCGTCTGTGGGAACCCTTTTCTCCCCCGTCTTTTTCTGACTAAAGATCAAAGCAAACGCATCCTCAAAACCTATCGATCATCATGGCCAGTCAACACAATAACGGTAACATTAACAAGATTGTTTTTCCCGCCTCTACTAACGGCGACAACCTCAACAACAACAAGACGACTTGTCATGAACAAGGTGACCCTAGGGATGGGCTAACCACCTCCTCCCCATCTCACGGTGTATCCAACAACACTGTCCAATAGTTTAAGGATCCTAGAATGTATAAATAAGTTCTTGTGCCACCTAACGATGATCCTACTATGATGGTCTTATTTGTAGCTATCAACCATATTAACTACATGATATTCCAACAGAGCGAACACATCAGAATTCTCGAGAAGGGCCCATGATCACACTCCTCCTTGAGGAGACATCGATGATCTAAATCTCGTAGCCCTTCCCTGTGATGACGAGACACCCGTTCACGCTTTCCCCTACAGAGACACCAAATATATGACTCTTAGAGCCCCCCCACTGCGACATATCAGGCGCCTCTCTTGACTAGAAAGGTCGCAACCCGCAACCATCAAGAAACACGATCACACTCTACCATACAGGGAGCGACCATCCCTCATTCCCAAGAAAAACAAGACTGGTGGGCAGCCTAACAAACCGAAGATTCAACCAAGAAATTTGTTGTGTTGCAACATAGGCCCTCGACTCAACTCCTCCCCTCCGCAGTCACTAGTTTGAAGCGAAGAAGATGACCCACATAGTCCACTATCTAAGACGATTATGGAGATTCCGCTTCCAATGGGGATGGTAAAGCCACCACCTCTAGCGACATACGACGGCACGACAAAACCCGATGATCACATCGAGAACATCAATGTGATGCTCGAATACCGTAACATCGGGTGCACCATCAAGTGCAAACTGTTTACCACAACTTTGAGGAAAGGTGCCATGGCATGGTAAAAAAGCCTCCCCTCAGAATCTGTCACCTCCTGGAGGGATCTAAAGACTCAGTTCACCATAAATTTTATTGCCTTCTAACGACACCCAAAATATGAGGCGTCACTCGAGGCTATCATTATGAGGAACAACGAACCCCTCAGGGGTACATCAAGCAGTTTAATCGAGAAGCTATCCAAGTCCTCATGAGTGACTGAATGAAGAGATACCTGCTCTAGAAAGGGCTATATCCTGGCAGCGATTTCAAAAAGGCAAATGGCATTGAGACACCTCATTCGCTAGACGAACATCTCCACAAGACCCAATCATACATCCAATTTGAGGAGAAAGAGGCCGCCAACCATGCTTGAGACTCGAGGAATTGAGAAAGAACCGGGGTCCCGAAGTATGATGATGATGTAGCTTCTCAACGAGGCGGGTAGAAGAGAAGAGATGATATGCCATACGACTCCCACGAGCACAGAGGCCCAGCAAGATATTTCATTGAATACACTCTGCTAACCGCACTCCACAAGCGTATCTTTGCCGATTGTATCAATGCCGAGTTCAAAGAGGGTATGGTTCGGCTTCCCAAGCTTATACCGCCTAAGTCGAACATCAACAAAACTAAGTAATGTTGTTTCCATAAGAGCCACGACCACATCACTGAATATTGCATCCACCTCAAGGATGGAATCGAGACCCTCATCAGGGAGGGTCATCTGAGACAATACCCCGAGAGGAGTGAGGCTCCCCGACAGGATATCCACGAGACGAAGAAGGTCGAGGAGGAAACACCACCCTCTGACAATGCTGTTAACCTACAGGTTTCCTTGTGCATCTCCCGACCTGAGGACTTCTATGTCCTCGATGAGGCCATCATGCCCTTGTATACTCATAGCACATGGGAAAGGTTCTTCTCCTCTATGGTTATATCCGACAGAGGATTCAACAAGTTCATTGTTGGGTCGATAAAGAGAAAGTTTGAGGAGATGATCAACGTGACCTCAACTCAAAATACAACTCTCAACATGTTCCAAGGTAAGTATGATCCCATCACATTTTATCTTGAAGACCTGCCAGGTGGGTTTCCCAAATCCAACATCCTTTTACCGACGAGAGAAAAATTGGTGAACTTTGACGTCTGCCGCATTCTGGTCGACCAAGGGAGTTTCGTCATTATTATGTATGCACATTTTTTCACCACACTCACATGACATTGTACGTGGGTTCTTACCTACAAGGTTTCAATGGCACGACCACTAGACCTTGGGGTTACGTCGAGCTACTCATCACCTTCAGTGAAGAAGAAACGGCCAGACAAATCAAAGTCCAATTCCTGGTCATTGAGTGCCGATATATGTACAAATTCATCTTAGGAAGGCTAACTATGGATGAGCTTACCGATGTGCATCCATGGTCCACTTGAAGATGAAGTACTATACCAAGAGGGGTCACGTCGCCACTCTGTACGGAGATATCGAAGCCGTAAGAAGATGATTTGAATTAACAACTAAGGGACAAAATTTGATCAATACTACATCCAAGAATGCCAACTAGCAAGCCCAACCCGTGGATGATAAGCCAGCTTAAAAAATGGAGCAGAAGTCGTTACCTTAATTCAGCTCGATTGACCTCGACGCCCTCTTCACCAAGGATGATCTGAAGGAGGAAAAAAGGAAGGAAGGAGATGCCCGACCAGAGACTGATGGCATTGTGACACTTGCTGACAAAAGGGAGCCTCTCCATCCTATGCACCCCATCCCAGATGGAGATTTTGAAGTCATTCTCCTCGGCAATGATCCGGGCAATGGTGTGAAGATTGGGATAGGAATTCCCGACCTAGCGAGGAAGCAACTCAAAGCTTTCCTAAGAAAGAACACTGACATGTTTGTGTGGAGCACTGTTGAGATTCTCAGACTCAAACTTGAGGTCGCCTACCATCAACTGGACATAGATCTTTCCGCTAGGGTAGTAGTTCAACATAGGTGTAGGAAGTCCCCCGAAAAAGAGGAGGCTTCTAAAAAGCTGTAAAAGACCTTCCAGAAGCTAATTTTATTTCTGAAGCCTAGTACACGAACTGGATATCTAACATTGTATTGGTTAAAAAATTAATGGAATATGGAGAATGTGTGTTGACTATACCAATATTAAAAGGGCTTTCCCCAAAGATGCATATCCTTTACCTAACATTGATAGGCTAGTAGACAATTCTGCAGGCTATAAAATTTTATCCTTCATGGATGCATATTCAGGTTATAATCAAATCCCCATGGAGAGGAGAAACAAATAATGCACTGCCTTCGTGACTGAGTCAAGAAACCATTACTAGAATGTAATGCCATTCGGCCTTAAGAACGTTGACGTTACTTATCATCAAATGATGAACAATTTTTTCCGAGGAGAGATTAGAGATATGCTTAAAGTCTTCATGGACGAAGAAATCGTGAAGTCCCGAGAAGAAACCAACCATGTCGCCCATCTAAAGAGGGTCTTCGGCCAAGCGAGGAGATGCAGGATGAGGTTCAATCTGGGGAATTGTACTTTTGACTTACAAGCGAGAAAGTTCCTCGGTTTCTACTTAATAGAATGAGAAGTCGAAGCCAACCCCGACAAGTGAAGAGCCTTCTCTAATTTCTTGACACCGAACTCAAAAAATCCATACAATCCCTAAATGGGATGCTCACCTTGCTATATCGTTTCGAGGAAAAATATGCTCAACACACACTCCCATTTTTCAAACTACTGCACGGGGATGCAACGTTCGAGTGGAAAGAAGAGTGAGAGAAAGCCCTCCTCCATATCAAAGAGCTCTTTTTCATACACCACTACTCTCGCGACCAAAAGGAGGAGGGACTTTGTACCTTTAATTGGTTGTCTCGGTCAAAGTCGTAAATACGGCCCTCATCCTGGAGACCCTCGACAGATAGAAACCAATATACTTCACGAGGAAAGCTCTTCAAGGCCCATAACTCAGATACCAATAGATCAAGAAGGTTGCCTTAGCCTCATCAATGCGATGAGGAGGATAAGACACCACTTCCTAGCCCACACGATCGTTGTACGAACTGACCAGCCCGTGAAGTAGTTACTCGGTTACCCAGACAAGGATGGTAGAATCCTTAAATAGTCGCTAGAACTTTCAGAGTTTAATATCCAGTACGAGACCAAGAAGGCCTTTAAGGCCTAAGTCCTGACTGACTTCGTGGCAGAAATGACCACACTCACCTCATTGGCGAGTGGATCTCTTAAGTGGATTATCTTCGTGGATGAAGCATCCATCTCGATAGGAAGCGGTGCGGGCATCATTCTTGAGACTGAGGAAGGCATATTAATCAAACTTTCCCTCGCCTTATCCTTCCTGATGTAAAAAAACTAAGCCGAATACAAAGTCTTCATTACAAGTCTATGTATGGCGAGGACTTAGGTGCGCAGGAAGTAAAAATCTTCACTGATTCTTAGCTCATCGCCTCTTAGGTATGAGGAGAGTATCAAGCCAAAAACGATAACCTCATTGAGTACTTAACTCTAGTAAAAAAAATGAAAAGTTCATTTCTGATCGCGACTTTATGAGTCTGTCAAAATATGTAATTGCAAGTATACAATTTATCGCATAGTTTTAAAAGATTATCGAATCCACAAAGAATAATAATAAAACTAATGTTATCTATTTTGCAGTGCAAAGCTACGGCTAAAGATTAAAATGACAAGAACGAGAATAAAAATATTAGTTGCTAAAGGTCAGAAAATAATGACAAAACTAGTCCGAATTATGGATTTCGTGTTCCTAAGGGACTTGTAGAATACATGTGCTACTTACGATTAAATCTTAATTTCGTAGAAAATATCGACTCAATGACTCTGTCTCACACTCTCACGCTATTGATAAGAACCACACTTCCTAACCACGGGATTTTTCTCTCGCTCACCCATTAATTAAAAAACATATTTTGGAAGTCAATAAAATTATAAATGATGCCTAAAGCACTCTCGCTATTTTTAGGATCGGTGTCTAGTTTCCACTATCCAGTTTATTCCTCATACTCTCACGCTATCGGGCTGAACTTTAGCTTATTCCTCACTCTCGTGTTGAAACAATAAAAAATGAAATTTGGAAACTAAAACGAAAACAATCATATATTTATAATTTCTCACCAAAATTTTTCTACTGAGTCTCGTTGATGACGAAGATCCTCATACGTCAGTCTCAAAGAGGATTATCCAGACATACTTTTTCCTAAGACTAACATTTTAAAACATAGCAAGCCTAATACTAGCATGCTAAACAACAATTAAAGGCAAATATAAGTAAAAGCAGTAAAATAATAAAACCCTGAAAAATAAAGAGACGAGACTGAAATGCAAATGTTGACAGGCTTGTAATTATGATCCAAGAGTACATTATAGAGGAAAACAAAAAAAATAACAAGTGCGACAATCCCTTGATGTGAGTTATTGTCGCTTTCACAAGTGAATTTATGCTTAATATCTAAACGGAATTTCTGCAACGCTTCCGCACGACTTGGATCCCTCGGAAACTAACCCAGAGGTCCTATATATAGAGAAAAATAGCCAAGTAACTGCTATGGGTCGTGTCATCCACTGGAGGGAAAAAGAAAATGCAAGTAACTACTCAAAACTTTATAACTGCTGTAACTGTTGTCTGCAAAACAATGGCGAACACCATTAGGGCAATGGCGAATGCCATTGAATCCTTCATTAAATGATGTGGAACTGCTAAGGGACAGAAAATTCCATCTACCTATGGTGAATGCCATATCAGTAATAGAGACAAATTTGCTTCTTTTGTTGCACTTTTTCTCATCTCTCACTTCTTTTCCAGTTTGCTTCCAAATATGTGATAGATGAACTTGATAACTGCAAAACATATGGAAACAAATTAAAATTCAATAAAACATGATAAAACACAGAAAAATAATATGCACGATGAGCCTTAAAATACAATATGATTTCTCGTTATCAAACTCCCCTACACTTAGATCGTTGCTTATCCTCAAGCAATCTCCCAATGCAATGAAAATAATAAGCACAACACATGATACATATGCATAATTAAAAAGGGTGCGAGGTTGTTAGGCTAGCGCTAAATAGATATGTACTAGATGTCAATAACAAGGATACCGTAACGGCACATATCCGTAATTTTCGGGCAAAAAATCTTATGCAAAACCAATCTGAATCACACCATTATAACTCGACCTACACACCTCGTTCTTTTTCAAATTTCTTTCATTCTAGCGCAATCACATTAAGCCGGTTATCCGTACACACACATAGTAAGGAAACTTGTTGGTGACTAAGATCATTATTAGCACGGAGTTCTGGTAACAAAAGCGGTGCACTCCATTTTATATCCCATTTCATTTATGGGGAATTGAACCGTAATATGCCCTACTGAGTCCAATACCAGAGAACTATGGACCAACTAACAATGGCTGTTATGATTATGTTTTTGTAGGTCAACAACCATTGGGCTAAATGACCGGGTGAGGGTCACCTAACTTAGAAGGCGTATTCCTTTCTTTTCATTAATACATACGTTTTTGAAATTAATTAGTGATCATTCACTTATTTTCATCAGCTTCCTTATGTAGTTTATGCTTAAGATGGTGTTGACAACTAATATAAACTACTTAAGAGGTTACTTCAAAAATTAGAAGTCAAGGTCTCAGCATAATGGTTACTCAAACCGGAGTCACATACTTAGGGAGCTTAGGGTGCTAGGATGGTACTGATATCATCAAAACATTCCCAAATCTAAATAACTAAGCCTCGACCTCTGTGGCGTCCATGACCACCTCCAACGTACCTAGGATTTGGTACATGCTGCATAAGATCTCTCCATTTTGTCACTGTGATGCCCAATCCTTCCATCTTCTCAATGAGGTCACCCATGTTATGTTCAATTTCGTCAGCATAGTCAAGTTGATGATCTCTAATTTGGTCGATGGTGTTGTACCCCAAAATTTTCTCTCTCGTTTTTCAAGGAATTTCTCACAAGGATTATCAAGATTAAAGCTTACACATGTATATTGGGATTTTCCAGTACCAAGATTAAAAGGAAACTGTCAAAAAGGAAGAAAACAGATAAAAATAATCTTTTGACAAAATTTGAGAAAAATAAGTCCTTTCGTTTCATCTTTTTCGATTGGCCATTTGGCCTATTTTGATGCAAGCCTGGCTTGCATCCTTCGACCGAGCATGGGCCTCTGGCGGGTTGGTTTTGGTTCACAAGGAAGGAGCTTCCTGTACACCACCTTCGATTGCACCTTTGACCTTACTGGGTTCACAATGCCATGACTGCTTATATGCTTGTTTCGTTTGGATCTTTGATACTTGCATGCCTATACAAACTTTCCTCTATGCCTGCCTTGACTCATTAAGTAATTACTAGTCACATACAAGCTTTAATTTGGGACATAACTTATTTCTTGCACGCAAAAGACTTCCTCCATGCTAGCATTCACAAGGCACAAAGACTCCTTTAGCTTCCTTCGATTCCAAGGCAAAGAGCTTCCTTTTGGCATCCTTCAATTGCTTAAATTTTCCTCCTGCATTTCTATTTCGTTTGGACATCTTTGCAAGCCTAGCTTACCTCTTTCATTTGTGCACTTGACTCCCTTCATTTTTTATTTTGTTTGGGCGTATGAATCCTTCAGTACAAGCTTTTGGTCACACTTTTCGTTTAGGCATGGGGTTACCTTAATGCAAGCTTTGTTTGAACAAAGATCTTTTGCATGTTTGCATGAAGTCACAAAGAAATAACCCCCTATGTACACTCCTTTGTTTGGCCACATGGACCTTTTGCAGGAAAGCCTTCGACTGGACGGAATCATCTTCACAAGGTTTCGTTTGTAACTTTGATTCCCTTCGAATCAGTATCTTTCGAACCCAACCCTGTGCATCCCATTCAAAGGACATGCTTCTTGGTCTATTTGAAGGATTTACAAAGCCCACTTTAAGGCATGTTTTGGTGACCCATCCAAGGGTCACACTTTTGGCTCCTTCAAAGGATGCACAAAAGTGACTCATTCGAAAGGCACTTGTTGGAGGAAAATCAAATAATATTGTTGGGAGAAGATTCTGGTCGAAGAAGGGTTAAAACGAAAAGGTGAAATATTTAAAGATGCTTGCTGCCAAGTTCAGGCCTGGTACACTGGCCAAAACTGCTGCACAGCAGTCCTAAAACACTTCCTCATTCTTGCACCAAATTAGCATACAAGGCACTCTCTCTCGAAATCTACAAAGTGAAGGTTACTCAAATTGTTCAAAGCTTTTGTTTTCCCTCCAAAAAGCTTCAGGCAACTTTGCATATAAATAAAAGGCTTCACAACATGTTTAGGGAGGACTTTTTGGGCCAGAGGAACGAATCTTCAAATTTCTCAAACACCATAAAGCTCTCAAACACTTAAACACTTGTGAAAACACAAACCCATAATCCAAACACTTGTCCCCTTCGAATTTGAAACATCCTTACATCTTGTTACCCTTTGAATCTAGTAAGAAAGGCATTTCACTTAATCTTCTATTTCAAATCGAGCATTAAGGACGCTACACTCTCTCCTTCCCTTCGAATCCAGGGACACTCAAGGCAACCACTAAAAGCCCAACACACGCTCCAGTCTTAAGCAAGGTAAGTTTCTCCAAGCCTTAAACTCTTTGTTTCTAGCATAGCATATAAATAAATTTCCTTTTTGTTTTAAACATGTACATAGTATTTGCTTCCCTTTTGTTTACACCGTTGTAGTTCTTTTTTATTGCCTCTCCTTTTGGTTTTGTTCTTTGGGTTGTTACAAATGCTTTAAGAACTAACCTGGCCCCAAGGTAATGCTAGCATGGCCTTAGGCCATGTTGCTATTTAACGTCTCAAACTAAAGAAACAGGAAACATGAAGTAGGAAATGAAGACTTTGGCTTCCCCACTAACTTCAAGGTCAAACGAAAGAGGCAGCCAGAAGGCACACCATGCTGTCTTCAAGGCCTCAAACAAAGGCCAGAACCTTGTTATTTCCAAGGCCCATACGAAAGGCACACCATGCTGACTTTCAGGCCCAGACGAAAGGCACACCATACTGATTTCCAGGCCCAGACGAAAAGCACGCCATGCTAACTTCCAGGCACAGACGAAAGCCACGCTTGCACTGATTCCATTCTCTAGTCGAAGGAGGCAGAAAGGAAAATCAAAGGGCATGACTCCACTGACTCTAGACCCCAAATTGAAGGAGGTCAAAGAGTGCAGAATTGAAGGGTTTTCTTTCTGAATCAAAAGACCCATTTTTCTTGCTTTAATTTTATTTTTTGCCTTTATATTTTCATGCAATTCAATATGGTTGTAATAATGTAGGATTTTATCTTTCTGCATTTTATTGCTTTTATATGATTGCTAGTAAAATAGGGTACATATGGCAAGATAAAAACAACAAGTAGATAAAAACGCCCATGTTCGAGGAACATTTAAGATCTTTTGAGTAGGTATGTTGCTCCTAGTTGCTCGCTTGCTCACAACAAAAACATTTTATACACCCACACTTTCATTTGAAACATTTTCAAAAGTTAAAACACTTTGTACGCGTTCTTATAGATATGAGAACCATTACAAAGACACCTTTTCAAAATCACTTTCAAAAACACATTCCACAAACACCTCTTTGAATCATTTTAAAAACAACACTTTGTACGCGTTCTTATAGAAACGAGAGCCATTACATAGACGTTTTTCAAAATACTTTCAAAACCCACAAGCACACTTTCAAACAAAAGCAAGTTATCTAACAAGCAACTAAGAGGCCATAGATAACTACGGACAAAAAGGATACTAATACCTTCCCTTTTCATAACCTACCCCCCAAACTCAAGAAATAATCTCGAAAGGTATTTTCTGTTCTTTTCAGCCTTTCCTTTTTGGATAAAAGAAAAGTCGGTGGCTACTCTTGCTATCCGCAGCAAATGCGATCAGACGCAAAACATCCCAAGTCAGTTCTCCCACCGTATTACATAACTGGAGACTTTGCTAGGGATTTTACTTAAAAGTGGGGTTACCTTAGGGATAGATCACCTTTACTTGATTTTTCATGGTTTGACTTGCTTGCTTTACATTTTGGGTCCTTGTTTGGGTTATTGTTAAAGATCCTACACCCGGATCTGGGCTACCTTTTTAGGTAAGTAACAATAAATCATGGAAGTTGTACGATGTAGACTGATATGGAGGAAGTGATAGCTAACTTAGTATGATACTCTGGTTTGTACTAATGTTCCTTGAGTCATTTAAGGATAACATTAGGCTTCCTTATAGTATCATTAAGCGCTAACTAACCTTAGAACCTTTAATTGACTCATCCTTGGCCATTAGCAAGTTGTGAGATAGCCGACTTTGGTTCCGACCGAAGGTTGGTTGATACTCGATGCTACGCTCATTGAGACCGGACTTTTGGGATATCTCGGCCGTAAGAAAATATTGATTAAGCTGAGACAATGCCTAAAAGAAAGGTCAGTGATATTAAGATCCCTTAGAACCCAGTTACTATTAACTAGGACAGGTTGAGCTGACTAAACTTCGAGAGGGTACTTACCTACAAACTCCATGCAAGCCTAAACTTAAGGTCTTATCTGCGTTATGTGTATATGACTATTTGTACATAACGACTTTCTTGCTTTACATACTTGTACATAACATCATGACATAATACCATAGCATTTTCAATAGCCATTTTAAGGATCTCGAGGGCCTATGATATAGGGTCACGTTGAACCAGATGTCTATCAAGGAGAAAGAGGATTTATTTTCCTCTAACCAAATGTCGTCAAGACCAAAGCACGTTAACTTGAGTCAAGAGCTATGACCCACTTTACATGGTGAGCTTATTTATCGTGGAAGAACATCCACCGATACAAAGTTCTCCAATCAAAGTTGTAAGTAACTTCTAACATATTCTTACATTTACCCTGTGAGGTCCTTGAAAACATGCATCCACATATCATGCATCATATCATGACAGGTCTCTCCCATACAGGTCTTCTTATCTTCCTACTGTTTATTTTAGTAAGATTGATATGGAGCAAACTGTGAAGGATCTCCAGGCACAAAATGCCCAATTCCAACAAATATTCCTGGCTATGGCTATGGGGTAAGAGGACTTGAAGACTCTTCTTCTCAAAGAAAAGAAGAAAAAGTCAAAAAGTCAGTAGGCGTCCTGAACTTGGGAAGAAGACTTAGAGGACCAGTTAAGAGAGCTCTAGATCTCTCAACTCCATTGAATGAGGGGGATAATCATGAAGAAGATAACAGTCTGGGGGTTGATGAAGTTGAAGCTGACTTCTCTGAGGAACAATATCCTCCTGCTGATGATAAATACAAAATGTTGGAGGATCGCCTCAATGCTATGGAGATTCAGATGATACCTGGCTTGCATTTTGAAGAGTTAGGTTTGGTTTCCACAGTGGTCATACCACCACCAAAGTTCAAAATCCCTACCTTTGCCAACTATGATGGGATCTCTTGTCCTAAAATGCATCTGAGGTCATATGTCCACAAGATTCATCCTCACACTGCTGAACGGAAGCTATGGGTCCATTTCTTCTAAGAAAGTTTGGCTGGCACTCAGCTGGAGTGGTTCTATCAGTTAGAAGGAACCGACATTCACACTTGGGAGGATTTGGATGCTGCTTTCTAAAAGCAGTACCAATACAACGTTGATCTTGCACCAACTCATGTGCAATTGCAAAATATGACCATGCGTTCCAACGAGGGCTTCAAAGAATATGATAAAAAATGGAGAGATTTGGCAGGCAGAGTTCAACCACCCTAAACTGATAGGGAGGTGATTGACATCTTTATGGGAACCTTGACAGGACCTTTCTTCAATCACCTAGTCGGAAGCTCCTCGGCCAGATTCACCGAGCTAATACTGACTGGCGAAAGGGTCGAAGCTGGCGTCAAAAGCAGAAAGATCCAAGGAGCTACATCCTCTGATACTCAGAAAAAGCCATACAATGGGTAGAAAGAGTCCAATGCTATTTACGGCCAAAAGGGTCATAACAAGAGCAACCACGACAACATGTGGGGGCAGTCCTGATCTCCGGTCCTGCATCAGTGCAACAACGTCAATAGGGAAATCATCGGAAGGAGGTCATGCCTAAAAGACAATTCACTAAGATCAACATGCCACTGGCTCAAGCACTACAACACATGTTGAAAGCAGAGTTGATTACATTAAAGGCTCCTCTCTAGAATCCCAATACTTTTGCTCCTACTTATCATCCCAATGAAAGGTGTGCATAACATTCTGATAGTCCTGGACATGACACGGATAATTGTTGGGCTCTGAAGAACAAGATCCAAGACATGATTGATGCCAAGGAGATTGAGTTCGACCCTCCAGAGGCTCCTAACGTGATCACTGCTCCCATGCCAAATCATTGAGCATTCCAGTTCATTTTGAATTTTCAATTGTAATTTATTTTGTTATTCAAACACTTATCTATTAATGTCAAAATCTGTTTCATTAATGCATCGCATATGTTTGTCTTGAATTCATCCATTTGTTTTCATTCTATTTAAACTATGTTGTCTTTACTCCTTTTATAATATTCAATTCTTGTTTCAAAAGTTTCAATCCTTTAGAGGGAGGATGACGAAAACAATGCGATAATCTCATATAGTATGCTTTTGGATAGACCTTGCTGACGATGCACATGTGTTCTTTCAATTCCTAAACACTGGAGTTATAAGGAGGATAATCCCTAGTCAACCCCTTCAAGCCAAAGAAGTAGAAGTTTTCTTTTTTACACAAATTGAAACCTTTAATCAAAACTTAGGGCAGGGTAGTCTCTTAGTTAATTCAAACGCGCATTCAGTCACCGGCTTTCACTTCGTATACAACGAAAACTTTCCTCTGGAATCAAGAGACACTTATTGGTTCCCTAACAAATAGGCAATCATTATCTCTCAAGATAAAAACCAAGTAAGTCAAAACCTACAAAGGAGGCTTAAGAAAATCTGGGGAATCACGTTGACTTTAATCTCAAAATCAAGAACAGTCAGGAAAAATCAGGGATAATAAATCAAAAGAGATCACTAGAAATCCTCGACAACATGAAAAATGACTGCCTTCCGACAAACTTAACTTGTCTGAACCATCACCAAAACGTCATTCCAGACTCAATTGTAGTTCAAACGTATAATTAACTGAGTTTAGAACTGAAGAACATCACAAAGAACGGGCGGTTATAAATACACAGTGAGCCTTATTTTTTGTTTCTTAAACCGTGAACTAAGCCACGTTACAACCCTTCAAAAGTCCTAATTGAAGCATGGGTTATTTCGAAAGCATTTGTTACAAAAGCTATCCTGACTCCTGTAAGGCTTTCTCCAAATCCTGAGTTTAATTTTCTTACAAAAATTCTTTTATCTGCTAAAACGCATTTTCAAAACTTCAAGACAAGCATAAAATTTGCATTATTTGAATATCGATGTTGGCATATGGCCATTTGTTTGATAACAGAGAAATTAGCACGGTGAATATCCATAAAACGGAAATTCTCTCAGGAAACAAAATCACTTCAATTGGGATGACACTTCCAATGAAAAATCTCCTGTAAGCAAGAGGGCATCAGCATGATCACTATCCCGGGGCAGTCAAGTAAAGATTCCAAGAAATCTCTTGAGAGGGGCTGAATAACCAGGGGCAAGTCGGCATCTCAATCACTGGGGTAATTAAACTTGAATTCCAGCAAAGGGTCAAGCAAACGTACTTCTGGAGGTGCTACAACACTTGCTACTAGGAGGAGTGACAAATCTCCACGAAATCCCCTTCATAAGGTGATCCCTAGTAAAGTCCCCACAAAGTAGGATTTAGGAAATTCCCAGCCATAGTTTCAATCTCTGGAAAACCTTTCTTCCTAGCTAAGTTTGGTATCAAGAAGAATCCTTGAAGAGCTCTGCCAAAAGAAAACGCCTCTCCGACAGATCGGCAACAGGGTTTATTTCCCCAACAAATGACAAGATTCCTCAGGTTGAGTTTTCCTCCCAAACTATCACAAATCAAGGGACCAGAACCCCTCTTACCCCCATAGACTTTTCTACAATCCCAATGAGCTAATGCAAAACCTGGAAAAACAACTAGATAACCGTCAATTTCTTTATCCCCAACAAGTCATTGTGAAGCCTGAAATCCGACCAGATAACAACTAACTTTCAAGAGATAGCTCCCCAGTAGAGCAATGAATGGCTAAGACTCTTGAACTCTTTTCGCTAAGCAGGAATCAACACTCTCCACATAGTTTTCTTCTCGAGAAAAATCAACATTTCCCAGCGGATTTCTCCTCAAGCAACAAAAATAGGAATCCCCAGTGGAAAAGTTCTAAGCAAGGTTTGAAGATGGGCATACTCTTCATCCCCAATTGTCATTCGGGATTCATCCTCCCAAAACTCCACAACATTTGTCAAGGATTTATTTTCCAAAGACAAAAATACATTCCAATGACATTTCACATTTCATGCATCATATTAACACATGACAAGTGCATACGACCCAATCTCATTTATTTTGAGAAGATCATTGCACCAAGCATTTCATACATCATGGCATTACATGCAACTAACTCTTTACCTTTTCAAGAAAGATCAAATCAACAGATGGCTATCATCAACGATCTTCTAAAGGTCAGAGATTAATACCTGAAACTAGACAGGAAAACTATCTCAAATGACCAACTTTGTCAAGTTCAATATTAATACCTGTAACTAGCCAGGAAAACTATCAGTGGACGACTGATTGTAGATTAACACCTGAAACAAGCAAGGAAAACTATATACATGAAGAGATTGAAGATTAAAACCTGTAACAGGCCAGGAAAACTATCTTTCTTTCTCAGGTTAGAGATTAATCCCTAAAACCAGACAGGACAACTATCTCAAACGACCAACTTTTTTAAGTTCCAGATTAATACCTGTACCTAGCCAGGAAAACTATCTGTGGACGACTGATTGTAGATTAACACCTGTAACAAGCTAGTAAAACTATCTACATGAAGATATTGAAGATTAACACTTGTAACAAGCCAGGAAAACTATCTTTCTTTCTCAGGTCAGATATTGATACCTGAAACCAAACAGAACAACTATCTACACGACCAGCTGAAGCAACCCTACCCAGGTTCCTTCTCATTTCCAGATGAAGTTTTACACGAGCTCATCATGAACCAATCCTACACGGGATCCTTTCATTCAGCTTTTTGATACAGTTCAGATACGCTCTAGATACGGATGTCATTCTGATACTCATTCAGATTCAGCTTTCCGATAAAGTTTAGATACGCTCCAGATATGGATGCCATTCTGATACTCATTCAGATTCAGCTTTCCGATATAGTTCAGATATGCTCCAGATACGGATGCCATTATGATAATCATTCAGATTTAACTTTCCGATACAGTTCAGATATGCTTAAGATACAGATGCCATTCTGATACTCATTCAGATTCATCTTTCAGATACAATTTAGATATTTAGATATGCTCCAGATACAGACGCCATTCTGATACTCATTCAGACTTAGCTTGTAGATACAGTTCAGATATGCTCTAGATACGGACGCCATTATGATACTCATTCAGACTCAGCTTTCAGATACAGTTCAGATATGCTCCAGATACGGTCGCCATTCTAATACTCATCCAGACTCAAATTTCAGATACAGTTCAGATATGCTCCAGATATGGACGCCATTCTGATACTCATTCAAACTCAGCTTTCAGATACACTCCAGATGCGGATGCCATTCTGATACTCATTCAGATTCAACTTTCAAATACAGTCCAAATACGATCTAGATACGGATGTCATTCCGACGCTCATTCATTACATATTTCAGATGCGAGTCAGATACAATCTATTTATGGATATTTTTCTGATACTCATCCCACTACATCTACTATTGACACCAATAACTTTTGGATGGCATCTGTAAGCCCGTCTCCGAAAATTCTCCATAATCTCTCTAAATGGCGTTTTTAAGCCCATTCCCCGCACAAATAACCACCATATCATCGAGT
This sequence comes from Vicia faba, assembly GCA_948472305.1. Lineage (NCBI taxonomy): Eukaryota > Viridiplantae > Streptophyta > Magnoliopsida > Fabales > Fabaceae > Vicia > Vicia faba. The sequence continues at coordinate 986,956,223 of OX451739.1, forward strand.
GAAAATTTCAAGGCACTCTAGTGTTCAATCATCTTCCATCTTCAAGTCACGAACGGCAGACTCTCCAATCTAACTCTTCAGGTTTAAGAAGATTGAACATGGGCAGCTGTTGTACCCCAAAATTTTGCCTCTCGTTTTTCAAGGAATTTCTCACAAGGATTCTCAAGGTTCAAGCTTACACATGTACATTGGAATTTTCCAGTACCAAGATTAAAAGGAAACTGTCAAAAAGGAAGAAAACAAATAAAAATAATCTTTTGACAAAATTGGAGAAAAATAAGTCCTTTCTTTTCCGCTCTTTTGATTGGCCTTTTGGCCTCTTTCGATGCAAGCCTAACTTGCATCCTCCGACCGAGCATGGGCCTCTGGCGCATTGGTTTTGGTTCACAAGGCAAGAGCTTTCTGTACACCACCTTCGGTTTCACCTTTAGCCTTAATGGGTTCACAATGTCATGACTGCCTATATGCCTTCCTTGACTCACAAAGTAATGACTAGTCACATATAAGCTTTCGTTTGGGCCACAACTTCTTTCTTGCGCGCCAAAGACTTCCCCCATTCTAGCATGCACAAGGTACAAAGCCTCCTGTAGCTTCCATCGATTACAAGGCAAAGAGCTCCCTTTTGGCATCCTTCGATTACTCAAATTTGCCTCCTGCATTTCTCTTTCCTTTGGACATCTTTGCAAGCCCAGCGTACCTCTTTCATTTGGGCACTTGACTCCCTTCATTTTTTTATTTGTTTGGGCGTACGAATCCTTCAGTGCAAGCTTTTGGTCACACATTTCGTTTGGGCATGGGGTTCCCTTCATGCAAGCTTCATTTGAACATAGATCTTTTGCATGTTTGCATGAAGTCACTAAGAAAGGACCCCCTATGTATACTCCTTCATTTGGCCACATGGACCTTTGGAAGGAAAGACTTCGATTGGACAGAATCACCATCACAAGGATTCGTTTGTAACTTTAATTCCCTTTGAATCAACATCTTTTGAATCCAACCTTTGGCATCCAATTTGAAGGACATGCTTGTTGGTCCATTCGAAGGATTTACAAAGCCCACTTTGAGGCATGTTTTAGTGACCCATCCAAGGGTCACACTTATGGCTCCTTCAAAGGATGCACAAAAGTGACTCATTCGAAAGGCACTTGTTGGAGGAAAATAAAATAATATTGTTGGGAGAAGAGTCTGGTCGAAGAAGGGTAAAAACGAAAAGGTGAAATATTCAAAGATGTTTGCTTCCAAGTTCAGGCATGGTACACTGGCCAAAAATGCTGCACAGCGGTCCTGAAACACTGCCCCATTCTTGCACCAAAATAGCATACAAGGCACTGTCTCTCGAAAGCTACAAAGAGCAGGTTACTCAAATTGTTCAAACCTTTTGTTTTCCCTCCAAAAAGCTTCAGGAAGCTTTGCCTATAAATAAAAGGCTTCACAACATGTTTAGGGAGGACTTTTTGGGCCAGAGGAACGAATCTTCAAATTTCTCAAACACCATAAAGCTCTCAAACACTTGTGAAAACACAAACCCAGAATCCAAACACTTGTCCCTTTCGAATCCGAAACATCCTTACATCTTCTTACCCTTCGAATCCAGTAAGAAAGACATTTCACTTGTTCTTCTCTTCCGAATCTAGCATTAGAGACGCTACCCTCGCTCCTTCCCTTTGAATCCAGGGACACTTAAGGCATCCAATCAAAGCCCAACATACGCTCCAGCCTCAAGCAAGGTAAGTTGCTCAAAGCCTTAAACTCTTTGTTTCTAGAATAGCATGTAAATAAATTTCCTTTTTGTTTCAAACATGTACATAGTATTTGATTCCCTTTCGTTTACACCCTTGTAGTTTGTTTTTATTGTCTCTCCTTTTGGTTTTTTTCTTTGGTTTGTTACAAATGCTTTTAGAACTAACCTGGCATTAAGGTAATGCCAGCATGGCTTTAGGCCATGTTTCTATTAAACGTCTCAAACGAAAGAAACAGGAAATAGGAAGTAGGAAACAGAGCCTTTGGCTTCCCCACTAACCTTCTGGTCAAATAAAAGAGGCAGCCAGAAGGAACACCATTCTCACTTCCAGGCCTCAAACGAAGGCGTAATCCTTTATTTTAATTTAATACATACGTTTTTGAAATTAATTAGTGATCATTCACTTATTTTCATCAGCTTCCTTATATAGTTTATGCTTAAGATGGTGTTGACAACTAATATAAACTACTTAAGAGGTTACTTCGAAAATTAGAAGTCAAGGTCTTGGCATGATGGTTACTCAAACTGGAGTCAAATACTTAGGGAGCTTAGGGTGCTAGGATGGTACTGATATCATCAAAACTTTCCCAAATCTAAATAGCTAAGCCAAAAAATGAAAAACAACTTATGCTCTCAGAGGGTCGTGCCATTGAATCAGAACAAAATTTTATTTTTATTTAGGGTCGAATCTAAGGGAGTTTTCTAAAAAGAAAAGAGAAGGGTATCATGTAATATGCCTCAAAAGCACATGTATGACTCGATCAAACACAAAGAAAAAAAAGCGGGAAAAATAAAGAAACTAACTAGAAAACCATTAAAATAAAATAAAAATCAAGTGGGAAAAAATAAAAAGTAAAGCGGTAAAGCTCCTCCCCCACACTTGAACCAAAATTTTTTCCCAATGTTTAAGTGCAAGGTGGTAAAAGGAGTAGATAAAACCTGGTAGAAGGCTCAATGATGTCAGCCTCGACCTCTGTGGCATCCATGACCACCTCCAACGTACCTAGGATTTGGTACATGCTGCATAAGATCTCTCACATGTGTCACTGTGATGCCTAATCCTTCCATCTGCTCAATGAGGTCACCCATGTTATGTTCAATTTTGTCAGCATAGTCAATTTGATGATCTCTAATTTGGTCGATAGTGTTGTACCCCAAAATTTTCCCTCTCATTTTTCAAGGAATTTCTAACAAGGATTCTCAAGGTTAAAGCTTACACATGTACATTGGGATTTTCCAGTACCAAGATTAAAAGGAAACTGTCAAAAAGGAAGAAAACAGATAAAAATAATCTTTTGACAAAATTTGAGAAAAATAAGTCCTTTCGTTTAAGCCTTTTCGATTGGCCTTTTGGTCTCTTTTGATGCAAGCCTGGCTTGCATCCTTCGACCGAGCATGGGCCTCTGCCGCGTTGGTTTTGGTTCACAAGGAAGGAGCTTCCTGTACACCACCTTCGATTTCACCTTTGACTTTACTAGGTTCACAATGCAATGACTGCTTATATGCCTGATTCGTTTGGATGTTTGATGCTTGCATGCCTATACAAACTTTCCTCTATGCCTGCCTTGACATATAAAGTAATGACTAGTCACATACAAGCTTTCGTTTGGGCCATAACTTATTTCTTGCATGCAAAAGACTTCCTCCATGCTAGCATGCACAAGGTACAAAGACTCCTTTAGCTTCCTTCGATTCCAAGGCAAAGAGCTCCCTTTTGGCATCCTTCGATTGCTTAAATTTTCCTCCTGCATTTCTCTTTCGTTTGGACATCTTTGCAAGCCTAGCGTACCTCTTTCGTTTGGGAACTTGACTCCCTTCATTTTTTATTTTGTTTGGGCGTATGAATCCTTCAGTACAAGCTTTTGGTCACACCTTTCGTTTGGGCATGGGGTTCCCTTAATGCAAGCTTTGTTTGAACAGAGATCTTTTGCATGTTTGCATGAAGTCACAAAGAAAGGACCCTCTATGTACACTCCTTTGTTTGGCCACATGGACCTTTGGTAGGCAAGCCTTCGACTGGACAGAATCACCTTCACAAGGTTTCATTTGTAACTTTGATTCCCTTCGAATCAGCATCTTTCGAACCCAACCCTGGGCATCCCATTCAAAGGACATGCTTGTTGGTCTATTCGAAGGATTTACAAATCCCGCTTTAAGGCATGTTTTGGTGACCCATCCAAGGGTCACACTTTTGGCTCCTTCAAAGGATGCACAAAAGTGACTCATTTGAAAGGCAATTGTTGGAGGAAAATCAAATAATATTGTTGGGAGAAGAGTCTGGTCGAAGAAGGGTCAAAACGAAAAGGTGAATATTTAAAGATGCTTGCTGCCAAGTTCAGGCCTGTACATTGGCCAAAACTGCTACACACCAGTCCTAAAACACTTCCTCATTCTTGCACCAAAATAGCTTACAAGGCACTGTCTCTCGAAAGCAAAAAAGAGAAGGTTACTCAAATTGTTCAAACCTTTTGTTTTCCCTCCAAAAAGCTTCAGGAAGCTTTGCCTATAAATAAAAGGCTTCACAACATGTTTAGGGAGGACTTTTTGGGCCAGAGGAACGAATCTTCAAATTTCTCAAACACCATAAAGCTCTCAAACACTTAAACACTTATGAAAACACAAACCCAGAATCCAAACACTTGTCCCCTTCGAATCTGAAACATCCTTACATCTTGTTACCCTTCGAATCAAGTAAAAAAGACATTTACTTTAATCTTCTCTTTCGAATCGAGCATTAAAGACGCTACCCTCGCTCCTTCCCTTCGAATCCAAGGACACTCAAGGCAACCACTCAAAGCCCAACACACGCTCCAGTCTCAAGCAATGTAAGTTGCTCCAAGCCTTAAACTCTTTGTTTCTAGCATAGCATGTAAATAAATTTCCTTTTTGTTTCAAACATGTACATAGTATTTGCTTCCCTTTCGTTTACACCGTTGTAGTTTTTTTTATTTCCTCTCCTTTTGGTTTTGTTCTTTGGTTTGTTACAAATGCTTTAAGAACTAACCTGGCCCCAAGGTAATGCCAGCATGGCCTTAGGCCATGTTACTATTTAACGTCTCAAACTAAAGAAACAAGAAACAGGAAGTAGGAAATGAAGCCTTTGGTTTCCCCACTAACCTCAAGGTCAAACGAAAGAGGTAGCCAGAAGGCACACCATGCTAACTTACAGGCCTCAAACAAAGGCCAGAACCTTGCTGTTTCCAAGGGCCAGACGAAAGGCACACCATGCGGACTTCTAGACCCAGACGAAAGGCACACCATACTGACTTCCAAGCCCAGAGGAAACGCACGCCATGCTGACTTCCAGGCCCAGACGAAAGGCACGCTTGCACTAATTCCGTCCCCCAGTTGAAGGAGGCAGAAAGGCAAATCAAATGGCATGACTCCACTGACTCTAGAACCCAAATCGAAGGAGGTCAAAGAGTGCAGAATCGAAGGGTTTTCTTTCTGAATCGAAAGACCCATTTTTCTTGCTTTTATTTTATTTTTTGCCTTTATATTTTCATGTAATTCAATATGGTTGTAATAGTGTAGGATTTTATCTTTCTACATTTTATTGCTTTTATATGATTGCTAGTAAAATAGGGTACATATGGCAAGATAAAAACAACAAGTAGATAACCCTTAATCAAATAATAAATGCATGCAAATCAAACACACTATTCACACATGAACCCTTAGATTAATCTCACTTGTTGCTTCAGAAAAATAGTCATGTCCCTCGAACATGGGCGTTTTGGCAAAAAACCCTTAATAAAAGATCACAGTTCCTCGATGACCTTCAATGTTGCCGTCGGTAAACGATCTAGTCCCTAAACGACAATGCTAAAACGTCCCATAGGTTGCCTTCTATGACTATACAAACGTCCCACGCCCGTCCCTTCACATCCAACGATGGGGCTTCTTACCAAAACAATGGTAAGATAGCAACATCTAAAGGAGGAGGAAAAGAACATTTAAGATCTTTTGAGTAGGTATATTGCTCCTAGTTTCTCGCTAGCTCACAACAAAAACATTTTATACACCCACACTTTCATTTGAAACATTTTCAAAAGTTAAAACACTTTGTACGCGTTCTTATAGAAATGAGAACCATTACAAAGACACCTTTTCAAAATCACTTTCAAAAACACATTCCACAAACACCTCTTTGAATCATTTTAAAAACAACACTTTATAAGCGTTCTTATAGAAACGAGAGCCATTACAAAGACGTTTTTCAAAATACTTTCAAAACCCACAAGCACACTTTCAAACAAAAGCAAGTGATCTAACAAGCAACTAAGAGTCTGTAGATAAATACGGACGAAAAGGGTACTAATACCTTCCCTTTTCATAACCTACCCCCCAAACTCAAGAAATAATCTCGAAAGGTATTTCCTGTTCTTTTCAGCCTTTCCGTTTTGGATAAAAGAAAAGTCGATGGCGACTCTTGCTATCCGCAGCAAATGTGATCAGACGCAAAACATCCCAAGTCAGTTCTCCCACCGTATTACAGAACTGGAGACTCTGCTAGGGATTTTACTTAAAAGTGGGGTTACCTTAGTGATAGATCACCTTTACTTGCTTTTTCATGGTTTGACTTGCTTACTTTACATTTTGGGTCCTTGTTTGGGTTATTGTTAAAGATCCTACACCCGAATCTGGGGCACCTTTTTAGGTAAGTAGCAATAAATCATGGAAGTTGTACGACGTAGACCGATATGGAGGAAGTGATAGCTAACTTAGTATGATACTCTGGTTTGTACTAATGTTCCTTGAGTCATTTAAGGATAACATTAGGCTTCCTTATAGTATTTATTAAGTGCTAACTGGCCTTATAACCTTTAATTGACTCATCCTTGGCCATTAGCATGTAGTGAGATAACCGACTTTTGTTCCGACCGAAGATTGGTTGATACTCGATGCTACGCTCATTGAGACCGGACTTTTGGGATATCTCGGCCGCAAGAAAAGATTGATTGAGCTGAGACAATGCCTAAAAGAAAGGTCAGTGATATTAAGATCCCTTAGAACCCGGTTACTATTAACTAGGACAGGTTGAGCTGACTAAACTTCAAGAGGGTACTTACCTATAAACTCCATGCAAGCCTAAACCTAAGGACTTGTCTGCTTTATGTGTATATGACTATTTGTACATAACGACTTTCTTGCTTTACATACTTGTACATAACATCATGACATCATACCATAGCATTTTCAATAGTCATTTTAAGGATCTCGAGGGCCTTTGATACACGTTGAACCAGATGTCTATCAAGGAGAAAGAGGATTTATTTTCCTCTAACCAAATGTCGTCAAGACCAAAGCACGTTAACTTGAGTCAAGAGCTATGACCCACTTGACATGGTGAGCTTATTTATCATGGAAGAACATCCACCAATACAAAGTTATCCAATCAAAGTTGTAAGTAACTTCTAACATATTCTTGCATTTACCCTGCGAGGTCCTTGAAAACATGCATCCACATATCATGCATCATATCATGATAGGTCTCTCCCATACAGGTCTTCTTATCTTCCTACTGTTTATTTCAGTAAGATTGATATGGAGCAAACGGTGAAGGATATCCAGGCACAAAATGCCCAATTCCAACAAATATTCCTAGCTATGTCTAAGGGGCAAGAAGACTTGAAGACTCTTCTTCTCAAAGAAAAGAAGAAAAAGTCAAAAAAGTCAGTAGGCATCCTGAACTTGGGAAGAAGACTTAGAGGACCAGTCAAGAGAGCTCTAGATCTCTCAACTCCATTGAATGAGGTGGATAATCATGAAGAAGATAACAATCTGGGGGTTGATGAAGTTGAAGCTGATTACTCTGAGGAACAATATCCTCCCGCTGATGATAAGTAAAAACAGTTGAAGGATCGCCTCAATCCTATGGAGATTCAGCAGATACCTGGTGAAGCCACCGGCAGAAAACACAGAGCCACCACCGAACTTTATTTATCTCGAAGGAAAGGGAAATATCAATAAAACCACAAGGGAATGGATAAGATGCTCTTGCGACCAAGAGAAAGGGTAAGGGAGTCAATTATGCGAGGGGAAGGTATTAGCACCCCTAGCATCCGTTGTACTCAACGGGATCCATTTTGTTTGTTTGTCTTAAAGGGTGTGTTTATCTACAACTAGGCTTGCTAAAAGGGAAATGGATGGTTTTTGGATTATTGCGTTCGTGAGGGTTTCGCGACCCTTTGCCTACGTATCCAATGAAGGAATCAGAACACCGTAGTTCCTCTAGAAAATGATTGATTGGTTTGTGTTTTTTAGTGGGCGACATTAACGCACACATTCTAGCAATAGGCACGACAGGTATCGCGGTAGAGCGGAGATAACATGCCCTTTGGGAGAGTTTTTCTTGGTTGAGTGTTTTGCGAGTTTTTTAGAATAAATTCGAGTAATGATTAAAAGGCGTTTTTTGGAATTTTGATTTGTGAATGTTAAGTTCGTTTGGCTAAAAGTGGATGTGGATGAGATTTCGAAGATACGACGCCCTAATGTCGAAGTTTTTATTTAAAAGGTGCGAGTTTTAAAATTTGAATCTTTTTTAGGAGATCATCTTAAGTTTTAACAAAATAATAAACAAATGAAATAAAAATTAGAGTATTCAAATGATTGGACGAGATGAAATCGACTAATGGTCAAATATTTCCCTTAGAATTAATCATAAGAAAAATACAGAGATCAAATAATCGAAAGGAGATTTAAACAACTAGAAATTAAATGATTAACAAACAATGATTAATTAAGTTAAGTGAAATTTCTTAATAAAACTAATTTAGGAAAATTAACCAAACTAAATAAACATTGGTTTACCATATTAATTTATATGAACAATTAACAATCATAAGAAATGAGCTAAAACAAAAAAAGAAATTAAATGCAAAATAATAAAGTGGGATGGACATTAGCAAACAGGGGGTGTGAATGAAATTCTGGATGGGCTGCAGTTTGAGAGCCCAATTTCTTGGTAAAAAAACGAAAAAAGGGGACACAAGGGCCAGGGTAAGTTGGGTTCTAGATGGATCGGGTTAAAGAAAAACCCGGATCTGAATCCGGTTATAAAAAAGGGATTTGGGTTGAAGAAACCCTAGCCACGAGGAATCATCCTCCTCCTACAAACCTTCATCTCTCTAATCGTTCCTCTTCCTTCGTTCTTCATGCTAGCTGTAAACCTAAGCACAACCTCCTCTCGAATTCGTATCATCACCAACATCCTCTACCCCTTTAACCAAACATTCATTTTGCTCAAACGAAACGTCAACCTCATCTCAATCCTTTTCCACGATGGCCGCCGCTTCCACTATCCTCCTTATCCACTTTCTTGTTGGCTATCCTTTCTGTTAAATTCTATTAACAACACGTTACTCCTGATTTGCAGATGAGGGGACCAGAGAGAGATGCGGTTCATTGTTGTAGTGAGTCTAATACGCAAAGCAGAGAAAAGAGGTGTAAAACGGAAAGTGGAGAGAGGAATGAGTCATCAGAAACGGCGTGGAAGAAGCAGATTAGGAAGATCTGGATTTCAGATACCTTCTCCGATCTAGAGAAAGAGCCGTGCATTCACTGGTTGGTAAGGTTCGTACCTAATTCAATCACTTAGTTTTGCATGCTTCAAGTTCTTCTAGCATTTTATCTATTATTGTCGTTACGAGCTGAGAAGGTGAGGACGAAAGGTGACAAAGGCGATGGTGTTTGACGATTATTGAAAGGAGCTGAGAGCGGAGAGGCTGAAAAAGAGGCGAAGAAGGGAAGCTATAATTGAGTTGCAGAGAGGTTAAAATTGACAGAGGTCGCAAATTGATCTGTAAAAAGGGGATGAATGAAGAGTTGGCAAGTAAGTGGGAAATTGATTTACAGTATTTTAAATTCTTTAATCAGGTTTCCTTTCTTTAGTTGAAGTACTGTTGTTGATGCTTTGCAGGTTAATTGGTTTAAGTGGTTATGCCGGTTCTAAGGTTTTATGGTTTTATGTTGATTTCTTAGTGATAACAACACATGACAATACGGTAATGGAAATCGAAACTGGACACAGATGTGAGAATAAACAGTAATGAGATAGCATGAGTTATAGCAAATAACCTGGTATGTTTGTCTTTGATCTATTTCTTCGATCTTGCCTTTGCTAACTATTCCGTATGGTTTTGTTATTGTATCTTCTATATCTTCTACTGGTTTATGTATGCTGAGAAGTTGATATTGTGGATGCTTTTGAGAGTTTTGGCCTCTTTTTGTTGCAGTTGTGAGTGGGTTCTTTAGAAGCCTTGAAGTGTTGTTTTTTGTGGTTTTTATATTGATGTTGATGCAATTTTCTCTGGTTTTTTAGAGTTTGATGCTGATGCAGTTTTCTCTGGTTTTTTAGAGTTTGATGTTGATGCAGTTTTCTCTGATTTTTAGACTGTTTTTTTTTACTGGTTTTTTTTTGGGTTGATATTTTTTTGGTTGGGAGTTTTTGGTTTGGTTCTTACAGTTGTTTTTTGCTTCAGAAAAATCTCCTCCTTTACCGTGTGTTTTGGCATCTGTTTTATATCCTAGAGAAAAGACTTTGGGGGGAAACCATAGCATGATTTTTGAATTCTTTTGCTATCCTTCTTGGTCACTTTTTCATTCTGCTTTTAGCTTTCCTATTTGGTGCAAGTTTTGAACAGGTTTTGACAGTTTTGTTGGACAGCAATGTGTAGGTTTTTTTTCTTTCTCTCTCTTACCTCTCAATGATGCAAAGCTTACTGCTAAAGTTCTGAAGGGTTTGTGTATTTGGAACATGATGACATAGGGTGTTTTGGATGTTTATTAGCCTTTGACTTTTTGCTTGTATGTTTGATACCATTTGATGCTATTTCTTTTGACTTGTGCGTTGCCTGTTGTTCCATTTAGGTTGCACTTGATTTTTGTCTTAGCTCTCTTGGCCTGCTAGCCTGCTGTTGTTGTTCTGGTGTGTGCGCTGTTATGCCTTGGGCTGCTGGCTTGCCATGCTGCTTTGCTAGCTTGCCATGCTGTGTGCACTGTGCTTGCTTGCTGCACGTTTTGTGCGTTGTGCTTGCTTTTGTTTTGCTTTGACAGTTTGTTCATTTGGCAATTTTCTTTTCTTCTTTTTTTCCTATTTGTGAACCAAAGAGAAAACTCTTTGTGATTTGCAATTTGGAAGAAAACTAAGACATGATAAAAACATCTCCCTCTTTAACTGATTCCAAAAGGCAAACCCTTATGATGACATAACAATCAATTAACTCTTGTTTGAATTTTTTTTCATGTTTTGATTGCTAACCCTTTTTCTTTTTCTTGTTTCATGAGCACAATTATTGGACGATTCGAAGCGAGATCGAACAATGAAAATACCAAGGCGAGGACGAATGACTTGAAGATGAAGACTTGAAGAAACACAAATTATTTTTCTCTTTTCTTTGTAATCAAAACAAATGTAATTTGTATTCCATACTGTAATTCATTTTTCATGCGCTTTGTAATCAGTCCAAAAAATGTAATGAATACGAAAGCTTGAATGATATATAATTTTATTTTTTTTGAATGAATTCTCTTTTTATAGAAATCAAACAACTCTCGATCTTGTTTAAATTCTGAAATTCTCTCTTGAATGATTCGAACGCACATCTCAACTTAGTAACTTGAATCTCAAGAAATCATGAATAATGGTTATAACTTGTATTCCAAACAAAACACGCACTTTATCTTCAAACTCTCAAACATAACAAAATGAATGCTTAAGAATTTAATTCCACTGATTAATTCGAACCCCAGAACACTGGTCGCTTGAACCTTAATCTTCAAATCATGCCTGAACCACACTTGCGCTTCTCGAACAGAACTCTGACTTTGACATTCAACCCACAATAACATGAAACCTAAGCAACAAAAACAAGTCCTAATTATTATAAACCTTTAACCTCATTTTCTGAAGTGCTCGAACTCCACATTTGCCAATTCAACCTCTAAATTCTCGACTCAATGGCTTAGAGACTTAAAGAAGAAACTTGAAATGCGAGAAGGTGGAATTCTTGAACTAACACACTGAGCTCTGAGCCATCCTCGAGGCAGGCGAAAGAAACATCTTCACATAAACCAAAAATCTGAAAACCCTAGCATCTTGATCGGCACACATAGGGAAATAAACCCTAATCCAAACTCTGATAAATTTGAGCGAGAACCAATCCTTATAACCCGACGACACAATTCATTCCATGATCCTCTAATCGAGAACCAAATGTGCTTCCTTTTTACCTGATAAGAAAACCTCAAAACAAGATTAGACATAAAGAGGGCGCAACCCTAAAACTTTAAACCAAAGCGCCTGATTCCCTGAGATGCGGGATATGCAAATGACTGAATAATAAAATGATGCAAATGGAATGCAAAGTTCAAAGCCAGACAAGAATAAAAGAGATAGGGAAAATTTGGGGTACGACAGCTGCCCATATTTAATCGTCTTAAACCTGAAGGCGAGATTGGCGTCAGTCTTTCGAGAGTTCAAGGTGGAAGATGATTAAATACCAGGACCTGAAAATTACCCTGGAGAGATGGTGTAAGTGTTATTCACTGGTGTGAATGTTTGCTGGGGAAAGACAAACTGGTCATCTGGGGGACTGGTCATGATGGATAAAACATGGTTGAAAAAGGGTAGCTTGTACTGGGGTAACGGTACCAATACAAGGTTCTCGAGGGAGTGAGTGGTAGAGTGACTGAAAGGATATGGTGCAACGGCAAGATCTACGGATGATCTACGACCCTAAAAACATAACGCGATGGTAAGATCTACGAACGATCTACGACCCTAAAGACATAACGCGATGGTAAGATCTACGAATGATCTACGACCCTAAAAGAGATAAAACGACGGTAAGATCTACGGACGATCTACGACCTTCAAAAATATAACGCGATGGTAAGATCTACGGACGATCTACGACCTTAAAATGTGAAGGTAAGGCCTACAGACGGTCTACGACCTTAAGAGAGGTAAAGTGAAAGCAAGATCTACGGACGATCTACAACCTTAGGAAATGTAAAGTGAGGGGAAGATCTACGGATGATCTACAACCTTAACATGCAAAGGTAAGGCCTACAGACGGTTAAGAGAGGTAAAGAGGAGAAGGTAAAGTCTATGGACGACCTAAGACCTTAGGAAGATGCTAGGGTAAGATATACGGACGATCTACGACCTTAAAAGAGGTAAAGAGGAGAAGGTAAAGTCTACGGGCAACCTACGACCGTAGGAAATGAAGCGACGGTAAGATCTACGGACAATCTATGACCTTAGAAAAAAGATGATGAGTGGGTAAAGTCTACGGACGACCTACGACCCTAGGGGAGATAAAGCGAAGGTAAGATCTACGGAAAATCTACGACCCTAGAAAGATAAAGCGACGGTAAGATCTACGAATGATCTACAACCTGAGGAAATGTAAAGTGAGGGGAAGATATACGGATGATCTACAACCTTAGGAGAGATAAAGTGAAGGTAAGATCTACGGACGATCTACGACCCTAACATGCGAAGGTAAGATCTACGGACGATCTACGACCCTAAGAAGACACCACTATGGTAAGATCTACGGACGATCTACGACCTTAAGAGAGATAAAATAAGTATTAAGAATTGGGGGGCATGACGTACTAAAAACCTGGTTTATTTTAGTTGGTAGTGTAGTAACAAATGTTAACTGGGAATTATGAGAATGATATTCTTTGTGAGGATGTTTTGTTGATTTAGGATTGATTTGGGATTAATCTGGCTCATGCTTCATATGCATTTGAAGTGTGACATGATGATCCATGGATACGCTATGCGTTTGAGGATGCAATGCCAAAAAACTCATTGGGATCTATTGCTCGTCACCTTGAGGTACCAATATGGACCGGTGCTTGAAATTTGAGAAGAAAGAATTATCCTTGTCGAGTTCACTGGGGAATAAATCTTGTTGAGGAGAAAAGACTTGATCTTACTTCCTTCATGGGTTGGACTCTTGTGAATAACTGAAAAAGAGACATTGATCCCAAACAAATGCCCCAAGTCTCTCCGTGTGGGAGAATCGGGCGCTCGGTCAATTGTAAGGAGGCGACGTGGATGAAATCTTGGTCAAGGTGACAATTATGATTTACTACCTGCACAGAAGAGCGAACACTTGAACGCCACAACATTCCCTCGGGATGCCTTCATATCCATGTAATATAGTGTTTCACATCTCAACTCATGATTATTATTGACTTATTGTTTTCAATGCAATGCTTAACAAAGAATTTAAATCACAATTTGCATACGAAAAATAAAGTAAAAGAACATAACAAAGATTTTTTTAATGGAAGGGTAAATTTTATTAATGATTTTGGCCCGTGAATGGGCATTCATACATAGAAACAACTCCTAAATGAGGAAGTTGCGGAAAAGAAAATAAATACAACGAGTAAAATGGCAATAAGAAAATTTCGATTTTCCGTTAAAACAGATATTGCTATAGTTCTCGCATCCTGGGTCGTCCTAGTGCTGTGCTTCCAAAGGATAATAGTCAGATCGATCCATCCCACATTAGGAGGGTGTACATGAAGAGTCTTGAGACTGCAGTCTCCCGCTTTTCTGTCCCTAATTTTTGCCTGGATCGCCCTTTCGGGTTTTCAATCCTCTAGGACACCCATTTTTGCCTAAGCCTCCCTTTCGGGTTTTTGACATAGTGGGTTATTCTCTTCTTTTTCTTCTTTTTTTAGCCCTAACTTTTGCCTAAGCCGCCCTTTCGGGTTTTCGACTTAGCGGGTCCTTTCATGCGTAGTATTTTTTGACTGAGTCTGAATTGACTGGAAGCGGAACCTCTTCCCCATCCATGTTTGTCAGAATTATAACACCTCCTAAGAATGATTTCTTCACGATGTACGGTCCCTCATAGTTGTGAGTGCACTTGCCTCTTGGATCAGTGTGGTTGGGAGAATCTTTCTTAAGACCAGGTCACCTGAGTGGAAATCTCGAGGCCAAATCTTCTTGTCAAATGCCTTCTTGAGACGTTGTTGGTATAACTGACTGTGACAAATGGCTGCCAGGCGCTTTTCTTCGATGAGATTGAGTTGGTCGAGTCTCGTTTGAATCCATTCTGCTTCATCAAGTTTAGTATCCATTAGAACCCTTAAGGAAGGAATCTCCACTTTGACCGGGAGTACCGCATCCGTACCATAGACTAGTGAAAACGGAGTTGCCCCAGTGGAAGTACGCACCGAAGTCAGATAGCCATGCAGGGAAAAAGGCAACATCTCATGCCAATATTTGTATGTTCTCACCATTTTCTGGATGATCTTCTTTATATTCTTGTTAGCGGCTTCGACTGCCCCATTCATCTTTGGCTGATAAGGTGACGAATTATGGTGCTCGATCTTGAACTCTTCACACATTTCCTTCATCATTTTGTTGTTGAGATTTAACCCGTTATCGGTGATGATCTTGTTAGGAGTTCTGTATCGGCATATGATTTCTCTTTTGATGAAACGAGTGACAACTTGCTTGGTCACATTCTTATACGATGCCGATTCCACCCACTTGGTGAAGTAGTCAATAGAAACGAGGATAAACCTGTGTCCATTTGAAGCGCTCGGCTCGATGCGTCCAATCATATCGATACCCCACATTGCAAAAGGCCATGGTGAAGTCATCACATTCAAAGGAGTGGGAGGAACATGTATCCTGTCTGCGTAAACCTGGAATTTATGGCACATTTTGGCATATACACAACAGTCACTTTCCATCGTCATCCAGAAATAACCTGCTCGTAGGATTTTCTTGGCCATGGAATTCCCACTAGCATGAGTCCAAAAAGAGCCCTCGTGTATTTCTCGTATAGTGGATTCTGCTTCGTGTCTATCCACGCATCTGAGCAGAACTGAGTTATAGTTTCTTTTGTACAGAACGTCTCTTGACAATAAAAACTTAGACGCCAACCTTCTGAGAGTCCGCTTATCACAAATCGTAGCACCTTCGGGGTACTCTTGCTTCTCAAGATATCTTTTGATGTCGAAGTACCACGGCCTTTCGTCTGATACATCTTCAGTTGTGAGACAGTGAGCAAGGAAAATATGTGATGGCTCCTTGTAACGAAAAATCCTTATACTGGGTGCATGATTCGGGTAATTGACTTTGAACATTGCTGCTAATGTGGCCAGAGTGTCTTCCATTTGATTCGCTTCTCTAGGAATGTGCTTAAAGGTGACTTCATCAAAGGCGGGAAACAACTCAACTATGTAATCCCTGTATGGAACTAAATTAGGGTGTCGTGTATCCCAATCACCCCGTACTTGACGTATCACTAAGGCAGAGTCCCCATAAACTTCAAGAACCTTGATCTTCAAATCAATGGCTGCCTCAAGGCCCATCACACAAGCTTCGTATTCAGCGAAATTATTCGTGCAATCAAAACATAATCTGGCAGTAAAAGGTATGTGAGTGTTGCGTGGAGAGGTCAGAACTGCCCCAATACCATGACCCATAGCATTTGACGCACCATCGAATGTGAGAGTCTATCACTCCCCTGGTTCAGGACCTTCATTATTATCAAGTTTCATAATATCCTCGTCTGGAAAGTCGAACTTCATGGGCTGATATTCTTCCAATGGTTGGTGAGCGAGATGATCAGCAAGAACGCTACCTTTGATGGCCTTTTGTGTGACGTACTGGATGTCATACTCGGACAAAAGCATTTGTCATCGAGCCAATCTGCCTGTAAGTGCTTGTTTCTCAAAGATGTACTTTATCGGATCCATCTTAGATATCAGAAGCGTAGAATGTGTCAACATATACTGCCTCAAACGTCGGGCTGCCCACGTAAGAGCACAACAAGTCTTCTCAAGTAAGGAATACCTCGATTCACAATATGTAAACTTCTTGCTCAAATAGTAAATGGCGTGTTCTTTTCGTCCAGTATCATCATGTTGTCCGAGCACACAACCCATAGATCCTTCAAGCACCATCAAATACATAATGAGAGGTCTCCTTAGAACTGGTGGTATGAGTATTGGTGGTTCTTGAAGATACTGCTTAATCTTCTCGAAAGCTTCCTGGAAACTCTCATCCCAACAGACATCCTAATTCTTGCTTAACAATTTAAAGATGGGTTCATAGGTAGCAGTAAGATGGGAAATGAACCGGGCTATGTAATTCAACCTTCCAAGGAAACCTCGTACTTCCTTCTCATTTTTCAGCGCCGGCATATCTTGTATTGCTTTTACTTTGTCTGGATCTACCTTAATTCCTTGTTGACTCACGATAAAACCAAGTAACTTGCCCGACCGAACCCCAAAGGTGCATTTGTTGGGATTGAGCCTTAACTTGAACTTTCCCAAACGATCAAACAACTTCTTCAAATCAACCAAATGTTCTTCCTCCGTCTGTGACTTCGCAATCATGTCGTCCACGTACACCTCGACCTCTTTATGAATCATGTCGTGAAAGAGAATCACCATAGCTTGCTGATATGTCGCACCAGCGTTTTTAAGACCAAAAGGCATGACTCTGTAGCAAAAGGTACCCCAAGGAGTTATGAAAGCTGTTTTATCCATGTCTTCTGAAGCCATTTTTATCTGATTGTATCCAGAGAAACCATCCATAAAGGAAAACACCGAAGACTGAGTAGTGTTATCAACCAATACATTAATATGAGGCAACAGGAAATCATCCTTTGGGCTTGCTCTATTCAAGTCTCGATAGTCAACACACATACGTACCTTACCATCCTTCTTAGGTATGGGCACAATGTTAGCAATCCAAGGCGGGTAATTTATCACAGATAGGAAACCTGCTTTGAGCTGTTTATGAACCTCTTCTTTGATCTTCAAGGCCATGTCGGGTCTGGTCCTTCTTGGTTTTTGCTTTACAGGAGGACATTCTGGCTTGAGTGGCAATCTATGCATTACTATATCAGTGTCTAAGTCGAGCATGTCTTTATACAACCGGGCGAAGATGTCAGCAAACTCTTGAATCAATTTAATCAACCCCTTCTTTTCTTCACATTGCAAGGCGGCCCCTATCTTGACTTCTCTCTTTACTTCTTCAGTACCGAGATTGACGACTTCGGTTTCTTATTGATATGGCTGGATGACCTTCTCTTCCTATCTCAAGAGCCTGGCTAGTTCTTCAGGGACTTCACAATCTTCCTCATTATCTGCATTAGCATGATCAACTGAATTCTCAAGGATATAAGGAGCCATAGCATTATCATTTCCAACAGAGTCCGAGACGGATCTGCATGATCGATGATTTTATGTTTTATTTTTAGAAAGTGCAAAGGAAAATTTAGAGTAAGAAAAGAAAAGTATTGCCATTTTTATTTTGAAAAAGTAAAAGTAAAAGAAAAGACATGGAACAAAATTGTATGTGAAAGTGCGATTTTTTATTCAATGTTAAACTAAGATTGAAACATAAGGGGCCTCTTCTACAAGCTGTCAGTATGCCTTGGGAAGGACATACGAATTAAAATGGAAACAAAAAATTACACATTAAGGAAAACAACTTCAGGGATGTCCATGGCAGTCCAATTGCTGAGCTCCTGGTCTGGCGCAACTTGATAGATAAATCTTGAAATATCCTCATCGTCACCTTTAGCATCTGTGGAGAGTACCTGTCCTTCTTTGCTTACACCAGCACTGACGAACACTTCATAAATTGGGGGAACCTATCGTCCTTTGAGAGGAACCCAACCAACTTGCACGGAGGATGATGGATGATACCCAAGACCAAAACGATTTTTCTTCTCTGGAACTTCAATCAATTTTCCCCAACTGTCATGGGGAGGTCTAGCTTTTATGAGGGCTTTGGCATCCTTCAAAGAGGCCAGGTGTATCTCAGACTTCTTACATTCCACGACGGGGACTTTTTCAATAGTAACAATCTCCAGAGCTTGAAAGGGCAATTCTTGTACCTCTCCTTCCACTTCCACATAACGGTAGGTAGTCAGATTATTAATCACTATGTCTTCTACCCCACAAACGACGACGACCTGGTCATTCGCAATGAACTTCAAGCATTGATGAAGAGTAGATGTCACAGCTCCAGCTACATGAATCTATGGATAACCCAAAAGGCAAGTATAGGATGGACGAATGTCCATAACATAGAATGACTAATAGAAAGTGTAGGGACCAATCTTGCCAAGAAAATCCACTTCTCCATCCAGCGATCTTCTTGAACCCTCAAACGCTCGAACATTTAGAGTGGAGGGCCTCATCATTACTCCGTCCATATTCAGCTTAAACAAGGTAACCTTAGGCATCACATTGAGTGAAGAACATGTATCCACAAAAACTCGAGATAAAATAGTGTCCAAACACTTCATAGAAACATGCAGCGCTTTATTGTGGGCTCTGCCTTCAATTGGGAGTTCATCATCACAGAAACCCAAAAAATTTCCCACAACAATATTGGTGACTATTCCTTCAAACTGGGCAACAGAGATGTCTTGGGTAACATGAGCAGAACATAAGGTCTTCAATAAGGTGTTGCGGTGAGCCTCTGAACACAAAAGAAGAGATAATATGGAAATCTTGGAGGGTGTCTGGTTGAGCTGGTCCACTACTTTGTAATCACTCCGCTTGATAATTCTCAAAAGTTGCTCCGCTTCTCGTCCTTCAGAATGTTCGGGTTGATTATCCATTACTTGCTTTCCCCTGGCCTTAGCTAGGGCTTCGCTGTTATTTTGCTTAGGAGGTGGCAGTGGGGGAGAAAAGATCCGGCCACTGCGAGTCATGTTTCTTGTTCCCGCAATGTTGGTAACATTCTTGTCACCTACCAGAGGGCACTCATACCTCTTTCCATGAATATAAACAACATTGTACTCCCATGGAATTGCCTTCAAGTCGTTGCTTGTAGGAGGAATAGGAGCTTGAATTATCATGGGGGTAATAGGAACCTGAATTGTTAACGGAATACTAGGGGTGGCTGAAAATCTTCTCGGATAGTAGGGGATTTCCAGAACATCAATTTCTTCTTCTCGGAATACTTTCTCTATCTGTAAGACACCTTCATCGATCAACTGTTGGATGGCCGTCTTCAACTCAGCACACTCTTCTGGTTTGGAAGAACAGGTTAAGCAGAAGTCATGGAGTTCTTGTAGCACTCCATGCTACAACAAATGTTCTTTGACAGTTTCCAAAGATATCTTAATTTCATCAACCTTTGATACCAAAACCCGTTCATTAACTTCTTCAATAGCGTGGACTGTTCCCCCTTGATGAGGAGACATGGGATTATTTTGAATATTCGGACCCACAGGGTTGAAGTTGATAGCTTTCGCATCGATGAGATCTTGAACTTTGCACTTGAAAGCTCTGCAATTTTCAATTGTATGGCCTTGGGCACCAGAATGGAATTCACAATGAGCATTACTATCATATCCCCTAGGGAGATGATTTGGCGGTGGACCGAGTTCTCGCAATTGAACCATTTGACTAGCAAGTAATTGTGGGAGAAGTTGAGCGTAGGACATTGGAATGAGATCAAATCTTTGTTCAGGGGCTCTCTGTCTTGGAGGAGCTCTCTGGCCTTGGAGATGTTTATTAAGTTGTTGATAAGTTGTAGGAGGTGCAAAATGTTGTTGCGGAATATAATGTGGTTGCGGAGAGAAAGACCGTTGTTGGGCCATCCAGGGTGCTAGAGTTGTAGCAGCGTATACTTGCGGAACAAATTGGTTGGGAACAACAGCAGGTGTAGGAAAATAAGGGAATCAGACTTGAGGAAATGTGGGGGCTCTTCCTTGGTTGACGGTGATGGCACTGGTCTCACCCTCTTTCTTCTTGACAAAACCGGAAAATGGTTTCCTATTAATGCCTACATTGTTGTTAGCATTATTAGGAACTCCTTGAATCGTTCCATCCTTAATACAAGTCTCAACACGTTCACCAATGATGACCATATCAGAAAATGAAGTAGAAGTACAGCTGAGCATATGCTAGAGATAAGGGCCTCGTAGAGTACCCATAAACAGATCAATCAACTTGCGATCCAAGAGAGGAGGTTGGACCCTTGCAGCCAGTTCACGCCACCTCTGAGCGTATTCTTTGAAAGACTCTTCAGACTTTTGAAGCAGCCCCTAAAGCTGAGTACGGCTCAGAGCCATGGCAGTATTGTAATGGTCATGTTTCAAAAAAGCATCGGCGAGCTCTCCCCAAGTACCGACGTGAGATCTTTCCAATTGCATATACCAATCTAAGGTGCCCCGGTCAAATTGTCCTGAAAGAAATGCATGAGAAAAGGTTCATTTCCAGCATAGGCCGCCATTTTGTGACAATAGGAACGAAGATGTGTCTATGGGCAAGAAGTGCCTTTGTATTTGTCAAACTTTGGGACTTTGAACTTGGGAGGAATAACTACCCCAGGCACGAGGCACATTGCGGCAGTGTTGAATCCGGAAGCCTTGATACCCTCCATGTCTCTAAGTCTCTCTTCAAGAGCATGATACATTTTCGCAGTTTCGGCAACCCCGGCAGCAAGATTCACTTGGGGTTCATCGAGATCAATAACATCATGATGATCGTCAACATCATTCCTAGAAGCATTGGTAGGAGTCTTAACATTAGCATTGTCATTTCTCCCATTAGCAGAAGTGGAAGGAGCAGCAGTAGTAAGCTTGGCAACACTCTGGTGTAGTTCTTCTTGACCCTTAATCACGGCATGCAGAGTTTCCATGAGTTGATCCATGCGGGTACCCATAGTGTCCATATCCCGACAGAGTGCATTCTGATTCTCTTCAAAAAGATCCATTAGCCTTTACTAGTTGCCTCTGGTATGGTAAGGATGTGGATGAGTTGTCTTTGTTGTTTACTGGATTCTGGTAAAGAGGACCCCAATGAGTTTTTATTGTGAAAAATGAATGCATGGTAATATGGATGAATGCTTTATCTTCATTTCTAATGAGACCCAAAGACTCGTCTATCTTTTTAAAATTTCCCTTTTGAAAAGCTATATCAACAAGACTTGTCTTTGGATTTCTCTAGATATGAGATATATATACATGATGATATGATGTCATGGTATGCTATGGCATGAAGTCTCAGCTCCACATATTCTGGATAACCATTGTGTAGCCCATTGCACAAGCTGAAAGTAATAGGACCAAAAGTTCGATGTCATAGGCATGGAGTCAAAGTAACCACCTATGAGGTATGTACTAGGGGTTTATCACCTGCCGAACAAGGTTCTAAAGAGTTCTCGAAGTCTACGCTCTTCCTTTGAATATTATCGACGTCCCAATTACTTGGTAATCAACAATATTCGCAGGAAAAACTCGTGCAAGCGCAATATCGCGTGACAACTACTTACAGATTACTCTGTTACAGTCTTCGCATTGCACCTAAAAGGCCAAGGTATGTTTATGGTAATACGACTCTCAGCTTCTCGAGCTCCCAGGTCGAAAGCAACGACGTCTTCCCGATTACTCGGTAAACATCACTACTTTCAAGGGGACCTCCACTGAGTGGGGGATTTTCATGCCTCCTTCTTCGGGATTACTCCCTCAAAGTTAACATGACTATACCGCCCGTCCTAATCCTATGTGTAACCCACAACCTGGTAGAGGACTTATCAAAAATAAACACCAAACCCAACAACACAGTGTAACCAGAATATGTGAGCAGCAACAATATGTGAAATATATACAAAGGAATAAAAATAAATAAAGAAATAAAATAGTAAATCAAGATAAAACAAATAAATAAACACCCAAAAAGAAAAATAAACAAAACTAGGAGAGACTCGCTAAAGGTCCCCAGCTGAAGCCACCGGCAGAAAACACAGAGCCGCCACCGAACTTTATTTATCCCGAAGGAAGGGGAAATATCGATAAAACCACAAGGGAATAGATAAGATGGTCTTGCAACCAAGAGAAAGGGTAAGGGAGTCGGTTATGCGAGGGGAAGGTATTAGCACCCCTCGCATCCGTTGTACTCAATGGGATCCGTTTTGTTTGTTTGTCTTAAAGGGTGTGTTTATCTACAACTAGGCTTGCTAAAAGGGAAATGGATGGTTTTGGATTATTGTGTTCGTGAGGGTTTCGTGACCCTTTGCCTAGGTATCCAATAAAGGAATCAGAACACCGTAGTTCCTCTAGAAAATGATTGATTGGTTTGTGTTTTTTAGTGGGCAATGTTAACGCACGCATTCTAGCAATAGGCACGGCCGGTATTGCGGTAGAACGGAGATAACATGCCCTTTGGGAGAGTTTTGCTTGGTTGAGTGTTTTGCGAGTTTTTTAGAATAAATTCGAGTAATGATTAAAAGGCATTTTTTGGATTTTTGATTTGTGAATGTTAAGTTTGTTTGGCTAAAAGTAGATGCGGATGAGATTTCGAAGATACGACGCCCTAATGTCGAAGTTTTTATTTAAAAGGTGCGAGTTTTAAAATTTGAATCTTTTTTAGGAGATCATCTTAAGTTTTAACAAAATAATAAACAAATGAAAGAGGAATGAGAGTATTCACATGATTGGACGAGACGAAATCGACTAATGGACAAATATTTCCCTTAGAATTAATCATAAGCAAAATACAGAGATAAATTATCGAAAGGAGATTTAAACAACTAGAAATTAAATGATTAACAAACAATGATTAATTAAGTTAATTGAAATTTCTTAATAAAACTAATTTAGGAAAATTAATCAAACTAAATAAACATCGATTTACCAAATTAATTTATATGAACAATTAAAAATCATAAGAAATGAGCTAAAACAAAAAAAGAAATTAAATGCAAAATAAGAAAGTGAGCTGGACATTAGCAAACAGGGGGGTGTGAATGAAATTTTGGATGGGCTGCAGTTTGAGAGCCCAATTTCTTGGAAAAAAAACGAAAAAAGGGGACACAGGGGCCAGGGTAAGTTGGGTTCTAGATGGACTGGGTTAAAGCTAAACCCGGATCTGAATCCGGTTCTAAAAAAGGGATTTGGGTTGAAGAAACCCTAGCCACGAGGAATCGTCCTCCTCCCACAAACCTTCATCTCTCTAATCGTTCCTCTTCCTTCGTTCTTCATGCTAGCTGTAAACCTAAGCACTGCCTCCTCTCGAATTCGTATCATCACCAACATCCTCTACCCCTTTAACCAAACATTCGTTTCGCTCAAACGAAACGTCAACCTCATCTCAATCCTTTTCCACGACGGCCGCCTTTTCCATTATCCTCCTTCTCCACTTTCTTGTTGGCTATCCTTTCTATTAAATTCCAGTAACAACATGTTACTCCTCATTTGCAGGTGGAGGGACCAGAGTGAGATGCGGTTCATTGTTTCAGTGAGTCCAATATGAAAAGCAGAGAAAAGAGGTGTAAAACGGAAAGTGGAGAGAGAATGAGTCATCAGAAATGGTGTGGAAGAAGCAGATTAGGAAGATCTGGATTTCAGATACCTTCTCCGATCTAGAGAAAGAGCTGCGCATTCACTGGTTGGTAAGGTTCGTACCTAATTCAATCACTTAGTTTCGCATGCTTCAAGTTCTTCTAGCATTTGATCTATTATTGTCGTTACGAGCTGAGAAGGTGAGGACGAAGGGTGATAGAGGCGATGGTGTTTGACGATTATTAGAAGGAGCTGAGAGCGGGGAGGCTGAAAAAGAGGCGAAGAAGGGAAGCTATAATTCATTTGCAGAGAGGTTAAAATTGACAGAGGTCGCGAATTGATCTGTAAAAAAGGGATGAATGAAGAGTTGGAAAGTAAGTGGGAAATTGATTTATAGTATTTTAAATTCTTTAATCAGGTTTCCTTTCTTTAGTTGAAGTACTTTTGTTGATGCTTTGCAGGTTAATTGGTTTAAGTGGTTATGCTCGTTCTAAGGTTTTATGGTTTTATGTTGATTTCTTAGTAATAACAACACACGAAGAAACGGTAATGGAAATCGAAACTTGACACAAATGTGATAATAAACAGTAATGAGATAGCATGAGTTATAGAAAATAACCTGGTATGTTTGTCTTTGATCTGTTTCTTCGATCTTGCCTTTGCTAACTATTCCGTATGGTTTTATTATTGTATATTCTATATCTTCTACTGGTTTATGTATGCTGAGAAGTTGATATTGTGGATGCTTTTGAGAGTTTTGGCCTCTTTTTGTTGTAGTTGTGAGTGGGTTCTTTAGAAGCCTTGAAGTGTTGTTTTTTCTGGTTTTTAGATTGATGCTGATGCAATTTTCTCTGGTTTTTTAGAGTTTGATGTTGATGCAATTTTCTCTGGTTTTTTAGAGTTTGATGCTGATGCAGTTTTCTCTGGTTTTTAGACTGGTTATTTTGACTCGTTTTTTTTTTTGGGTTGACAGTTTTTTGGTTGGGAGTTTTTGGTTTGGTTCTTACAGTTGTTTTTTGCTTCAGAAAAATCTCCTCCTTTACCGTGTGTTTTGGCATCTGTTTTATATCCTAGAGAAAAGATTTTGGGGAGAAACCATAGCATGATTTTTGAATTCTTTTGCTATCCTGCTTGGTCACTTTTTCATTCTGCTTTTAGCTTGCCTATTTGGTGCAAGTTTTGAACAGGTTTTGACAGTTTTGTTGGACAGCAATGTGCAGGTTTTTTTTTCTTTATCTCTCTTACCTCTCAATGATGCAAAGCTTACTGCTAAAGTTTTGAAGGGTTTGTGTATTTGGAACATGATGACATAGGGTGTTTTGGCTGTTTATTAGCCTTTGACTTGTTGCTTGTATGTTTGATACCATTTGCTGCTGTTGCTTTTGACTTGTGCATTTCCTGTTGTGCCATTTATGTTGCAGTTGCTTTTTGTCTTAGCTCTCTTGGCCTGCTAGCCTACTGTTGTTGTTCTGGCAAGTGCGCTGTTATGCCTTGGGCTGCTGGCTTGCCATGCTGCTTTGCTAGCTTGCCATGTTGTGTGTGTTGTGCTTGCTTGCTGCACGTTTTGTGCGTTGTGCTTGCTTTTGTTTTTCTTTTGTTTTGCTTTGATAGTTTGTTCATTTGGCAATTTTCTTTTCTTCTTTTTTTTCCTGTTTGTGAACTAAAGAGAAAACTCTTTGTGATTTGCAATTTGGAAGAAAAGTAAGACATGATAAAAACATCTCCCTCTTTAACTGATTCCAAAAGGCAAACCCTTATGATGACATAACAATCAATTAACTCTTGTTTGAATTTTTTTTCATGTTTTGATTGCTAACCCTTTTTCTTTTTCTTGTTTCATGAGCACAATTATTGGACGATTCGAAGCGAGATCGAACGATGAAAATACCAAGGCGAGGACGAATGACTTGAAGATGAAGACTTGAAGAAACACAAATTATTTTTCTCTTTTCTTTGTAATCAAAACAAATGTAATTTGTATTCCATACTGTAATTCATTTTTCATGCGCATTGAATGAATTCTCTTGTATGGAAATCAAACAACTCTCAATCTTGTTTAAATTCTGAAATTCTCTCTTGAATGATTCGAACGCACATCTCAACTTAGTAACCTGAATCTCAAGAAATCATGAATAATGGTTATAACTTGTATTCCAAACAAAACACGCGCTTTATCTTCAAACTCTCAACCACAACAAAATGAATGCTTAAGAATTTAATTCCACTGATTAATTCGAACCCCAGAACACTGGTCGCTTGAACCTTATTCTTCAAATCATGCCTGAACCACACTTGCGCTTCTCGAACAGAACTCTGACTTTGACATTCAACCCACAATAACTTAAAACCTAAGCAACAAAAACAAGTCCTGATTATTATGCACCTTTAACCTCATTTTCCGAAGTGCTCGAACTCCACATTTGCCAATTCAACCTCCAAATTCTCGACTCAATGGCTTAGAGACTTAAAGAAGAAACTTGAAATGCGAGGAGGTGGAATTCTAGACCTAACGCACTGAGCTCTAAGCCATCCTCGAGGCAGGTGAAAGAAACATCTTCACATAAACCAAAAATCTGAAAACCCTAGCATCTTGACCGACATACATAGGGAAATAAACCCTAATCCAAACTCTGATAAATTTGAGCGTGAACCAATCCTTGTAACCTGACGACACAATTCATTCCATGATCCGCTAATCGAGAACCAAATGTGCTTCCTTTTTACCTGATAAGGAAACTTCAAAACAAGATTAGACATAAAGAGGGTGCAGCCCTAAAACTTTAAACCAAAGCGCCTGATTCCCTGAGATGCGGGATATGCAAATGACTGAATAATAGAATGATGCAAATGGAATGCAAAGTTCAAAGCCATACAAGAATAAAAGAGTTAGCGCAAATTTGGGGTACGACACCTGGCCCACATTTTGAAGAGTTAGGTTTGGTTTCAAGAGTGGTCATTCCACCAAAGTTCAAAATCCCTACCTTTGCCAACTATGATGGGATCTCTTGTCCTATAACGTATCTGAGGTCATATCGCCGCAAAATTCATCCTGACACGGCTGATAGGAAGTTATGGGTCCATTTCTTCCAAGAAAGTTTTGCTGGCACTCAGTTGGAGTGGTTCTATCAGTTAGAAGGAACCGACATTTACACCTTGGAGGATTTGGATGCTGCTTTCTACAAGCAGTACCAATACAACGCTGATCTTGCACCAACTCGTGTGCAATTGCAAAATATGACCATGCGTTCCAACGAGGGCTTCAAAGAATATGATAAAAAATGGAGAGATTTGGCAGGCAGAGTGCAACCACCCTTAACTGATAAGGATGTGATTGACATATTTATGGGAACCTTGACGGGACCTTTCTTCAATCACCTAGTCTGAAGCTCCTCGACCAGATTCACCGAGCTAATACAGACTGGCGAAAGGGTCGAAGCTGGCGTCAAAAGCGGAAAGATCTAAGGAGCTACATCCTCTGATACTCGGAAAAAGCCATACAATGGGAAGAAAGAGTCCAATGTTGTTTACGACTAAAAGGGTCATAACAAGAGCAACCACGACCAACATGTGGGGGTAGTCCTGCATCAGTGCAACAACGTCAACAGGGGAATCATCGTAAGGAGGTCATGCCTAAAAGACAATTCACTAAGATCAACATGCCACTGGCTCAAGCGCTACAACACATGTTGAAAGAAGATATAATTACGTTAAAGGCTCCTCTCTAGAATACCAATACTTCTGCTTCTACTTATCATCCCAATGAAAGGTGTGCATACCATTCTGATAGTCCAGGACACGACACGGACAGCTGTTGGGCTCTGAAGAACAAGATCTAAGACATGATTGATGCCAAGGAGATTGAGTTCGACCCTCCAGAGGCTCCTAATGTGATCACTGCTCCCATGCCAAATCATTGAGCGTTCCAGTTCATTTTGAATTTTCAATTGTAATTTCTTTTGTTATTCAAACACTTATCTATTAATGTCAAAATCTGTTTCATTAATGCATCGCATATGTTTGTCTTGAATTCATCCATTTGTTTTCATTCTATTTAATCTATGTTGTCTTTACTCCTTTTATAATATTCAATTCTTGTTTCAAAAGTTGCAATCCTTTAGAGGGAGGATGACGAAAACAATGCGATAATCTCATACAGTATGCTTTTGGATAGACCTTGCTGACGATGTACATGTGTTCTTTCAATTCCTAAACACTGGAGTTATAAGGAAGATAATCCCTAGTCAACCCCTTCGAGCCAAAGAAATAGAAGTTTTCTTTTTTACACAAATTGAAACCTTTAATCAAAACCTGGGGAAGGGTAGTCTCTCAGTTAATTCAAACGTGCGTTCAGTCACCAGCTTTCACTTCGTATACAACGAAAAATTTCCTCTGGAATCGAGAGACACTTATTGGTTCTTTACCAAATAGGCAGTAATTATCTCTCAAGAGAAAAACCGACTAAGTCAAAACCTACAAAGGAGGCTTAAGAAAAACTGGGGCATCCCGTTGACTGTAATCTAAAAAACAAGAACAGTCAGGAAAAATCAGGGATAACAAATCCAAAGAGATCATTAGAAATCCTCGACAACATGATAAGTGACTGCCTTCCGACAAACTTAACTTGTCTGAACCATCGCCAAAACGTCATTCCAGACTCAATTGTAGTTCAAACGTATAATTAACTGAGTTTAGGACCGAAGAACATCACGAAGAACGTGTGGGTATTGTGATCGGTGGATCTGGAACTGACTGTTTAACGCTGGTTCGCGAAATGTCGCGGTAAGCAAGAGTCGCCACCGTCTTTTATTTTTTCCAAATGGAAAGGACAAAAGCACAGAAAAATTCCTTATAGAGATTGCTCTCGGTTCGGGAGGTAGGTTATAGAAAGGGAAGGTGTTAGCACCCTTTCTATCCATGGTTATCCATGGGCTCTTAGATACTTGCTCATTTGTGTTTTCAAAAATGGTTTGTTTGCTTTTCAACTGTGGGTTTTAAAAAGTTTCTTTGAAAATTCCAGTTTGACTCTTGTATCGGTCCTCAAGAGTGTTTGAAAAATTGCTTTCGAAAGCTTTTGAAAAGGTGTCGGTGTGAAAAGTATTTTTTTGATTTGTTTTGAAGTTTATAGCAAGTATCTAGAGTCGTCTACCTACCCTAAGGAATTCATCTGTGTAGATGTCCTTTAAAGTAGTGCCATCCCACCATTGAGAGGTAGGTAGCACCACCGTTGGAGGTGTTCGGGTCAATTCGAGTTTGTAGGGACATGGTGATCACCAGAGCAATGGGAATACACCTTAGAAGCTACCCTCATGCCAGGTTCCCGGATCATGAGGACTTACTAAGACATCCTCTACTCGACGATCACCTTTCGAGGCAAGGCAACAGTGAGGCGTACCCTAGGGGTGGTGTGTGCGATTCGTGTGTCGTTTTCATTTGCATTTGTCTTGTCATGTTATCGGTGTTCTACGCTTGTTTTTATTTTAAGTCCATACATTCTTTCATGCTTTTGATTAACAGTTAAGATATTTGCGAGGAAAAATAAATCCTAAGCTATTACAAATGGCGCGGGTCCACATCGCCAAAATTAAACCGGACCCGATTTGACAGAAAGTAAATAAATTAAAAGTGCGAGAAATAATATTTACAAGACTTCGGGAGAGATACATAATTATTTAAACGACATAAAATAAATGTGCGAAATTAAACAATCAAGTCGAAAGGATGGCGTTGGACCCTTTTGCAAAATTAAAATTAATAAGGAACTAAAATTAAAATTAGAAGGAAAAGAACTTATTTTTTGGTGTTTTTTAGTATTTTAAGATTTAATAGAAAAAGAATTAATTAAAATTAAAATAAAATGTTAAACCTAGTTCTAATTATTTTTAAGTTTTTTTAAGAAAAATATTGGAGTTTTTTAACCTAAATGAAACCCTAATTGATTTACAAGTTTAATTATAAAAATAAATAAATAAATAAATATTATTATGAAAAAAGAGAAAAATAATTAAAAGGAATAAAATTTATTAAACCTATTTCTATATTTTTTAGATTTTTTATCAAAAGAATTAATATTGCAAACCCTAATTTAAACTAAATTTATTACAATGCATTTATTTGTAAGAAAATATTAAAATAAAATACTTATTATATTTTTGTCTTTTCTGATTTTTTATGATGTTTTTGTATTTTGTTAAACAATAATTAGTTAAATCAAAACAATAAAGTAAATAAAATAACAATTGAAAACAAAATAAAAAAAGAAAATTGCAAACCAGGGGGGGTGGAAGTCCCAATATGGAGGTTTTAATTGTGAAATTCTGGCCCAATAAGACATGGGTCCATTGACTTTTTTGAGTAGCGTACAACAATGTTGACCAGCGTTTATGGTGCTCTCCCAATCTCCGCCCTTGGCTTGATCTCAGTGTACACGTGAGTGGAAGGATGATGAAGGTGTATGCTGTGCCTTGACATTGAAAACGCACATGAATTCCTGTGGAAAAATAATGTGAAGAATAACGCAGACCTGGGGTTCGAACCCAGGTCTTGGACGTTGCAAGCATATGTACCTGCCACTGAGCCACTTCAATTACATTTAATATATAATATCAAACAAACAATATAAAAAGAAAGTGGGTCAACGCTTGGGAACGCGCGCGAGTTTTCAAACTAGCGTATCACTTGTTGACAACACATCATCTTCCTCACCATCCCTGTAAAACAAAAACAAAAGCAACGGTTTTATAACTGTTCTTTTAGGCCGTTTTCAAGAAAATAGCGATTAGCTCTCCTTGGCACATAAATTCAGCGCGATTGTTGCATCTTCTTCGTCCAAGCTTGCTGGTTTGAATGGTGGTGGTTTGGAGTCTCAATTTTTCCTAGTTTCAGAATCCCTAATTTGAAGCTCTGAAAACCCTAAAATTCAATCATGGTATAATCGTATATAGCGCACAAAAATACAATTGAATGCATTGGTTAGCTTCAAAACATCATAATGAACATGAATCCATGAATAAAAATTACAAAAGATGCTTAAATTATGATGCACGATTCTGCAATTTTTCTGAAACAGTTTGAGTCCTAGGTACCGATTCTTGGCGTTTGAGTGGAGGTTTTTGATTGGAATGTGATCAGGGAGACTTGAGGAAGCTAATGGAATAGGAATTAGGCCTTGAATCGCCCTGGAAAGTGGTTTACAGTTTTGAGTTTCTTTGAGAAAATTTCAAGTTTGTTATGGTGTATTCTGAGCTGCTGCGTGTCCATCATCATTAGGGTTATGATCATGCTTATGTACTGAGTGCATTAGGTCAAAAAATTCAATCAAATCTCTTGTAATTCATTGTTTTGAATATTGGATTTCTTAAGATCTTTTCCATATCTTTTTCACATGTTTTTTGTATCAATTAGCATCCAATCAAGCCAAATCTTTCCATAATTGTACAAGCACGAAATATTGAGTCCAAAACATGTATAAAAAGATTGGTTAGGGTGGATTAAATATTTTTCATATATTTTAAATGATTTAAGTGAATTAATATGAATAAAAATTCAAATAAATAAATAAAAAATGAGAAAATACTTCCCTTTGGGCCAAGTGGTCGTGCACATGCTTTGAATGATGAATCATGGAAGAAAAATGGGCCCATTAGCATTTTTAGGTCATTTGAATCAATGCTGACTTTTCAAAATATCCAAACATTTCCCAACTTCCACAAGGCATAACTTGCTCAATTTTTAATCTTTTCTCATGTTCGTGGACATTTTGGAAAGGTCTTTGAGTCCTCTAACCAATGTCTTTGGTCCCATGTCATTTTGATTTACCAATCTCAAGTTATGGCCTTTGACTTAAAGTCCCTTTTTGTTGACTTTTGAAAATGACCTATAATGTTGAAATTGATAACTTTTTGTGAGAGCATTTCTTGGACTTGAAGTATGAAGATGAGTTGTAGGAAATGTCTTTCTATTCAAAATGAGCTTTGGATGGAATTTTTCTGATAATCCATGTGAAAGTTATGCCCTGGTCAATTTCAGTTGACTTTTTCAACTGTCCAAATAAGGAAACTTTTGCATCTTTGATGATTTCTGAGCCAAATTTTGAGAATCATGATCAAGCATTGATCAAATGATGTTTGTGGCTTCAAAATGATATGTTGACCAAAAATTTGAACTTTTGACTGTCAAATGACCATTTTGCCCCTACAGTTGACTGTAGTGCAATTTAGGGTTTTGACTGTGCAATTTTGAGCTGAATGTCTTGAAACTTGATATGAGGATGCTTGACCATATTTGTAGGCATGTGAGACTTGGTTGAGCCTTTGAAAACTTCATTTCCTTGGTCAGAACACAAACCCTAGTTTTGACTGTGTAGGAGACTTTTGCTCTGTGCAACCCTTGGGGAATTTTGTGACTTGGCTTGGCAATTTCTTGAAGAATATGGGAGGGCAAATTTTGGGGTACAACAGTTGCCCCTGTTCAATCTTCTTAGACCTGAGGATGCAGGTTGGCTGACGTGCCTTTCGTAATCCGAGGGTAGAAGATGATTGAACACTAGAGTGCCCAGAAATTTGCACTCACATGTTAGCGGTGTGATGGGGGAATGGGCTTATAGATGCCATTTGGAGATTGCTGGATAGGATGATGGGCTTATAGATGCCACCTGGATGTTGATCGCGTAGGAGATTCCTTAGCGAGAACCTGCATACCTGCAAAACAGAAAATGAGTACCTGACACGTTGCAGGAGCTGATCTTTAGATGCTTGGTATAGATATGTCCTGACTGGTTACAGGAGCTGAGTCTGGAGCTTCAAACGGCGATGAATGAACCAGGGATGGTTACCACCTTAGTATGAACGGTAAGAGAACCTTGGGCGACTTTAACTTCAACAATGCTTGTTTAGAAAAATCTTGGGTGTCTTCTGCTGGGATAAGAATCAGGGAGATCTTAGGGTCGATCTGACTGAACCAAAGAAGGCCTTTGACTGGATAAGCATCAGGAAAAATCTTAGGGTCGATTTAACTGAACCGGACAAGGTCTTGGAATATCTTCAACTGGATAAGCATCAGGGAGATCTTAGGGTCGATCTGACTGAACCAGAGAAGGCCTTTGACTGGATAAGCATCAGGAAAATCTTAGGGTCGATCTAACTGAACCGGACAAGGTCTTGAATATCTTCAACTGGATAAGCATCAGGGAGATCTTAGGGTCGATCTGACTGAACCAGAGAAGGCCTTTGACTGGATAAGCATCAGGAAAATCTTAGGGTCGATTTAACTGAACCGGACAAGGTCTTGAAATGTCTTCAACTGGAATAAGTGTCAGAACGTCGCCATATCTGGTTCATATCTGGACTATATCTGGAAGGAAATCTGGAAGCAGCATCAGAACGTCACCAAATCTGGTTTACATCTGAAACTATATCTGGAAGGAAATCTGGAAGCAGCATCAGAACGTCACCAAATCTGGTTTACATCTGAAACTATATCTAGAAGGATATCTGGAAGCAGCATCAGAACGTCACCATCTCTGGGTCATATCTGAAACTATATCTAGAAGGATATCTGGAAGCAGCATCAGAACGTCACCATATCTGGGTCATATCTGAAACTATATCTAGAAGGAAATCTGGAAGCAGCATTAGAACGTCACCATATCTGGGTCATATCTGAAACTATATCTAGAAGGATATCTGGAAGCAGCATCAGAACGTCGCCATATCTGGGTCATATCTGAAACTATATCTAGAAGGATATCTGGAAGCAGCATCAGAACGTCACCATCTCTGGGTCATATCTGAAACTATATCTAGAAGGATATCTGGAAGCAGCATCAGAACGTCGCCATATCTGGGTCATATCTGAAACTATATCTAGAAGGATATCTGGAAAGAAATCTGGAAGCAGCATCAGAACGTCACCATCTCTGGGTCATATCTGAAACTATATCTAGAAGGATATCTGGAAGTAGCATCAGAACGTCACCATATCTGGTTTACATCTGAAACTATATCTGGAAGCAGTATCAGAACGTCACCATATCTGGGTCATATCTGAAACTATATCTAGAAAGAAATCTGGAAGCAGTATCAGAACGTCACCATATCTGGGTCATATCTGAAACTATATCTAGAAGGATATCTGGAAGCAGCATCAGAACGTCACCATATCTGGGTCATATCTGAAACTATATCTAGAAAGAATTGCGATAGTTGATAGTAATCATTTTGGTATTGATCTTTTTCCTGAAAAGGCAAAACATAATTGTATGCAAAATCATGATGCATGAACTGTATGTCTTCAAAATTAATGAGATTCGTGTAGTATGATGCATCTGCATGCTATGATGTATGAAGATGTGATATTTATGAATGTATTTTTGTCTAAGAAAATAAATCCTTGACGTGTGCCGGGAAGTCACTCCTGGGCTGATGTTGAAGAATAGACTTTGCTTCCGCTGGGGATGATAACTGCAAGAATACCGGTAGGAGAAGATGACTCTGTTGCGGCATAAACTTGGCAAACGGAAGATTCTGCGGGGAAAAAGATACTCTAGCGACCATGCTGGGAAGCAATACTCTGTGGGAAGAGGGATGCCTTGCAGAGTGTAGATAATAATTTGCTGGGGATACCCTTGTTGTTGGAAGTGTTGATAGACTTCGCTGGGGTAAGAAGATTCTGTCGACGACGATCTTTCCGTGGCTTTTGGCTGAGGATAACCCAGTTATATCCTGTTAAGGCAATAACTCTTTGAATAAAGCCGGGAGACGCGTTCGTGCTCTGCGAAGGATAAGCTTCCAGAGTTTACTGGGGATAAGCTTACTGCTTGGGGATATGAATTCTAAATTTTCGGGGGAAACTGGATTGGACTCTTCTGGGGAAGTTTTTGATATACTGGGGAAGTGATTCCTTTGAATGCTGGTATGCCGCCGGGGAACAATCTTTAGACCAAGACTGCTGGGGATGCTTGTATTGCTGCTGGGGAAGTATTGAGATCTACGGGAGGATACTCAATTTCCTTGAGACTTGATAACTCTGCTTGGAGAAGAATGTATTGACTTGCTTACTCTCTGGGGACTTTAAGATGTACTGGTCATGTTCTTTAGTTGAACCTACCTTGGTACCTTGGAGGATAGAACAAACAGATTGCTTAGA
Organism: Vicia faba; assembly: GCA_948472305.1. Lineage (NCBI taxonomy): Eukaryota > Viridiplantae > Streptophyta > Magnoliopsida > Fabales > Fabaceae > Vicia > Vicia faba. The sequence continues at coordinate 986,991,407 of OX451739.1, forward strand.
CCACCCATTATTGCCCCTGTTTCTATGGGGGAGACACCTGTGAGATGCTGATAATTGTTGATGGACAAACCTTCTTTTGGTAGACAGATGGCAGGACATAGTCATACGCTTTAATCCCTAACTTTTGCCTGGACCGCCCTTTCGGGTTTTCAGTCCACCGGGATACCCATTTTTGCTCAAGCCGCCTTTTCAGGTTTTCGACTTGCCGGGTGTACAGATTTTTTCATTTCATCCCTTCATTTTTCCCGAACCCTTTTGGTTCGCCGGGAAGCCCTTATTTTTGCCTAGGTGTGTCAACCTAGCGGGTCTTTGATTTTGCGTAGTATTTTTTTTTTTGACTATGTCCGTGCTCTCAGAATGTAGGGAGTTGCCCCTGTTAGAAGTGTTGCCATATTACCAGAAGGTGTCTGATCGTGCAAGATTCGTTGTTGGAATGCCCCAAGTGACTCAGGCGGAGATTTGCCCCAGGCTGTTTGGCCTTTGAGAGATTCTCCGAATCTTGATTGGACTGCCCCAGATGATGGGCAATAGTCATGTCATGCCCCTTGATTGGAAGTGCTTTTGTTCATTAGACTTTCGTCATGCGAATTTCTATGCTGTTCAAACAAAAAGTCATATGCAAACAAAGTTATGTTAAAAATGCAAAACCTATGTCTGTCTTGAAGATTTTGAAAATGCATTCTTTTTCATAAAACAGTGAATGTTTGTAAAACGTGATGTCAACTCCGTATTTACCGTAAGCCTTAAGGAGTCAGGATACCTTTTTGTAACAGTATGCTTTCGAACTAACCCATGCTTCAGCTAGGACTTTTAAGGGTTATAACGTGGCTTGGTTCACGGTTTAAGAAACAAAGGATAAAGGCTCAAATTATTTGTACCCACCCGCTCTTCGTGGTGTTCTCCAAACCTAAACTCAGTTGATCATACGTTAGACCTTGTTTGAGTCTTTGCTCTGATGTTCCAATGATGATTCAGATATTGACAGTATATTTTGATTAGGCAGTCATTTCCTTTTTTGTTGAGGGTTTGTAGGACCTCTTTCTTTTTTTTTTTTTTGACTTTGTTATCCCTATTTTTTTTGCCTGAACTGTTTCCCTTTTTTTTTGAATTACAGTCAGCGGGATGCCCCAGTTTTGTAAGTCCCCTTTATAGGTTTTGACTTTTTGGGCTTTTCATTTATGAACCTTTTTTTTTTTGATAATGACTGCCTGTCTTCACGATTGTTCGGAACCATCACTGTCTTTTGTTTTTGGAAAAACTCATTTGGTGCCATTCATTGTGCACTTGGATCAACTGAGAAGACTACCCTGCCCGGGGTTATGATTAAGGGTTTCAATTTTCGAAAATAAAAACTCCTACTTCTTTGGCTCAGAGGGGTTGACGAGGGATTATCTTCCTTATAACTCCAGTGTTTAGAATTTGAAACAATGCCTGTACCTCATCAGCGGGGTCTATTCAAAAGCATACTATAAAGATCGTGGTATCGTTTTCGTCATCCTCCCTCGAGAGGCTTAGAATTTTAGATCCAGAGTTGACATCAGAAAAAATATGAAAAGAAATTTGAACATAATGAAAACAATTGTATTAATTCCCGAAACAGACGTATGCGATGCATTGATAGAATAAAAGAGTTTGCTATGACATTAATTGTTTGTATAAGCAAAGAAAATACAACTCAAAAATTCAAATAAACAAAAGGCTTCAATGATTGGGCAACAGAGCAGTGATTATGTTCGGAGTCTCAGGCACTTCAAACTGAATCTCCCCGGCGTCGATCATGTCTTGAATTTTGTTCTTGAGAGGCCAGCAGTTGTCCGTAGTATGCCCCGGGCTATCAGAATGATATGCGCACCTATCATTGGGATGATAGTTGGGAGCAGAAGTGTTCGGATTCCGAAGAGGAGCCCTTAAGGTGATCAGCCCTGCCTTCAACATTTGTTGCAGTGCTTGATCCAGCGACATGTTGATTTTGGTGTACTGTCGTTTCTCCTTGCGCTGCTGCCCCTGTCCTTGTTGAGCAGGTCCAGGATAGGAGATCTGGATTGCCCCTACCTCATGACGGCTCTTTTTACCGTGCACAGCATTGGATTCTTTCTTTCCATGATGAGGCTTTTTATCAGAAGGTGCAGCCTCTTGAATTTTCCCAGACCGGATGCCAGCTTCTATTCGCTCTCCAGTCAAGATAAGATCTGTGAATCCAGCAGACGAATTCCCAATTAGGTGGTTGTAGAACGGACCAGACAGGGTCCCCAAGAACATATCGACCAGTTCCCGATCAGTCAGAGGTGGTTGTACCCTTCCAGCAAGATCCCTCCATTTCTGCGCATATTCTTTAAAACCTTCACTTGATCCTAACGACATACCCTGGAGTTGGGTACGCGTAGGAGCAAGGTCGGCATTATATTGATACTGCTTGTAGAAAGCAGTAGCCAACTCCTCCCAGTTACGAACCTTGGTCCCATCTAGCTGATAGAACCATTCGAGATGAGTCCCTGAAAGACTCTCCTGGAAGAAGTGGATCCACAAATTCTTGTCCACCGTATATGGTTGAATCTTCCGAACATAGGACCTGAGATGTAACTTGGGACAAGACGCCCCGTCATACTTGGTAAAGGATGGTGCTTTGAATTTCCGAGGAATAATCACACCAGCTGACAAACCCAAATCTCCAAAATCCAGCCCAGGTACCTGTTGTATCTCCATAGCATTCAGCCTATCCTCCAACTGTTTGTATTTGTCTTCGGCAGGAGGGTATTGTTCGTCGTTGAAATCTGTCTCGTTGTCGGAGACCACTGGACTAGGAACCCTTTCCTCCTGATGACTACCTTCCCTCACAGATGGAGTTGTCCTCTCAGTTTCAATCTGCGGTGTATTCCCAGATCTGCGTCTAGGGCTGAACAAAACAGTCCTCTTCTTCTTCTTTTCTTTCTTCAAGAGCAGAGCTTTCAGATCTTGTTGCCCCTGGGTCAAATTCATGATCAGCCCTTGGAACTGGGCGTTCTGAGCCTGGAGGGCCTTGATAGACTGCTCAGCTGATGATTCAGGATTCATGACGATCGGCTGAAATAAACAGCGAAGAAGGGTAAGCAACCTGTCAAAGGGATACCTGCAATGCAATGAGATGTATGACATGCATGTAATGTTTTCAAGGACCTCGCGGGGTAGACAAAAAATTTGTTAGCATTTGGATCCGGTAACTTGATTGAAGGAACTTCATGTTGTTGAGCGTCCTTCTTCAAGGGCCAAAGGCTCACCATATCCAGTGGGTCATAGCCCCTGACAACTTTGTCGAGAGGAAAATAAATCCTCTTTGCCCCTTGCTGGGGTAGTTGATTCATCATGACCTGCATCACAAGCCCTTGGGATCCTTGAAATGGGTTAGGATGTATGCAATGGTATGATGTTATGCTATGCATGGGGTAATGCGGGTAACCCTGTTATGAGTCCCAATTAAGGACTATAAACAAAACCTGCAAAACTCGATAACCCGGTTATGAGTCCTAATTAAGGACTATAAACAAAACCTGCAAGACTCGGTAACCCTGTTATGAGTCCTAATTAAGGACTATAAACAAAACCTGCAAAACTCGGTAACCCTGTTATGAGTCCAAATTAAGGACTATAAACAAAACCTGCAAGTAGTTCATGTGTTAGATAACAAGCATGCAAGTAGTCAAGTACGAAGGCACACAAGTCACACAAAAGAGCCCTTAGAGTTTAGGCCAGCATGAAGTTTGGAGTACTACCCTCTTGAAGTTGGTGGGTTCAACCTGTCCTATCAAAGTAACCGGGTTCTAAGGGTCCCAATATCACGGGATTGCTTTCATTGTTCATCATTTCGATTTAGCCACTGAACTGGCGACCGAAATATTCCAGGAAAGCAACCCTCAATTGAGTGTAGTATCGAGTATCAACCAACCTCGGACTGTACCAAAGTCAGTTATCTCACCACCCTAAAGAGGCCAAGATAGTTCAATTAAGGTTCCTAAGGTCTGTTGATGCTTCATGACACCACGCGGAGGCCCCGTACTCTCCTTGACTGAACTCAAGGGTTACCGGTACACACCAAAGTGCCACATCAACGTAGCAGACTGTTTCAACCATGTCGGTATACCCCGCACAGTTCCCTCACAGCCTTGTTGCTACTTTCTAAGAAAGGTATCCCCCAGATCCGGGTTAGGATCTATAGAACTCCCAAGCAACCCACAATTTAAAGCACACAAGAAAAACAATTGAAAACATAGTTATGAGCTAGCCCTAAGGTACACCTCACTTTAAGTTTATCCCCAGCAGAGTCGCCAGTTCTGTGATCGGTGGATCTGGAACTAACTGTTTAACGCTGGTTCGCGAAATGTCGCGGTAAGCAAGAGTCGCCACCGTCTTTTATTTTTTCCAAATGGAAAGGACAAAAGCACAGAAAAATTCCTTATAGAGATTGCTCTCGGTTCGGGAGGTAGGTTATAGAAAGGGAAGGTGTTAGCACCCTTTATATCCATGGTTATCCATGGGCTCTTAGATACTTGCTCATTTGTGTTTTCAAAAATGGTTTGTTTGCTTTTCAACTGTGGGTTTTAAAAAGTTTCTTTGAAAATTCCAGTTTGACTCTTGTATCGGTCCTCAAGAGTGTTTGAAAAATTGCTTTCGAAAGCTTTTGAAAAGGTGTCGGTGTGAAAAGTATTTTTTTGATTTGTTTTGAAGTTTAGAGCAAGTATCTAGAGTCGTCTACCTACCCTAAGGAATTCATCTGTGTAGATGTCCTTTAAAGTAGTGCCATCCCACCATTGAGAGGTAGGTAGCACCACCGTTGGAGGTGTTCGGGTCAATTCGAGTTTGTAGGGACATGGTGATCACAAGAGCAATGGGAAGACACCTTAGAAGCTACCCTCATGCCAGGTTCCCGGATCATGAGGACTTACTAAGACATCCTCTACTCGACGATCACCTTTCGAGGCAAGGCAACAGTGAGGCGTACCCTAGGGGTGGTGTGTGCGATTCGTGTGTCGTTTTCATTTGCATTTGTCTTGTCATGTTATCGGTGTTCTACGCTTGTTTTTATTTTAAGTCCATACATTCTTTCATGCTTTTGATTAACAGTTAAGATATTTGCGAGGAAAAATAAATCCTAAGCTATTACAAATGGCGCGGGTCCACATCGCCAAAATTAAACCGGACCCGATTTGACAGAAAGTAAATAAATTAAAAGTGCGAGAAATAATATTTACAAGACTTCGGGAGAGATACATAATTATTTAAACGACATAAAATAAATGTGCGAAATTAAACAATCAAGTCGAAAGGAGGGCGTTGGACCCTTTTGCAAAATTAAAATTAATAAGGAACTAAAATTAAAATTAGAAGGAAAAGAACTTATTTTTTGGTGTTTTTTAGTATTTTAAGATTTAATAGAAAAAGAATTAATTAAAATTAAAATAAAATGTTAAACCTAGTTCTAATTATTTTTAAGTTTTTTTAAGAAAAATATTGGAGTTTTTTAACCTAAATGAAACCCTAATTGATTTACAAGTTTAATTATAAAAATAAATAAATAAATAAATATTATTATGAAAAAAGAGAAAAATAATTAAAAGGAATAAAATTTATTAAACCTATTTCTATATTTTTTAGATTTTTTATCAAAAGAATTAATATTGCAAACCCTAATTTAAACTAAATTTATTACAATGCATTTATTTGTAAGAAAATATTAAAATAAAATACTTATTATATTTTTGTCTTTTCTGATTTTTTATGATGTTTTTGTATTTTGTTAAACAATAATTAGTTAAATCAAAACAATAAAGTAAATAAAATAACAATTGAAAACAAAATAAAAAAAGAAAATTGCAAACCAGGGGGGGTGGAAGTCCCAATATGGAGGTTTTAATTGTGAAATTCTGGCCCAATAAGACATGGGTCCATTGACTTTTTTGAGTAGCGTACAACAATGTTGACCAGCGTTTATGGTGCTCTCCCAATCTCCGCCCTTGGCTTGATCTCAGTGTACACGTGAGTGGAAGGATGATGAAGGTGTATGCTGTGCCTTGACATTGAAAACGCACATGAATTCCTGTGGAAAAATAATGTGAAGAATAACGCAGACCTGGGGTTCGAACCCAGGTCTTGGACGTTGCAAGCATATGTACCTGCCACTGAGCCACTTCAATTACATTTAATATATAATATCAAACAAACAATATAAAAAGAAAGTGGGTCAACGCTTGGGAACGCGCGCGAGTTTTCAAACTAGCGTATCACTTGTTGACAACACATCATCTTCCTCACCATCCCTGTAAAACAAAAACAAAAGCAACGGTTTTATAACTGTTCTTTTAGGCCGTTTTCAAGAAAATAGCGATTAGCTCTCCTTGGCACATAAATTCAGCGCGATTGTTGCATCTTCTTCGTCCAAGCTTGCTGGTTTGAATGGTGGTGGTTTGGAGTCTCAATTTTTCCTAGTTTCAGAATCCCTAATTTGAAGCTCTGAAAACCCTAAAATTCAATCATGGTATAATCGTATATAGCGCACAAAAATACAATTGAATGCATTGGTTAGCTTCAAAACATCATAATGAACATGAATCCATGAATAAAAATTACAAAAGATGCTTAAATTATGATGCACGATTCTGCAATTTTTCTGAAACAGTTTGAGTCCTAGGTACCGATTCTTGGCGTTTGAGTGGAGGTTTTTGATTGGAATGTGATCAGGGAGACTTGAGGAAGCTAATGGAATAGGAATTAGGCCTTGAATCGCCCTGGAAAGTGGTTTACAGTTTTGAGTTTCTTTGAGAAAATTTCAAGTTTGTTATGGTGTATTCTGAGCTGCTGCGTGTCCATCATCATTAGGGTTATGATCATGCTTATGTACTGAGTGCATTAGGTCAAAAAATTCAATCAAATCTCTTGTAATTCATTGTTTTGAATATTGGATTTCTTAAGATCTTTTCCATATCTTTTTCACATGTTTTTTGTATCAATTAGCATCCAATCAAGCCAAATCTTTCCATAATTGTACAAGCACGAAATATTGAGTCCAAAACATGTATAAAAAGATTGGTTAGGGTGGATTAAATATTTTTCATATATTTTAAATGATTTAAGTGAATTAATATGAATAAAAATTCAAATAAATAAATAAAAAATGAGAAAATACTTCCCTTTGGGCCAAGTGGTCGTGCACATGCTTTGAATGATGAATCATGGAAGAAAAATGGGCCCATTAGCATTTTTAGGTCATTTGAATCAATGCTGACTTTTCAAAATATCCAAACATTTCCCAACTTCCACAAGGCATAACTTGCTCAATTTTTAATCTTTTCTCATGTTCGTGGACATTTTGGAAAGGTCTTTGAGTCCTCTAACCAATGTCTTTGGTCCCATGTCATTTTGATTTACCAATCTCAAGTTATGGCCTTTGACTTAAAGTCCCTTTTTGTTGACTTTTGAAAATGACCTATAATGTTGAAATTGATAACTTTTTGTGAGAGCATTTCTTGGACTTGAAGTATGAAGATGAGTTGTAGGAAATGTCTTTCTATTCAAAATGAGCTTTGGATGGAATTTTTCTGATAATCCATGTGAAAGTTATGCCCTGGTCAATTTCAGTTGACTTTTTCAACTGTCCAAATAAGGAAACTTTTGCATCTTTGATGATTTCTGAGCCAAATTTTGAGAATCATGATCAAGCATTGATCAAATGATGTTTGTGGCTTCAAAATGATATGTTGACCAAAAATTTGAACTTTTGACTGTCAAATGACCATTTTGCCCCTACAGTTGACTGTAGTGCAATTTAGGGTTTTGACTGTGCAATTTTGAGCTGAATGTCTTGAAACTTGATATGAGGATGCTTGACCATATTTGTAGGCATGTGAGACTTGGTTGAGCCTTTGAAAACTTCATTTCCTTGGTCAGAACACAAACCCTAGTTTTGACTGTGTAGGAGACTTTTGCTCTGTGCAACCCTTGGGGAATTTTGTGACTTGGCTTGGCAATTTCTTGAAGAATATGGGAGGGCAAATTTTGGGGTACAACAGTTGCCCCTGTTCAATCTTCTTAGACCTGAGGATGCAGGTTGGCTGACGTGCCTTTCGTAATCCGAGGGTAGAAGATGATTGAACACTAGAGTGCCCAGAAATTTGCACTCACATGTTAGCGGTGTGATGGGGGAATGGGCTTATAGATGCCATTTGGAGATTGCTGGATAGGATGATGGGCTTATAGATGCCACCTGGATGTTGATCGCGTAGGAGATTCCTTAGCGAGAACCTGCATACCTGCAAAACAGAAAATGAGTACCTGACACGTTGCAGGAGCTGATCTTTAGATGCTTGGTATAGATATGTCCTGACTGGTTACAGGAGCTGAGTCTGGAGCTTCAAACGGCGATGAATGAACCAGGGATGGTTACCACCTTAGTATGAACGGTAAGAGAACCTTGGGCGACTTTAACTTCAACAATGCTTGTTTAGAAAAATCTTGGGTGTCTTCTGCTGGGATAAGAATCAGGGAGATCTTAGGGTCGATCTGACTGAACCAAAGAAGGCCTTTGACTGGATAAGCATCAGGAAAAATCTTAGGGTCGATTTAACTGAACCGGACAAGGTCTTGGAATATCTTCAACTGGATAAGCATCAGGGAGATCTTAGGGTCGATCTGACTGAACCAGAGAAGGCCTTTGACTGGATAAGCATCAGGAAAATCTTAGGGTCGATCTAACTGAACCGGACAAGGTCTTGAATATCTTCAACTGGATAAGCATCAGGGAGATCTTAGGGTCGATCTGACTGAACCAGAGAAGGCCTTTGACTGGATAAGCATCAGGAAAATCTTAGGGTCGATTTAACTGAACCGGACAAGGTCTTGAAATGTCTTCAACTGGAATAAGTGTCAGAACGTCGCCATATCTGGTTCATATCTGGACTATATCTGGAAGGAAATCTGGAAGCAGCATCAGAACGTCACCAAATCTGGTTTACATCTGAAACTATATCTGGAAGGAAATCTGGAAGCAGCATCAGAACGTCACCAAATCTGGTTTACATCTGAAACTATATCTAGAAGGATATCTGGAAGCAGCATCAGAACGTCACCATCTCTGGGTCATATCTGAAACTATATCTAGAAGGATATCTGGAAGCAGCATCAGAACGTCACCATATCTGGGTCATATCTGAAACTATATCTAGAAGGAAATCTGGAAGCAGCATTAGAACGTCACCATATCTGGGTCATATCTGAAACTATATCTAGAAGGATATCTGGAAGCAGCATCAGAACGTCGCCATATCTGGGTCATATCTGAAACTATATCTAGAAGGATATCTGGAAGCAGCATCAGAACGTCACCATCTCTGGGTCATATCTGAAACTATATCTAGAAGGATATCTGGAAGCAGCATCAGAACGTCGCCATATCTGGGTCATATCTGAAACTATATCTAGAAGGATATCTGGAAAGAAATCTGGAAGCAGCATCAGAACGTCACCATCTCTGGGTCATATCTGAAACTATATCTAGAAGGATATCTGGAAGTAGCATCAGAACGTCACCATATCTGGTTTACATCTGAAACTATATCTGGAAGCAGTATCAGAACGTCACCATATCTGGGTCATATCTGAAACTATATCTAGAAAGAAATCTGGAAGCAGTATCAGAACGTCACCATATCTGGGTCATATCTGAAACTATATCTAGAAGGATATCTGGAAGCAGCATCAGAACGTCACCATATCTGGGTCATATCTGAAACTATATCTAGAAAGAATTGCGATAGTTGATAGTAATCATTTTGGTATTGATCTTTTTCCTGAAAAGGCAAAACATAATTGTATGCAAAATCATGATGCATGAACTGTATGTCTTCAAAATTAATGAGATTCGTGTAGTATGATGCATCTGCATGCTATGATGTATGAAGATGTGATATTTATGAATGTATTTTTGTCTAAGAAAATAAATCCTTGACGTGTGCCGGGAAGTCACTCCTGGGCTGATGTTGAAGAATAGACTTTGCTTCCGCTGGGGATGATAACTGCAAGAATACCGGTAGGAGAAGATGACTCTGTTGCGGCATAAACTTGGCAAACGGAAGATTCTGTGGGGAAAAAGATACTCTAGCGACCATGCTGGGAAGCAATACTCTGTGGGAAGAGGGATGCCTTGCAGAGTGTAGATAATAATTTGCTGGGGATACCCTTGTTGTTGGAAGTGTTGATAGACTTCGCTGGGGTAAGAAGATTCTGTCGACGACGATCTTTCCGTGGCTTTTGGCTGAGGATAACCCAGTTATATCCTGTTAAGGCAATAACTCTTTGAATAAAGCCGGGAGACGCGTTCGTGCTCTGCGAAGGATAAGCTTCCAGAGTTTACTGGGGATAAGCTTACTGCTTGGGGATATGAATTCTAAATTTTCGGGGGAAACTGGATTGGACTCTTCTGGGGAAGTTTTTGATATACTGGGGAAGTGATTCCTTTGAATGCTGGTATGCCGCCGGGGAACAATCTTTAGACCAAGACTGCTGGGGATGCTTGTATTGCTGCTGGGGAAGTATTGAGATCTACGGGAGGATACTCAATTTCCTTGAGACTTGATAACTCTGCTTGGAGAAGAATGTATTGACTTGCTTACTCTCTGGGGACTTTAAGATGTACTGGTCATGTTCTTTAGTTGAACCTACCTTGGTACCTTGGAGGATAGAACAAACAGATTGCTTAGACCACCCATTATTGCCCCTGTTTCTATGGGGGAGACACCTGTGAGATGCTGATAATTGTTGATGGACAAACCTTCTTTTGGTAGACAGATGGCAGGACATAGTCATACGCTTTAATCCCTAACTTTTGCCTGGACCGCCCTTTCGGGTTTTCAGTCCACCGGGATACCCATTTTTGCTCAAGCCGCCTTTTCAGGTTTTCGACTTGCCGGGTGTACAGATTTTTTCATTTCATCCCTTCATTTTTCCCGAACCCTTTTGGTTCGCCGGGAAGCCCTTATTTTTGCCTAGGTGTGTCAACCTAGCGGGTCTTTGATTTTGCGTAGTATTTTTTTTTTTGACTATGTCCGTGCTCTCAGAATGTAGGGAGTTGCCCCTGTTAGAAGTGTTGCCATATTACCAGAAGGTGTCTGATCGTGCAAGATTCGTTGTTGGAATGCCCCAAGTGACTCAGGCGGAGATTTGCCCCAGGCTGTTTGGCCTTTGAGAGATTCTCCGAATCTTGATTGGACTGCCCCAGATGATGGGCAATAGTCATGTCATGCCCCTTGATTGGAAGTGCTTTTGTTCATTAGACTTTCGTCATGCGAATTTCTATGCTGTTCAAACAAAAAGTCATATGCAAACAAAGTTATGTTAAAAATGCAAAACCTATGTCTGTCTTGAAGATTTTGAAAATGCATTCTTTTTCATAAAACAGTGAATGTTTGTAAAACGTGATGTCAACTCCGTATTTACCGTAAGCCTTAAGGAGTCAGGATACCTTTTTGTAACAGTATGCTTTCGAACTAACCCATGCTTCAGCTAGGACTTTTAAGGGTTATAACGTGGCTTGGTTCACGGTTTAAGAAACAAAGGATAAAGGCTCAAATTATTTGTACCCACCCGCTCTTCGTGGTGTTCTCCAAACCTAAACTCAGTTGATCATACGTTAGACCTTGTTTGAGTCTTTGCTCTGATGTTCCAATGATGATTCAGATATTGACAGTATATTTTGATTAGGCAGTCATTTCCTTTTTTGTTGAGGGTTTGTAGGACCTCTTTCTTTTTTTTTTTTTTTGACTTTGTTATCCCTATTTTTTTTGCCTGAACTGTTTCCCTTTTTTTTTGAATTACAGTCAGCGGGATGCCCCAGTTTTGTAAGTCCCCTTTATAGGTTTTGACTTTTTGGGCTTTTCATTTATGAACCTTTTTTTTTTTGATAATGACTGCCTGTCTTCACGATTGTTCGGAACCATCACTGTCTTTTGTTTTTGGAAAAACTCATTTGGTGCCATTCATTGTGCACTTGGATCAACTGAGAAGACTACCCTGCCCGGGGTTATGATTAAGGGTTTCAATTTTCGAAAATAAAAACTCCTACTTCTTTGGCTCAGAGGGGTTGACGAGGGATTATCTTCCTTATAACTCCAGTGTTTAGAATTTGAAACAATGCCTGTACCTCATCAGCGGGGTCTATTCAAAAGCATACTATAAAGATCGTGGTATCGTTTTCGTCATCCTCCCTCGAGAGGCTTAGAATTTTAGATCCAGAGTTGACATCAGAAAAAATATGAAAAGAAATTTGAACATAATGAAAACAATTGTATTAATTCCCGAAACAGACGTATGCGATGCATTGATAGAATAAAAGAGTTTGCTATGACATTAATTGTTTGTATAAGCAAAGAAAATACAACTCAAAAATTCAAATAAACAAAAGGCTTCAATGATTGGGCAACAGAGCAGTGATTATGTTCGGAGTCTCAGGCACTTCAAACTGAATCTCCCCGGCGTCGATCATGTCTTGAATTTTGTTCTTGAGAGGCCAGCAGTTGTCCGTAGTATGCCCCGGGCTATCAGAATGATATGCGCACCTATCATTGGGATGATAGTTGGGAGCAGAAGTGTTCGGATTCCGAAGAGGAGCCCTTAAGGTGATCAGCCCTGCCTTCAACATTTGTTGCAGTGCTTGATCCAGCGACATGTTGATTTTGGTGTACTGTCGTTTCTCCTTGCGCTGCTGCCCCTGTCCTTGTTGAGCAGGTCCAGGATAGGAGATCTGGATTGCCCCTACCTCATGACGGCTCTTTTTACCGTGCACAGCATTGGATTCTTTCTTTCCATGATGAGGCTTTTTATCAGAAGGTGCAGCCTCTTGAATTTTCCCAGACCGGATGCCAGCTTCTATTCGCTCTCCAGTCAAGATAAGATCTGTGAATCCAGCAGACGAATTCCCAATTAGGTGGTTGTAGAACGGACCGGACAGGGTCCCCAAGAACATATCGACCAGTTCCCGATCAGTCAGAGGTGGTTGTACCCTTCCAGCAAGATCCCTCCATTTCTGCGCATATTCTTTAAAACCTTCACTTGATCCTAACGACATACCCTGGAGTTGGGTACGCGTAGGAGCAAGGTCGGCATTATATTGATACTGCTTGTAGAAAGCAGTAGCCAACTCCTCCCAGTTACGAACCTTGGTCCCATCTAGCTGATAGAACCATTCGAGATGAGTCCCTGAAAGACTCTCCTGGAAGAAGTGGATCCACAAATTCTTGTCCACCGTATATGGTTGAATCTTCCGAACATAGGACCTGAGATGTAACTTGGGACAAGACGCCCCGTCATACTTGGTAAAGGATGGTGCTTTGAATTTCCGAGGAATAATCACACCAGCTGACAAACCCAAATCTCCAAAATCCAGCCCAGGTACCTGTTGTATCTCCATAGCATTCAGCCTATCCTCCAACTGTTTGTATTTGTCTTCGGCAGGAGGGTATTGTTCGTCGTTGAAATCTGTCTCGTTGTCGGAGACCACTGGACTAGGAACCCTTTCCTCCTGATGACTACCTTCCCTCACAGATGGAGTTGTCCTCTCAGTTTCAATCTGCGGTGTATTCCCAGATCTGCGTCTAGGGCTGAACAAAACAGTCCTCTTCTTCTTCTTTTCTTTCTTCAAGAGCAGAGCTTTCAGATCTTGTTGCCCCTGGGTCAAATTCATGATCAGCCCTTGGAACTGGGCGTTCTGAGCCTGGAGGGCCTTGATAGACTGCTCAGCTGATGATTCAGGATTCATGACGATCGGCTGAAATAAACAGCGAAGAAGGGTAAGCAACCTGTCAAAGGGATACCTGCAATGCAATGAGATGTATGACATGCATGTAATGTTTTCAAGGACCTCGCGGGGTAGACAAAAAATTTGTTAGCATTTGGATCCGGTAACTTGATTGAAGGAACTTCATGTTGTTGAGCGTCCTTCTTCAAGGGCCAAAGGCTCACCATATCCAGTGGGTCATAGCCCCTGACAACTTTGTCGAGAGGAAAATAAATCCTCTTTGCCCCTTGCTGGGGTAGTTGATTCATCATGACCTGCATCACAAGCCCTTGGGATCCTTGAAATGGGTTAGGATGTATGCAATGGTATGATGTTATGCTATGCATGGGGTAATGCGGGTAACCCTGTTATGAGTCCCAATTAAGGACTATAAACAAAACCTGCAAAACTCGATAACCCGGTTATGAGTCCTAATTAAGGACTATAAACAAAACCTGCAAGACTCGGTAACCCTGTTATGAGTCCTAATTAAGGACTATAAACAAAACCTGCAAAACTCGGTAACCCTGTTATGAGTCCAAATTAAGGACTATAAACAAAACCTGCAAGTAGTTCATGTGTTAGATAACAAGCATGCAAGTAGTCAAGTACGAAGGCACACAAGTCACACAAAAGAGCCCTTAGAGTTTAGGCCAGCATGAAGTTTGGAGTACTACCCTCTTGAAGTTGGTGGGTTCAACCTGTCCTATCAAAGTAACCGGGTTCTAAGGGTCCCAATATCACGGGATTGCTTTCATTGTTCATCATTTCGATTTAGCCACTGAACTGGCGACCGAAATATTCCAGGAAAGCAACCCTCAATTGAGTGTAGTATCGAGTATCAACCAACCTCGGACTGTACCAAAGTCAGTTATCTCACCACCCTAAAGAGGCCAAGATAGTTCAATTAAGGTTCCTAAGGTCTGTTGATGCTTCATGACACCACGCGGAGGCCCCGTACTCTCCTTGACTGAACTCAAGGGTTACCGGTACACACCAAAGTGCCACATCAACGTAGCAGACTGTTTCAACCATGTCGGTATACCCCGCACAGTTCCCTCACAGCCTTGTTGCTACTTTCTAAGAAAGGTATCCCCCAGATCCGGGTTAGGATCTATAGAACTCCCAAGCAACCCACAATTTAAAGCACACAAGAAAAACAATTGAAAACATAGTTATGAGCTAGCCCTAAGGTACACCTCACTTTAAGTTTATCCCCAGCAGAGTCGCCAGTTCTGTGATCGGTGGATCTGGAACTAACTGTTTAACGCTGGTTCGCGAAATGTCGCGGTAAGCAAGAGTCGCCACCGTCTTTTATTTTTTCCAAATGGAAAGGACAAAAGCACAGAAAAATTCCTTATAGAGATTGCTCTCGGTTCGGGAGGTAGGTTATAGAAAGGGAAGGTGTTAGCACCCTTTATATCCATGGTTATCCATGGGCTCTTAGATACTTGCTCATTTGTGTTTTCAAAAATGGTTTGTTTGCTTTTCAACTGTGGGTTTTAAAAAGTTTCTTTGAAAATTCCAGTTTGACTCTTGTATCGGTCCTCAAGAGTGTTTGAAAAATTGCTTTCGAAAGCTTTTGAAAAGGTGTCGGTGTGAAAAGTATTTTTTTGATTTGTTTTGAAGTTTAGAGCAAGTATCTAGAGTCGTCTACCTACCCTAAGGAATTCATCTGTGTAGATGTCCTTTAAAGTAGTGCCATCCCACCATTGAGAGGTAGGTAGCACCACCGTTGGAGGTGTTCGGGTCAATTCGAGTTTGTAGGGACATGGTGATCACAAGAGCAATGGGAAGACACCTTAGAAGCTACCCTCATGCCAGGTTCCCGGATCATGAGGACTTACTAAGACATCCTCTACTCGACGATCACCTTTCGAGGCAAGGCAACAGTGAGGCGTACCCTAGGGGTGGTGTGTGCGATTCGTGTGTCGTTTTCATTTGCATTTGTCTTGTCATGTTATCGGTGTTCTACGCTTGTTTTTATTTTAAGTCCATACATTCTTTCATGCTTTTGATTAACAGTTAAGATATTTGCGAGGAAAAATAAATCCTAAGCTATTACAAATGGCGCGGGTCCACATCGCCAAAATTAAACCGGACCCGATTTGACAGAAAGTAAATAAATTAAAAGTGCGAGAAATAATATTTACAAGACTTCGGGAGAGATACATAATTATTTAAACGACATAAAATAAATGTGCGAAATTAAACAATCAAGTCGAAAGGAGGGCGTTGGACCCTTTTGCAAAATTAAAATTAATAAGGAACTAAAATTAAAATTAGAAGGAAAAGAACTTATTTTTTGGTGTTTTTTAGTATTTTAAGATTTAATAGAAAAAGAATTAATTAAAATTAAAATAAAATGTTAAACCTAGTTCTAATTATTTTTAAGTTTTTTTAAGAAAAATATTGGAGTTTTTTAACCTAAATGAAACCCTAATTGATTTACAAGTTTAATTATAAAAATAAATAAATAAATAAATATTATTATGAAAAAAGAGAAAAATAATTAAAAGGAATAAAATTTATTAAACCTATTTCTATATTTTTTAGATTTTTTATCAAAAGAATTAATATTGCAAACCCTAATTTAAACTAAATTTATTACAATGCATTTATTTGTAAGAAAATATTAAAATAAAATACTTATTATATTTTTGTCTTTTCTGATTTTTTATGATGTTTTTGTATTTTGTTAAACAATAATTAGTTAAATCAAAACAATAAAGTAAATAAAATAACAATTGAAAACAAAATAAAAAAAGAAAATTGCAAACCAGGGGGGGTGGAAGTCCCAATATGGAGGTTTTAATTGTGAAATTCTGGCCCAATAAGACATGGGTCCATTGACTTTTTTAAGTAGCGTACAACAATGTTGACCAGCGTTTATGGTGCTCTCCCAATCTCCGCCCTTGGCTTGATCTCAGTGTACACGTGAGTGGAAGGATGATGAAGGTGTATGCTGTGCCTTGACATTGAAAACGCACATGAATTCCTGTGGAAAAATAATGTGAAGAATAACGCAGACCTGGGGTTCGAACCCAGGTCTTGGACGTTGCAAGCATATGTACCTGCCACTGAGCCACTTCAATTACATTTAATATATAATATCAAACAAACAATATAAAAAGAAAGTGGGTCAACGCTTGGGAACGCGCGCGAGTTTTCAAACTAGCGTATCACTTGTTGACAACACATCATCTTCCTCACCATCCCTGTAAAACAAAAACAAAAGCAACGGTTTTATAACTGTTCTTTTAGGCCGTTTTCAAGAAAATAGCGATTAGCTCTCCTTGGCACATAAATTCAGCGCGATTGTTGCATCTTCTTCGTCCAAGCTTGCTGGTTTGAATGGTGGTGGTTTGGAGTCTCAATTTTTCCTAGTTTCAGAATCCCTAATTTGAAGCTCTGAAAACCCTAAAATTCAATCATGGTATAATCGTATATAGCGCACAAAAATACAATTGAATGCATTGGTTAGCTTCAAAACATCATAATGAACATGAATCCATGAATAAAAATTACAAAAGATGCTTAAATTATGATGCACGATTCTGCAATTTTTCTGAAACAGTTTGAGTCCTAGGTACCGATTCTTGGCGTTTGAGTGGAGGTTTTTGATTGGAATGTGATCAGGGAGACTTGAGGAAGCTAATGGAATAGGAATTAGGCCTTGAATCGCCCTGGAAAGTGGTTTACAGTTTTGAGTTTCTTTGAGAAAATTTCAAGTTTGTTATGGTGTATTCTGAGCTGCTGCGTGTCCATCATCATTAGGGTTATGATCATGCTTATGTACTGAGTGCATTAGGTCAAAAAATTCAATCAAATCTCTTGTAATTCATTGTTTTGAATATTGGATTTCTTAAGATCTTTTCCATATCTTTTTCACATGTTTTTTGTATCAATTAGCATCCAATCAAGCCAAATCTTTCCATAATTGTACAAGCACGAAATATTGAGTCCAAAACATGTATAAAAAGATTGGTTAGGGTGGATTAAATATTTTTCATATATTTTAAATGATTTAAGTGAATTAATATGAATAAAAATTCAAATAAATAAATAAAAAATGAGAAAATACTTCCCTTTGGGCCAAGTGGTCGTGCACATGCTTTGAATGATGAATCATGGAAGAAAAATGGGCCCATTAGCATTTTTAGGTCATTTGAATCAATGCTGACTTTTCAAAATATCCAAACATTTCCCAACTTCCACAAGGCATAACTTGCTCAATTTTTAATCTTTTCTCATGTTCGTGGACATTTTGGAAAGGTATTTGAGTCCTCTAACCAATGTCTTTGGTCCCATGTCATTTTGATTTACCAATCTCAAGTTATGGCCTTTGACTTAAAGTCCCTTTTTGTTGACTTTTGAAAATGACCTATAATGTTGAAATTGATAACTTTTTGTGAGAGCATTTCTTGGACTTGAAGTATGAAGATGAGTTGTAGGAAATGTCTTTCTATTCAAAATGAGCTTTGGATGGAATTTTTCTGATAATCCATGTGAAAGTTATGCCCTGGTCAATTTCAGTTGACTTTTTCAACTGTCCAAATAAGGAAACTTTTGCATCTTTGATGATTTATGAGCCAAATTTTGAGAATCATGATCAAGCATTGATCAAATGATGTTTGTGGCTTCAAAATGATATGTTGACCAAAAATTTGAACTTTTGACTGTCAAATGACCATTTTGCCCCTACAGTTGACTGTAGTGCAATTTAGGGTTTTGACTGTGCAATTTTGAGCTGAATGTCTTGAAACTTGATATGAGGATGCTTGACCATATTTGTAGGCATGTGAGACTTGGTTGAGCCTTTGAAAACTTCATTTCCTTGGTCAGAACACAAACCCTAGTTTTGACTGTGTAGGAGACTTTTGCTCTGTGCAACCCTTGGGGAATTTTGTGACTTGGCTTGGCAATTTCTTGAAGAATATGGGAGGGCAAATTTTGGGGTACAACAGGTATAAATACACTGTGAGCCTTATCTTTTGTTTCTTAAACCGTTAACTAATCCATGTTACAACCCTTCAAAAGTCCTAATTGAAGCATGGGTAATTTCGAAAGCATATTGTTACAAAAGCTATCCTGACTCCTGTAAGGCTTTCTCCAAATCCTGAGTTTAATTTTCTTACAAAAATTCTTTTATCTACTAAAACGCATTTTCAAAACTTCAAGACAAGCATAAACTTTGCATTATTTGAATATCGCTGTTAGCATATGGCTATTTGTTTGATAAAAAGGAAATTCGCACGACGAATATCCATAAAACAAAAATTCTCTCAGGAAACAAAATCACTTCAATTGGGATGACGCTTCCAATGATAGATCTCCTGTAAGCAAGAGGGCATCAGCATGATCACTATCTCGGGGCAGTAAAGTCAAGATTCCAAGAAATCTCTTGAGAGGGGCTGAATAACCAGGGGCAATTCGGCATCTCAATCACTGGGGTAATTAAACTTGAATTCCAGCAAAGGGTCAAGCAAACGTACTTCTGACAATGCTACAACACTTGCTACTAGGGGAAGTGACAAATCTCCACAAAATCCCCTTCATAAGGTGATCCCTAGTAAAGTCCCCACAAAGTAGGATTTAGGCAATTCCCAACCAGAGTTTCAATCTCTGGAAAACCTTTATTCCTAGCTAAGTTTGGTCTCAAGAAGAATCCTTGAAGAGCTCTGCCAATAGAAAACGCCTCTCCGACAGATTGGCAACAAGGTTTATTTCCCCAACAAATGGAAAGATTCCTCAGGTTGAGTTTTCCTCCCAAACTATCACAAATCAAGGGACCACAACCCCTCTTACCCAGTAGACTTTTCTACAATCCCCAGTGAGCTACTGCAAAACCTGGAAAAACAACTAGATAACCGTCAATTTCTTTATCCTCAGCAAGTCATTGTGAAGCCTGAAATTCGACCAGATAACAGCTAACTTTCAAGAGATAGCTCCCCAGTAGAGCAATGAACGGCTAAGACTCCTAAACTCTTTTCCCCAAGCAGGAATCAACACTCTCCACATAGTTTTCTTCTCGAGCAAATTCAACATTTCCCAGCGGATTTCTCCTAAAGCAACAAAAATAGGAATCCCCAGTGGAAAAGTTCTAAGCAAGGTTTTAAGATGGGCATACTCTTCATCCCCAATTGTCATCAGGGATTCAGCCTCCCAAAACTACCCAACATTTGTCAAGGATTTATTTTCCAAAGAAAAAAATACATTCCAATGATATTTCGCATTTCATGCATCATATTAATACATGACAAGTGCATACGACCCAATCTCATTTATTTTGAGAACATCATTACACCATGCATTTCATACATCATGACATTGCATGCAACTAACTCTTTACCTTTTCAAGAAAGATCAAATCAACAGATGGCTATCATCAACGAGCTTCTAAAGGTCAGAGATTAATATCTGAAACCAGACAGGACAACTATCTCAAATGACCAACTTTGTCAAGTTCCAGATTAATACCTGTAACTAGCCAGGAAAACTATATGTGGACGACTGATTGTAGATTAACACCTGTAACAAGCAAGGAAAACTATCTACAAGAAGAGATTGAAGATTAAAACCTGTAACAGGCCAGGAAAATTATCTTTCTTTCTCAGGCCAGAGATTAATACCTAAAACCAGACAGGACAGCTATCTCAAACGACCAACTTTTTAAAGTTCCAGATTAATACCTGTAACTAGCCAGGAAAACTATCTGTGGAAGACTGATTGTAGATTAACAGCTGTAACAAGCCAGGAAAACTATCTTTCTTTCTTAGGTCAGAGATTAATACGTGAAACCAAATAGAACAACTATCTACTCGACCAGCTGAAGCAACCCTACCCAGGTTCCTTCTCTTTTCCAGATGCCATTTTACATGAACTCATCATGAACTAATCCTACACGGGCTCCTATCATTCAGCTTTTTGATACAGTTTATATACGCTCCAGATACGGATGTCATTCTGATACTCATTCAGATTCAGCTTTCCGATAAAGTTTAGATACGCTCCAGATACGGATGTCATTCTGATACTCATTCAGATTTAGCTTTCCAATACAGTTCAGATACGCCCTAGATACGGATGGCATTCTGATACTCATTCAGATTCATCTTTCAGATACAATTCAGATATGCTCAAGATATGGACGCCATTCTGATACTCATTCAGACTTAGCTTGCAGATACAGTTCAGATATGCTCTAGATACAGACGCCATTCTGATACTCATTCAGACTCAGCTTTCAGATATAGTTCAGATATGCTCCAGATACGGTCGCCATTCTAATACTTATCCAGACTCAAATTTCAGATACAGTTCAGATACGCTCCAAATATGGACGCCATTCTGATACTCATTCAGACTCATCTTTCAGATACATTTCAGATACGCTCCAGATACGTATGCCATTCTGATACTCATTCAGATTCAACTTTCAAATACAGTCCTGATGCGATCTAGATACGGATGTCATTCTGACGCTCATTCATTACATATTTCAGATGCGAGTCAGATACAATCCATTTATGGATATTTTTCTGATACTCATCCCACTACATCTACTATTGCCACTAATCACTTTTGGATGGCATCTGTAAGCTCATCTCCGAAAATTCTCCATCATCTCTCCAAATGGCATTTTTAAGCCCATTCCTCGCACAAACAACCACCACATCATAGAGTGAAAATTTTCAAGCACTCTAGTGTTCAATCATATTCCATCTTCAAGTCACAAACGGTAGACTCGCCAATCTAACTCTTCAGGTTTAAGAAGATTGAACAGGGGCAGTTGTTGTACCCCAAAATTTTGCCTCTCGTTTTTCAAGGAATTTCTCACAAGGATTCTCAAGGTTCAAGCTTACACATGTACATTGGGATTTTCCAGTACCAAGATTAAAAAGAAACTGTCGATGCATTCCTAGCTTGCATCCTCCAACTGAGAATGGGCCTCTGGCGTGTTGGTTTTGGTTCACAAGGCAAGAGCTTCCTGTACACCACCTTCGGTTTCACCTTTAGCCTTAATGGGTTCACAATGCCATGACTGCCTATATATCTTCCTTGACTCACAAAGTAATGACTAGTCACAGATAAGCTTTCATTTGGGCCACAACTTCTTTCTTGTGCGCCAAAGACTTCCCCCATTCTAGCATGCACAAGGTACAAAGCCTCTTGTAGCTTCCATCGATTCCAAGGCAAAGAGCTCCCTTTTGGCATCCTTCGATTGCTCAAATTTGCCTCCTACATTTCTCTTTCATTTGGACATCTTTGCAAGCCCAGCGTACCTCTTTCATTTGGGCACTTGACTCCCTTCATTTTTTTCTTTGTTTGGACGTATGAATCCTTCAGTACAAGCTTTTGGTCACACCTTTCATTTGAGCATGGGGTTCCCTTCATGCAAGCTTCGTTTGAACAGAGATCTTTTGCATGTTTGCATGAAGTCACAAAGAAAGGACCCCATATGTATACTCCTTCATTTTTCCACATGGACCTTTGGCAGGAAAGCCTTCAATTGGACAGAATCACCATTATAAGGTTTCGTTTATAACTTTGATTCGCTTCGTATCAGCATCTTTCGAATCCAACCCTGGGCATCCCATTTGAAGGACATGCTTGTTGGTCCATTTGAAGGATTTACAAAGCCCACTTTAAGGCATGTTTTAGTGACCCATCAAAGGGTCACACTTTTGGCTCCTTCAAAGGATGCACAAAAGTGACTCATTCGAAAGGCACTTGTTGGAGAAAAATCAAATAATATTGATGGGAGAAGAGTCTGGTCGAAGAAGGGTCAAAACGAAAAGGTGAAATATTCAAAGATGTTTGCTACCAAGTTCAAACCTGGTACACTGGCCAAAACTGCTGCACAGCGGTCCTGAAATACTGCCCCATTCTTGCACCAAAATAGCATACAAGGCACTGTCTCTCGAAAGATACAAAGGGCAGGTTACTCAAATTGTTCAAACCTTTTGTTTTCCCTCTAAAAAGCATCAGGCAACTTTGCCTATAAATAAAAGGCTTCACAACATGTTTAAGGAAGACTTTTTGGGCCAGAGGAATGAATCTTCAAATTTCTCAAACACCACAAAGCTCTCAAACACTTAAACACTTGTGGAAACACAAACCCATAATCCAAACTCTTGTCCCCTTCGAATCTGAAACATCCTGACATCTTGTTACCCTTCAAATCCATTAAGAAAGACATTTCGCTTGTTCTTCTCTTCCGAATCTAGCATTAGAGACGCTACCCTCGCTCCTTCCCTTCGAATATAGGGACACTTAAGGCATCCACTCAAAGCCCAACACATGCTCCAGCCTCAAACAAGGTAAGTTGCTCCAAGCCTTAAACTATTTTTTTCTAGAATAGCATGTAAATAAATTTCCTTTTTGTTTCAAACATGTACATGGTATTTGATTCCGTTTCGTTTACACCCTTGTAGTTTGTTTTTATTGCCTCTCCTTTTGGTTTTGTTCTTTGGTTTGTTACAAATGCTTTAAGAACTAACTTGGCCCTAAGGTAATGCCAGCATGGCCTTAGGCCATGTTTCTATTAAACATCTCAAACGAAAGAAACAGGAAATAGGAAGTAGGAAACGAAGCCTTTGGCTTCCCCACTAACCTCCAGGTCAAATGAAAGAGGCAGCCAGAAGGCACACCATTCTGAATTTCAGGCCTTAAACGAAGGCCAGAACCTTGTTGTTTCCAAGGCCTAGATAAAAGGCACACCATGCTGACTTCCAGGCCCAGACAAAAGGCACGCCATGTTGATATCCAGGCCTAGACGAAAGGCACGCCGTGCTGACTTCCAGGCCCCGACGAAAGGCACGCCTGCACTGATTCCAGCCCCTAGTCGAAGGAGGCAGAAAGGAAAATCGAAGGGCATGACTCCACTGACTCCAGACCCCAAATCGAAGGAGGTCAAACAATTCAAAATTGAAGGGTTTTCATCCTGAATTGAAAGACCGTTTTTTCTTGCTTTTATTTTATTTTTTGCCTTTATATTTTCATGCAATTCAATATGGTTGTAATAGTGTAGGATTTTATCTTTCTGCATTTTATGGCTTTTATATGATTTCTAGTAAAATAGGGTATGTATGGCTAGATAAAAACAACAAGTAGATAAGCCCTAATCAAAGACTAAATGCATGCAAATCAAACACACTATTCACACATGCACCCTTAGGGTAATCTCACTTGTTGCCTTGGAAAAATAGTCATGTCCCTCGAACATGGTCGTTTTGGCAAAGACTCTCAATGAAAGATCATAGTCCCTCGATGATCCTCAATGTTGCCTTCGCTAAACGATCTAGTCCTTAAACGAAATTGCTAAAACGTCCCATAGGTTGCTTCTATGACTATACAAACGTCCCACGCCCGTCCCTTCACATCCAACGATGGGGCTTCTTACCAAAACAATGGTAATATAGAAACATATAAAGGAGCAGGAAAAGAACATTTAAGACCTTTTGAGTAGGTAGGTTGCTCATAGTTGCTCCTAGTTGCTCACTTGCTCACAACAAAAACATTTTATACACCCACACTTTCATTTGAAACATTTTCAAAATTTAAAACACTTTGTCACGTTCTTATAGAAACGAGAACCATTACAAAGACACCTTTTCAAAATCACTTTCAAAAACACATTCCATAAACAACTCTTTGAATCATTTTCAAAACAACACTTTGTACGCGTTCTTATAGAAATGAGAGCCATTACAAAGACGTTTTTAGAAATACTTTCAAAACCTACAAGAACACTTTCAAACAAAACCAAGTGATCTAACAAGCAAATAAGATCCCGTAGATAACTACAGATGAAAAGGATGCTAATACCTTCCCTTTTCATAACCTACCCCCCGAACTCAAGAAATAATCTCGAAAGGTCTTTCTTGTTCTTTTCAGCCTTTCCTTTTTAGATAAAAGAAAAGTCGGTGGAGACTCTTGATATCCGTAGAAAATGCGATCAAACGCAAAACATCCCAAGTCAGTTCTCCCACCGTATTACAGATGGCAACCCTTATCTCCTCTTGATGCCTTTGTAAACTCCTAAGTAGCACATCACACTCTACATCAATATCATTCTGATGTCTAATTTTAATCAGGATATTGCCAAGAGCTATTCTCATTGCAGTGTAGTCGTACTCCACGTGGGAATGTTGTCCGGCTGAGGGACCTATAAAAGAGTCAGTAAAAGCATGTGCAGTGTATGCATGGGTACTAGTCTCAGAAGCATCTTGCTCCATATGGTCATTCCTAATATTATTAGTAGGGTCAGGGGCGTTAACATTATAAATCCAATTAGCTCTCACTTGTACATTAGTGCATACAATGGAAGGCAAAGTAACTCCCCTTACTTCTCTGTTACTAATCATCGGAAAATACTTGTCATCATGTTTCTTCTTAATCAGGAACGTGCTACGATAGTAATCTAAATCTACAAACAGTGTATCGAGTGGATCAAGTACAACCAACTCTCTGCGTAAGTTTAATGCAAGGGGTATAAATGTAATCACCCCTCCAACACAAATAATACCTCCTACTCTACCACTACAAGACTAAATGTGGGGTAAAAGGAACGATGTTGGGTTAACTTTTGTCTCAGATAGTGCATAGTAAATAAGGAAGAGATCCTTAGAGTTCACATTTCTAGTGTTTTCCCGATCAAAAATGTTGTTGGCTAAAATACGATGTAAGTACCTAATGGCTGAGTTCTGGATAGCAGTGCCTTTAGGACCTTCCTAAAGTGGTGGTTTTACCAATGATTTTTTGCCAAAAGCCAAAGTCTACATATTTCCAAATGCTCTCTAGAGGGGATTCACATGCAAATTCGTCTCCGTGAGGGAACTGAAAAATGCTGGCCATTTGTTCTTGGCTATAAGTGTAATCTTGGCCAAACATTCTAAAAGTATCAATGCCTACAGTGCAAAAACATCCTACAGGGGTGGAATAACTAAAAGAACTTAGAAATTCATAGGTAATCCAAATGTAAGTAGAACTAGTTAGAGAACAAAAGTAGGACATACGTAGGTTACCAAGCATCCAATTAACATTGTCGAATAATCCTAATTCACGAAGAGCAGCGTTGTCGTGATACCTTGTGGCCAAAATAGTCCTCTTGCAAAGCTTGTGGTAACTGGCCCTTTGATTTTCACCATCGATCCCATCGGAGAATTGATACCCAAGTAATCAATAACTCTTCTAGGCATTGCTTCTCTACGAGGCATGGTGAATGATGAGAATGAGAGTGTTGTTAAGGAAGGGTTTACGAAATATGGTGATTTGTAATTAGTGGGAGGAAGTTGGATTGTTAGGGGTTGAAGAAGTGAGTAAATGTGATTAAAGGGGGGTGGTTAAGTGGGGAGTTTAAGAGAGTTGTATGAGAAGTATTTGAAAAACATGTAAAGGGGGGTTCAAAAGAACGATAATGGCCAGTTAGATTTATATGGCGAGTGCCATTAGGGTAATGACGAACACCATTGGGCTTAAACATTATAAATCAAAAATTGAAACTAATGGTGAACGCCATTAGCATATCTGATAATTCCAAACACCTAAAGTGCGCAACAAAACTTTAGACTGAAAATAGTGAATTTCTATGTTCTAGGGGCCAGGACTCTACTAATTGGAAAGATTTTCGCTTATGGCTTTACATGGAAACAGAAAAGTAATCGAAGTTGAAATTATGGTATTCAGATCTTAGATGTCCTAAAAGATGTTGAGACACCTTTCTCTAAACAAGCACACAATGACAAGGTATATGATAAAAAAAAGTGCAAAAAAGTAAAGAACACACACGATTGTTAACCCAATTTGGTGTACACTAACACCTACTTTGGGGGCTACCAAGCCAGGGATCAAGTTAACTAAAATAGTATCAATTCAAAGCCACACTACCCCGTTTACAACTTCTCACTTAATCACTACCATTGCTTAACTTTTACCTAAGACTCATCTAGGTATGAGACCATTCTCAAATCCATTAGAATCACAACCCAGTGACTGATCAATTCTAAACACTTATAAAAACACAGAAGTCACACAATCATTCACTTCTTAAAAGCTTTGGAATGCAATCATTCAACACTTGCACTAGGGTTGAAGCCCTCTATTTATAATATTCAACGAACTGGATTTTGGATTCACATATGCAATTGGATATGACAGAGGCGCTGCAAAATTATCTCCTCAAAGATAGGACACCATTCATTAGTTTCCTCGATTATCTCGATAATTAGAAACTAATATATCTTCTTAAAATCAGATTGAATCTTTTTAAATCTTCATACTATATGCCACATAGGATAGATAATATTTTATAAACTATTCTGCACCTGTAACAAACTAAATATCCAACAATCAAGATGTATAAAACCACGATGTCGAAAGAACGAGCATAGGACATCACATTCGACATGTTTCTCCAGTTGATAGAACATCTTCATTTAACATGTCTAATATAAGTTAATTTTACCAAATATAATACCAATCACAGTAAATAAAGAAATAAAAATCTCCCTCTTTGGCTTATTTTGGCTAAAAAAACTTAGAACAACTTCACATCTTCCACACAAATAGCAATAACTCAGGTTTGAGAAGCACCTCAAACACATACACAATCAGTGCAGCAGCAGAAGTCAGTACAACAAATATCAGAGCAATAGCTAGTGGAAGCTACACAATAAGAGATTACCACTAAACATATCATAACATCATTTCTGATAAGTCTTCGTAGTTGTCCAATCCAAAACTCAAAACTTTCTAAGTACCACTCTAGAGAATAGAACTTTCATTACTGCATAATACACCCAGGATGAATACATTTGGTGTAAATGAGGAATAAGATAAACTACATCTTCAACTAACTTACTCCCCCTCAACTTCAGAACTAATTCTTATTACAAAGCCTTAATAGAATTTCCCTATAGCCTCAAGACACCAAAAATAATTCTAACCTGAATGATCCAAGATAGAAGACCATGTGACAGAAGCATCATGAATTAGAAGATCATGTGATAGAAGCAAAAAGACACACTAGAATAGACAAGATGTTAGAACATCTTGAACGACATCCTGTATATACCCAAAACATAAGACTCATCATATGAAGGAATAGAAAACCCTTATCCAAAAAAGTCATACTCCCCTTAATTGTTGCAAGCCAGAAGCAACAACCAACAACAAATCAAGACTCAATTTGTCCCCCTTTTTAGCCAAAATTTGACAAAATTGAGCTTGAGTATGAAAGAACACACAGATGAACAAAACAAAGAGGAACCAAGACAGTACACAACCTAAAAAACTAATAAGGGATATTTAAACACCAAGAAGTTACTATAAATTATAATGATTCCTTGATGTGAAGCAACAAACGGTCAATGCAAGCAATTTCCAAGAAATATAGGATAATTCTTTTTATCGGTGCACCACTCAATTCATGAGAGAGACAAAAAACTGATCCAC
The DNA here is from genome assembly GCA_948472305.1 of Vicia faba. Classification (NCBI taxonomy): domain Eukaryota; kingdom Viridiplantae; phylum Streptophyta; class Magnoliopsida; order Fabales; family Fabaceae; genus Vicia; species Vicia faba. The sequence continues at coordinate 987,019,656 of OX451739.1, forward strand.
CTCTTTCTTTGACCATTGAAAGATCCAATATTGTTACCTCACATGTCCCTAGATGAAGGAACAGTGTGGTCACACTATACACAACAACCTGCACACCTTCCCTTTACATCCCTAGTCATACAATGTACTATTAGGGATAAAGAGACTAAACATAAATTTGGACCCATGTAGAATAGTTATTCAACCCTTCTCGCTCTAACTTCATCAGACTAGGCCAAGAATTTTACTTTTAATATATAACCAAAGAAAAAACCACTGGAGTAATAACTATTTGAAAATAAACAAGAGAACTAGAGACATTTTCAGATATAGATCCTCCTTATTTCTGGAGACATAATATGCTGAGATGATGTCCCAACACCAGCTTCAATAATGGTATGATCACATCACTGGACTTACTTAAGAGAGTTTCATCTATGAACCACCCATCACTAATGGATGACCAAGGCGATTCATGATGAATCCATATATATAAGATGTCTTCTTCACACTAGTGATCTACCATTCTCCATAATTATTTTAAATGATAATTTCTCCCCTCAAGAGAAAATACAAAAGCAATACACCAATAGGAACCTTTCATGTTCACACATCAGGACGAATGTCGTAACAATTTGTAGGACATTATTTAGATGCACCACCTTTAACAATAGTAGTATTGGAATACTATAGATAAGGGAATGAGACATTCTTGATCATCTTTAGGATATCATCCACCTCTTTCCTCTATCATCCACCATGCTTTATTGTTTCCAAAGGAAATGGGAAAAGAGCAAACAAACCCATAAAAGAGGGGGAGAGAATCTAGGTACGGGGGTTGGTTATGAAAAGGGAAGGTATTAGCACCCTAAACATCTACGGTACTCCGCAGGAACCTCTTTGAAATTTGGATATTTTGGCTATAAAAGGTGTATAAAAAAATAATATGGTGGAGATGAGAAAAAAAGTATTTTTTACAATTTGCAGCCGGTGCGGTTGTGAACCTTTAGTGCCTACGTACCACCTTCCGTGCAATAGAGGATCAGGGTACTCGTAGTTCACCTTAAAAATTTTAAAAAACATGTGTATTGGTTAACTTTAAGAGAAGAGACATCATTGTCACATCAGAGTGGAAAACATACTTACTACCCACGATTATGAGAAAGGAGAATTTACGTCATCCCAAAGTAGAGGATATAACTTGGATTATAAAATCAACAAAGCCTCACTCAACACCCAAGTGGAAAATGTCTCACTTCACTATATATCATGGAAGTATAGTAGCTCGCGTCACTACAAGAATCAACAAGAGTCTAATCTTGTGAGAAACGTTTAAAGGTAAAAAGCCAAAGTTGAAAAATGGTTTGAATGAGGTTAATGACTTTTAGTCTTAAGAAAGATGTAAAAGTATGGTTAAGTTAATTAAAGTTTGATTAAGAAAAGCTTTTGAAAATGCATGGACCTAAGTCCAAGTTTATTATGAAAGCGATTCAAGTTAGAAAAACAAGAAGAGTTTTGAAAATGAAGGAGAAGATTTATGAAATTAAAGAAGATATGAGGAGATGAAGGGGACTATCCTAAAGCATAAGGTAAAATCTAAGAAAAGAATGGTCTAACCAACAAGAAGCCAACACATGACATATGAAGTCAATGTAGAATTTCCATTATTTGGATTGAAACCAACAAGAAAAATACTAAACCTCTGAGGAATATCAACCTTCAGATGAATTAAGTCTTCGCAAAAAAATGGGCAGAGTAGAGGTTGTATATATATAAATTCTTAATCACAGACAAAACATATAATCAGAGTAACTTGCACACAAAGAAAATTAACCCAACGTCTATGAGTAAACCCCGAGAAATTCATACAAAATAACAACAGAGAAATAAGGTTTCCAAGTATCAAGGCTTCTAATCCTAAGTCCGACAGGTCCACAACTCCATAATGCCAAGGATAGTAACCAATAGTCCAAGTAACTTTAAAGCTTTTAATGTTCAAGTGGATTATTAAGTTTATTTAAAATAAAAGAAAGTTCAACTGAGAAAAGATAAAATGACATAAAGATAAATGCACAAGTGAGCAAAAGAAAAGAAAAAATGGCATGGAATGTATATGCTAAAGTAAATGACACACAAAAATAAAGGCACAAAATAAATGCATAAAGTAAAGTTAATTGTTAGTTAATTATATGTTAGAGGGTTAGTTGAATGACCATCTTGAAGCTTGCTTTTGAAAACTCATTAGAATATTGATCAAATAAAATCTTCTCAACAACAAGTTTAATTTTCTTTTTGTCAAGTATATCATTCATTTCAAGTACTCAAAGCAAATACATATGATCAACGATGTTCAAATAATTCACTTAGACCAAAATTCATGAAGTTCATTAGAGGATTGATAGAAACAAAGCCTACTAACAATGAACTTCAAAGTTATTGGATCCAACGTTTAAAATTAAACATACTTGGGCTTGCAAACATAGGTTTGTGTCACAAATGATCATTTTTCAAACCGATACAAATTTAGCACCATGTTAAGCAATCGTAAGTGGACTTATATAGAAGCCGCACCTATTTTGAGGCCAATCAATAGAAATATATGTACCATATGTTTTGAGAAATGATATGTAGACCATTCTCCAAAAACATGTAACACAAGTAAAAACAAGAAAGGGATAAGATGAAGAGGGAGGGGAATGATAAGCTAATTTGGATCACCACCTCAAAAAAATTTCATCTTTAAATTCAATAACTCATCTTGGTGGATTAAAGTACTAAAGATATCAATAATTCAAAGCACCAAAAATGAATTAAATAATTCACTCTTAGGTAGATTTGAATTAATGAACATTTATCCATCTTCATCTACACCCAAAGCCCATTGAATTTAAAGAGAAATTATACATTTAAAATTTTAATCCAAAGCAACAATCAAAAGAAGTGGGAAGAAAAAGAGAAAGGAATCAAAATACCCCCAAAACAAGGCAAAAACACATTTTGTCCCAGTGAAAATCAATTTGCATGTTTGTGCAAATCGATTTGCACAACAAAATTTTCAAAATATGCACAAAACAACACTGTGCAAATCAATTGTACACTGGGAGCAATCGATTGCTCACTATGACAAACATAAAATCAGCATTTTAAAAGGCAAAATTCTTGCTCAAACTTTTCATCAAACACCTGATGATCTTGAATTTAATTGAGCATGAAAATTCCACCAAATTGTAAGAAGTTAGGACCAATGGAATCAAAAAAGTAGCTTAAAGAATTAAATCACAAAGTTAAACAAGAGATCACATTGTGAAAAATGAAGATCCAACATACCAAAGGTAGATCTAGAAAATTATCAAAACAACTTCAAGAATTTGCTTCAATTCAGCCCCAAGAATCAATCTCCCAAGTTTTGATATAGAGAATTGATGGAGAAAAAATGTTTGGATGAAGGTTTAGCTCAAATATTAGTAAGCTTCAATGAAAATCTTACTAACTTTATGAAAATGGAGCTTTGAGTGAATTTGGTAGATGGAGAGAATTGAGAGAATTTTTTGCAAGGTGAATTTGGCTATCAAAAGCTTGAGAATTGAATGAAATGAGGGCTCTATTTATAGAGTTTGGGCTTGGGATTAGTGGTGGTTTAGAGTTTGATTTGGAACCAAAATTAGGCTTGATAATAGATTTTTGGAGCCAAAAATTGAATCAAGTGGTGCACATGTGATCAAGTGAAGGTGTATGATGGAATTTAATTTTTATAAAGTGGTGCACATGTGATCAAATGAAGGTGTATGATGGAGCCAAAAATTAACAAACTTGAAGATTGTTTTTTTTCAAAATTTCGCGTATGTAATCGATTTGCATGTTTGTGCAAATCGATTTGAACAGCAAAAAAATGAAATTTTAGTGCAAAAAAAGAATTTAGGGAAATCAATTTTCTCAGAAAAAATCACTAGAAAACTTTGCTTGTTGGATGCATTGGCTTGATACCTACAAAACACAAATATATAGAAATAAAGCAAATATTTTTGGTATTTTGATTAGAGGTTAGTCAACAACACATATACAAAATACACAATTAAGGTGCTTGGCGATCTCTTGAGAGCAAACTTAAAGATAGGGGAACGAATCCAAAGAGATAACCAACCTGAAAGTGTGATCTTAATGTATTGATAATATGAGATGATGAGAGATCTTAGGGGAAAAATTAGGGTATAACATACTCCTTGACTCTATCACCAGCTTTAGGAGTATTACCACTGACCTTACTGTAAAAACAAGATTTGGTTATGCAATATTTTCTCTGAGTTTTGATGATAACAAATGACTATGTTTGTATGAACAATTTTGATACTCTAATATTTTTTATTGTTGAGTACTTAACAAACAGATTTTGCTTCTAATAGATGACGTGGCTAAGACATTAGAAGAGAATTAGTTCCGCTTCTATGCTACACAAGTTCTGCTAAACATTAGGAAGACACTCCGGAAGGCTCTAAAGTGTAAACTTGGATATTTGTATAAAGGAACCAGTCAAAAGATCTGAAGACAAAGGTTTTTACTTACATCTAAATGCTAAAGACTTAAGCTTCTAAAGACAATGTGTTCCAAAGAAACAAAGTTAGAATATCTAAAGGAAAAGTTTATACTAAAGTCCAGATGTTGAAGGCTTGTTTTCTAATAACAAGGTTCTAAAGATAAGGGTTCTGAAGACCAAGTGTTGAAGATTATAAAAGACAGAAGGTCTGAAGATTCTAAATACTTGACGTTCTAAAGAACCAAAGTTCCAAGAAAAGGTTATCATAACATGTTCTGAAGACTATAAAGACACAGTTCTGATGACTTGAAGTTTTGATGACCTGATGTTATATTCTTTCTTCTAAATTCATTCTCGCAGAAGCCTCTGAAGTCCAAAAGGAAAAAAGATAACATTAATGTGGTACAAATAGTACATGGTACAATCAATATTTCATTCCACTACCATGAAAGGATGGACACGTCACACGATCTTGTACCCCACGTTACTGTTCAAGTTGCCAATGTTTCTGGAAATCCCAAGAGTATCCATCAACGAATATATTATTTTTGGCTATATAAAGGCTAGAAGACTAAGAGAGAAAGCTGCCAGTTCATTGAATAATCATGCACAAATGTTGTTCATAGCTTTCACATTCTTAAGTCATTGTTCATAAAATAGTTTACATATTCAAGTTTTTAGAAGCAACACTCTTGTAAACAAAACTTTTATTCAAACAATTATTTATTTTTCCTTAAGGGACCGGGTAGGTCTGTATTCTTAAGAAGTCTAAAACTTGCGGGTTTTAGAGGTTTTTAGTCAATTGTGAGTAGCTTGTGAAAATTGTTATCAATTTGGTTATTATGAATTAAGTCCTCGATTGAGTGAGGCGAAATCACCTTGGCGGGTGGACTAGACTAGCTTGATAGTTATCAAGTGAACTAGTATAAACATACATTGTTCTTTACTTCCTGTTCTTACTTATTGTTATTATCAAGAGTGAAGTAAGAAGAATTTTTAACTTAAATGGGAATAATTTTTAAAAGAAAGTTTTGTTTTAAAAACCCAATTCAAACCCCCTTTCTTGTGTTTTTCACACCTTTAATTGGTATCAGAGCTCCGGTTCTGAGGAGATAAAAAAGTTTGAATTTTTATCAACACTTAACAGTGTCCAGTACCTATTATACCCTAATTTTTGCCCCTAAGATCCCTTCATCATACCATTTTGATTTAATCACAACAAGATCACATTAGGGCTTTTGGTTCTTCTCCCTATCTTTAGCTTTGCTTTTTGAGGAATCCCCAAGCACCTTGACTTATTTTCTTTTGTGATCATGAATATTTTGCCTTGATTTTCCTTCTAATTAATAAAATTCAATGTTGGTTTGTCTTAATTGTTAATAATATAGGTAAAAGCAATGAGGTTTAGCAAGTTGCTCCATGGGTTCATGAGTCTATTTCCATGCCCTAGTCAATAAAGCTTGAGAAATTAAAACCTCACCATTGAAGTTGTTTTGGAAGAAATGGAATGGTAAGGTTTACTTTGGTTCACCGCATTTCAAAGTTATCAAAATTGATTCAAAAGTACAAGGGGTTGATGGAAGAAGTTGTCATGATTGGACAAGGTCTTGTTCCCATTGGTCACAAGTGCATATTTATCTCAATTATCAAGATATGAAAGAGGTTTTAGTTTCTATGAGTTCTCATTATCATCCTCAATAACTTCTATTTACAATGCAAGAGTGTTGGTACAAGAAGGTTGTTCAAAATTGTCAAAGTTCCTCAAAGCATTTTCTTGATTTAAGAGTTAGGGTTTTAAACTTCAAAGAAGGATATCTTGTTCATATTTTGGTATTTTTTATTTATTCCTAAGACATACTTCTCTTCAAATGGTTATTAAAAAATCACTTCAAATTTTTCAAGGAGTTTTCATATGGAAGTAAATTATTGATGAAGAAAGACTACAAGTCCTCCAGATGAACCCCCATTTTCTCATGTGTAACTTAAAATAATCATAACTTGGTCAATATTTATCACCTTGAGCCCACTCTTTTTCCAAAATGACCTTTAGTATGTCAACTTTATTCCTTATTTTGTATGCAAAGTGATCAAATGGATGTAAGATGCCCTAAGGATGCAAAAGATTATAGGTCATTTCATGATTTTTTCCAACTTCAACAATTCATAACTCTCTCAAATTTTGGAGATTTTGAATGGTTCATGTTTCCAAATGTCATTCAAGAGGTCTATTTAATTCCATCTTTTTTGGTCAAGACCAAATTCCAAGTGGAAGGCCATGTTTGGATGCAAAACATTATAGGTCACTTTTGAAGAAAAATTTGAAATATTTCTAAGTATGGAAAGTCAACCTTTTTCCCCAATTTTAACTCAATGCAACTTTTAGATCAAGAATCCGTTTTATTCCATTATTTTTCCATTGCAAAGCTTGTAAGTTCATCTTTCTAAAGCATTAAGAATCGAGCCCAAAGACCCCTTGAGTTGAAAATGCCATTGTTTTGAAATTGGTAACTTGGAGTTGAATTTCTCACCAAGTCAGAATTTTGAAATCCATAATGTGGCCTCTAATCACAATATTTATGCATTTTTTTTATTTAAACTTGATTACCAAACTTTCCAGAAGTGTTTAGCACCTGAAAACGCAAATATTGGATGAGTTTTGGTGAAAATGAGATCACACTTCACTCGTGCATCAGGTTCACACGAATTCCCTCAAAAATGCATCATTCACTCTTCCTTTTGATTCCATTTTCTTCTCCTATAAATACATGAGCTATCCCTTTCATTTTCTCAAGCTTGAATAGCCAGAATCACCCTGCCAAACTTGCTCCATAACTCAATTTTCTGTAACTTCGTAATCAGTGTTCAAGCCTTTTTTCAATCCAATTTTTCTATCAATTCACCTTACTTGATCTTCCCTGAAGCTAACTGTTGTACCCCAAAATTTGCCCTCCCATATTCTTCAAAATTTGCAAAGAGCATGCTTCAAGATCTCCCCAAGGGTTGCACAGTTCAAGGGCATTCTAACAGTCAAAAACTAGGGTTTTGGTCCTGACAAAGAAAATGAAGTTTCCAAGGGTCCAATCAAGTCCCACATGCCTATAAACATGGTCAAGCATCCTCATACCAAGTTTCAAGACTCACAGCACAAAATTGCACAATCAAAAACCCTAATTGCACTACAGTCAACTGTAGGGGCAAAATGGTCATTTGACAGTCAAAAGTTCAAATTTTTGGTCAACATCTCATTTTGAAGCCACAAACATCATTTGATCAATTATTGATCATGATTCTCAAAGCTTGGCTCAAAAAGTCTCAAGATGCAAAAGTTTCCATATTTGGACAGTTGAAAAAGTCAACTGTAACTTGACCAAGGAATAACTTCCACATGGATTATCATAAAAATTCCATCCAAAGCTCATTTTGAAGAGAAATACATTTCCTACAACTCCTTTTCACACTTCAAGTCCAAGAAATGCTCTCACAAAAAGTTATCAATTTCAACATTATAGGTCATTTTCAAAAGTCAACAAAAAGGGACTTTAAGTCAAAGGCCATAACTTGAGATTGGTAAATCAAAATGACATGGGACCAAAGGCATTGGTTAGAGGACTTCAAGAAATTTCCAAAATGTCCAAGAGCATGATCAAAGCTTAAAAATTTAGCAAGATATGCCTTGTGGAAGTTGGGAAATTATTGGGTATTTTGAAAAGTCAACTTTGTTTCAAATGCCTTAAAATTGCTAATGGGCCACATTTTCTTCCAAGATTCATCATCCAAAGCATGTGCACGACCATTTGGCCCAAAGGGAAGTTATTCATCATTTTTATTTATTTATTTGAATTTTTAATTGCTAATAATTCATTTAATTAAAATAAATATGTGGAAAATACCAAAGGAAGTTTTTTAAATCTTTTTATGTATGAAATACACTCAAGATTCGTGCATGATCAGATATAGAAAGAATCAATGGTAATTGGACATGATTGGTATCAAATATGCATGAAAAGATTGAAAAATATATGCATGAAAATCAAATATCCATTCAATCAATGCAAAGGTTTTTTGGATCCAATTTTCAACCCTAATCGTTCACATACGTATACTCATGCAAACCCTAGTCCAAAGAACAAAAAAGCTGCGCCAGAAAAGAAGAACAAAGTTTGAGTTTTTATCAAAAAAATCCAAAACTGAAAGTGACCTTAGAGGACGATTCAGAGGAAAAGATTGATCCCATTAGCTTGCCAAGACATTACTGAAGCTAACTGAACACCTTTCCACATCCCTAACGCCCAGAATTGGTATATAGCAGTTCAACTGTTTCACTCTTTTGCATAAATCGTATTTCATCATTCATGCCATGATTTTGAATTCTAATACTTGTTTTGTGTTAATCTTATCATTCTGAAGCTAACTGTATTGTTCAATTAAGTTTTGCTTGCCCATACGCGATTTCACCATGGAAGATTGTTTGGGTTTCAGAAACCTTGAATTGGGGTTTCTCAGTTATGGAAAAATCAGGACACGAGACTTAGACCATTAAACTCAGGAAGCTTGGACGAATCGAACACACATATCGCGCCTAATTTATGATGCATGGATTTCTATTCGCTATTTTTGCATATATCATATAGTGGGGGTTTAAAACCCCCGCTATCTTGTTTGTTTTTGTTTCAGATACAGCGAAGCCTGGAATAAGATGGTAAGGTGTAGGCTAGTAAGTGGTTCATTTGAATTTCGTGCTAAAGTCTTCCACTAACCCTTGTTTTAGCTCATGTTGATTTGTTGTCATATAATAAACAAAGCGCTTCGTTGGATCAGTTGGCAAGCACGTGGATTGGTAACCCCTGGGACCTGGGTTCGAATCCCAGGTCCCCCTCCCTTTCCATAATATTTTTTCTAATATCATCCTGTGCAGCTTAAGCCCCATGGTTCATCATACGCTCACAATCTCAACGCGCCACATGGCCTGTAACCTCAATCCAAGGGCACTGATTGGAAGAACACCCTGGACGTTGGTCAACGAAGCCACTTGCTACCCTGGAAAGTCAACAAAGGCCTTAAACGTTGGGCCTGATTGCTAGCCAAAAAACCCTCCAATTTGGGGACAGAACCCCCCATGGTTTGCTCTTTTATCTTCTTTTATATTTTCTTATTTTTATTTGTTTTAATTAATTTCCTTTAAATTCTTTAATTTAATTTATTTTCATAAAATATAAAAATAGTAAAAAAAATCAGAAAAGACAAAATCAAAATATATTTTATTTAACTAATATTTTTGTAAATAAAATCTCATTAATTAATTAGTATTTTTATTCTAGGATTAACTTTAATATTTTTCAATAAAACTTAAAATTTGTAGAATTAGGGTTTTAATCAATTTTTATCTTTTTCTTTTCTTTTCTCATTTTCAATAATTAATTATTTATTTTTATAAATCAAATTGCATTAATTAATTAGGTTTAATTTTAGGTTTAATTTTCATATTTTCTTAATAAATTAAAAATAGCTAGAATTAGGGTTAATTACTTAATTTCATTTACTTCTCATTAAAAAATTCATAAATACAAAAACTCAAAAAATAATTTCTTTTCATTTTAATTTAATTAATTTGTTAATATAATTTAATTTCATTAAAAAGGGGTCCAAGGCCGTCGCTTTCGATTTCATTCTCTTCGCATTTTTATTCCTTCTTTTAAATATTAATGTAATTCTCCCAAAGCTGTGTAACTCGGACATTTTATATTTCTCGCACTTTATTTCTTTATTTTATGTCAAATCGGGTCCTGGATTAAATTTGGCGATGTGGACCCGCGCCTTTGTAATAGTTTAGGAACTTTATATTTCTCGCAACTTTTTAACTGCTAATTTGCATGCAAGAATGAATGTCAAAATAAAAACAAAAGCGTAGATCACCCATGACATGAACAAGACAAAATATCTGAAAACGACACAAATCACACACCACCCCTAGGGTACGCCTCACCGTTGCCTTGCCTCTCGAAAGGTGATCGTCGAGTAGAGGATGTTTTAGTAAGTCCTCATGATCCGGGAACCTGGCATGAGGGTAGCTTCTAAGGTATCTTCCTATTACTCCGGTGATCGCACTGTTGCCTTGTCCCTCGAAACGTGGTCGCCGACTATAGGACGTCTTAGTGAGTCCTTATGTCCCATTGATCTGGTTGCCTCAAAATAAGTTGCCTCGGAATAGTTGCCACGGAATAAAAGATCAATGGCATAAGGGTAGTTCCTAAGGTATCTTACCTCTGCTCGGTGACCACACCGTCCCAAAACTCGAATTGACCCGAACACCTCCAACGGTGGTGCTACCTACCTCTCAATGGTGGGATGGCACTACTTTAAAGGACATCTACATAGACGAATTCCTTAGGGTAGGTAGACGACTCTAGATACTTGCTCTAATTTCAAAAACAAATCAAAAATACTTTTCACACCGACACCTTTTCAAAAAACTTTCGAAAGCAACTTTTCAAACACTCTTGAGGACCGATACAAGAGTCGAACTGGAATTTTCAAAGAAACTTTTTTTAAAAAACCCACAGTTGAAAAGCAAACAAACCATTTTTGAAAACACAATGAGCAAGTATCTAAGAGTCCATGGATAACCATGGATAGAAAGGGTGCTAACACCTTCCCTTTCTATAAATCTACCTCCCGAACCGAGAGCAATCTCTATAAGGAATTTTTCTGTGCTTTTGTCCTTTCCATTTGGAGAAAATAAAAGACGGTGGCGACTCTTGCTTCCGCGACATTTCGCGAACCAGCGTTAAACAGTCAGTTCCAGATCCACCGATCACACTAACCATACAATTAACTTCAAGAATCGTGCCCTATATTGCTCCGTAGAAGTCCAGTTTCCGAGCTCTACAACTCAACTTCAATAGGTAGATTTCTCCATCAATTCTTCAAAACTTTGATAGCACTGTGAAGCTCTCATTGCCCTGGTTCTAGTCCCAACACTTACTTTTATCTGGAAACACATTTTGACTATGAAATTTCAAATACATTTTCAAAACTTTCCTTCCAAATTGCTTGAGCTACAATTTATATAAATTTGTCGCGAAGGTATGGTTGTCTTCGTCTTGACGAGACAAAGTGAATGGCATAGGTCTGAGCTTATGATTTTACAGTTTGAGAGACCTGCAATCCACGTTGGCTAGAACTTGAAGATGACCAATGTGTCATCTTCTAACCAATGAGGGCGTGCCACTAGTGTTTTTTTTTAAATCCGATTTAATTAATGATTCAGTGCTTTATTCACTAAAGTCCATAACATTCACAGCGCGCCATGTCCAATTGATCTGTTTACTAATGTGTTTTGACATTGATCAGATGGCCCATATTTTGTTGGTTTGATATTTTATTTTCTTATTTTTATTTTAATTGTTTTAAATTTCAAAAAATCATAGAAAAATCATTTTTACTCCAAAAAATCTGAAACAATTATGAAAAATATTTTTGATTTTTCTCTTTCTGATTTTTATTTTTTTCACAAATTTATTTTGTGTTTTCATATTTTTTTTATAAATTTTCACTTTATTTGAATTGTTTTAAATGTTTAAAAATATATTTATGCATTTTTAAATTTTGAAAAAATTATTGAATGATCCAATAATATTGTGACAAATATTGGTGACCTCATTTATTTTTTATTTCTGACTTTGTTATTTTTTTTATCATTTTTGGTTTATTTTACTCATTTATTTTAATTTTAAAAACAGTTTCTGACATTAAAAAAATTACCAAAAATTTTATAAAAATATTTGAGTCCTTTTCTGATTTTTCTATGGTCTTACTTACTATATCTTGATTAATTTGAACATAGTTGATATTTTTCTCTTTTATTTCTATTTTAAAACATTTTAAAACCTCTTTTAATGTATACATTAAATTTAATATCATTTTTGGATTATTTTTTGGCTGATCTTGGGTTGAATTTTTTATCATGAACTTTATTAACATCATTGGATCCATGGTGTTGAGTTTAATTAAAATTTAATTCAAATGTGGTTTATATATTCTTCCCCACCCCTCATCATCTTATCCCTTTTATATTGCACTAAGTGTTATTATAACATGATCTCTATATCATGTCTCAAAACAAATGGTTCACAAATTGCTATTGATCGGCCTCAAAATATGTGCAATTTCTATATATATCCACTTACGATTGCTTAACATAGCTCTAAATTTTGTCCCGATTCGAATAAATGATCATTTGTGGCCTAAACCTATGTTTGCAAGTCCAAGTATATTAATTTGATCCAATAACTTTGAGATTCATTGTATGGAGGCTTTGGTTCTACCAATCCTCTAATGGATCTACAATACTTTTGGTCAACGCGGATCACTTAAACATCGTTGATCATTAAATGGTACTTGTGAGGATTCCAAATGGATGACATACTTGACAAAAAGCAAACGCAACTTGTTGTGTGGAGGTTTTGGTTCTACCAATCCTCTAATGAGTTCCAAATGCAAGTTTCAAGATGGTCATCCAACTAACCACTAATTATTAATTTGTTTCACTTTATGCTTTTATTTTTTATACTTTATGTACCATCTACTTTAAGCATTACATTTCATGCCATTTTTATTTTGCTCACTTGAGCATTTATATTCTTGTTATTCTTATTTTGCTCACTTTAGCTTTTCTTTTCTATTTTAAGACACCTAATAATCAACATCAACCATAAAATGCTTTAATGATACTTGGACTATTTGGTTACTATCCTTGGCATTGTGGAGTATTCGACTTCTTGGACTTAGGATTAGAGGCCTTGACCTATGTTAGAGACCTTGTAACCTTAATTGATATTTTGTCTGGAGTTATTGGGGTTTACCTCAGGACATTAGGTTGTTTGTTTGTTTTGGGTGCAGGTTATTGTGATTACATTCTTGGTTTGTAATCTGGAATTCACCCGTATACAGCCATTACTCTACCAAATTTTTGTGAAGACTTAATACACTTGAAGTTTGGTTCTCTCAAGAGGTCTAGTATATTTGCTTGTTTGGTTACAATACAAGGAATGAGAATTCTATCTTGACTCATAATGTCAAGTATTGGCTTCTTGTTGGTTAGATGGTTCTTATCCTTAGCTTTTTACCTTATGCTTTAGGATAGTCTCTTCTTCTACTCTCATCTTCTTTAATTTCAAAAATATTCTTCCTCCTTTTAAAAACTCTTCTTGTTTTAAACCTTGGACCATTTTCATAATAAACTTGGACTTATGTCCATGCATTTTTAAAACATTTTTCATAAACAAATTTCAATCAACTTAATAATACCTTGACATTTTTTTGTGAGAAGACTAAAAGTTAATCAATCTCATTTCAAATCATTTTTCCACTTTGGCTTTTACTTTACACTTTTCTCAAAAGATTAGACTCTTGTAAATCCTTGTAGTGATGTAAATAACTATACTTTTACAAAAAGTAGTGAAGAGAGATATTTTCCACTTGGGTGTTGACTGAGGCATTGTTGATTTTAAAATCCAAGCCGTATCCTCCACTTTGAGATGATGCAAATTCTCCTTTCTCATGATTGTGGGTAGTAAGTATGTTTTCCACACAAACAATGGCAATGATGTCTTACCTCCTAAAATTAATCAACACACTTGTGTTTTTAAACTTTTAAAAGGTGAACCATGTCTACCCTGATCCCCTATTGCATGAAAGGTGGTACGTAGGCACTAAAGGTTCGCAACCGCGGAGGGTGCAAAAATGATAAAAAAATATACTTCTTTTCTCACTTCCACCATCTATTTTTCATACAACATTTTATAGCCAAAATATACAGATTTTTCAAAGAGGTTCCTGCAGAGTACCATTGATGTTTAGGGTGCTAATACCTTCCCTTTGCATAACCAACCCCTTTACCTAGAATCTTTCCCCCTCTTTTTGGGTTATTCGCTCTTTTCCCATTCCTTTGGAAGTAATAAAGCGCAGTGGTGATTTTCATTTTGATATATATAAGTCTAGTCAACCCAATGGCTTAGTCTTAAACATTTCTACCGCTACAGAAAAAATGGCAACTTCACTGTGGAAAGATTGACCTCTTGTTGGTCCATCCCTAAGTGGGTTGAGCCTATCTTGGTTTATATCTGTTTATGTGCTATTATTGTTTATGTGTTATATGTTGTACATATGTTAGTTTGGTTTTTCCTGGTTTTCAGGGTGCTTGGTGATTACTTATAAGTCCTATAACTGGATATGGGCAAACTTTAAGATATGACGGGCGGTATAGTCATGTTAACTTTGAGGGAGTAATCCCAAAAAATGAGGTATGAGATCCCCCACTTAGTGGAGGCCCCTTTGGCTGTTGTGTCATTTACCGAGTAATCGGGAAGATATACTACTTTCAACCTAGGAGCCTGCTGAAGCTGAGGACCGCAGAATACCTAACCCATCTTGGCCTTTTATGTGTAGTGCGGAAGCTATGACGGAGTAATCTGGAAATAGATGTCACGCGATAATACGCTCAGACGAGTTTTTCTTGAGAATATTACTAATTACCGAGTTAATCAGGAAGTTGGTAATATCCGAAGGAAGGATGTAGACTCTGGGAACCTCTAGAACCTTGTTCGGTAGGTGATAAATTTTAGACCATACCTTATGGGTAGTACCTTCGACCTCATGCTTGTGACGTTGAACCTATGAACCCTATATTTGTGATCTTGTCTATGATTGTTGCATCATGCATCCATGCACCCATAAGCATCTTTTGATGGAATTTCATTTTAAGGGACTTAAAAATTGACCATTTTTGAATATCTCAGGTACCCTTCGGCCATGGATTCTGGAAAAAGAAAGACTAGAAAATACAGTTTCAAAGATCCCAAGATAGATGATTTGATCAGTCTAATTCCCGAGATTGAGTGTTCTGGAGATTTTCGGAAGAAGTATGGATCCATCACTCCTCTCATGAAGCTTAGGATGAA
Organism: Vicia faba; assembly: GCA_948472305.1. NCBI lineage: Eukaryota > Viridiplantae > Streptophyta > Magnoliopsida > Fabales > Fabaceae > Vicia > Vicia faba. The sequence continues at coordinate 987,035,124 of OX451739.1, forward strand.
GGAGGGTATTCTCTCGACCTTGGCCCAGTTCTATGATCTGATGTATCATTGCTTTAATTTTCCTAATTATTAGTTGATGTCTACACTGGAGGAGTATTCTTATCTGTTGGATTTACCTATTACCGATCGTGTTCCTTTCATTGGTTTGGAGGGTGAGCCAAAATCACGTTAGATTGCTGCTTTGATTCATCTTGGGAAGTCTGAGGTTGAAGCCCATATGTTTACTAAAGGAGGGATTAGAGGATTACCAGCTCAAATCTTATTGGAGAAATCTAGTTACTTTGCCAAGATAAAGAGTACAGTCGCTTTTGAGGCCATCTTTTCTCTACTTGCTTACGGGCAGTTCTTATTTCCTAATGCGGACAAGTTTGTTGACGTTAATGCTATCAGGATCTTCGTGATTGGAAACTCAATTCCTATATTGTTGGAAGATTCTTATTACTCTATTCATCTTCGGAATTCTTATCATGGGGGATGATTATCTGTTGCACGCCTCTGTTGTATCGACGGTTTATTTCTCATATGCCTCAGTCTGATGCTTTCTGGGATGTCAGGAAGGAACCCCGTTGGGCTCCCAAGATCATGGCACTTACTCACTCAGATATTGATTGGTATCGTCGAGCTTACCAGGATGTAGAGATTATCGATAGTTGTGGTAGTTTCCCCAATGTACCTCTTCTTGGTACAAAGGAAGGAATTAACTATAACCATGTTCTTGCACGACAGAAGCTTGGTTATCCGATGAGGGATAAACCAAATAGTATTCATTTGAGTAGTTTATTTCTGAAGGAGGGAGAAGACCATAGGTAAGCTAGGGAGCAGATTTCAAAGGCCTGGCGTCACGTTCATAAGAAGAGTAGGAAAGACTTGGGACCTAGGGGGGCTGTTTCTTTGGAGCCATATCTTCAATGGGTCCAAACGAGAGATATTCAGTTGAAGATACCGTATTCTTGGGAGACACCTATGCCTGATTTGTTTGTGAAGACCACTCCTCCCCTATTGGATGATGTGGAAGAGCTACAACTTGCTTTGGTCAGGATGCAGCAGGAAAAGGATGCTTGGAAGAATAAGTGCTAAACTTTATGGATTTCCTATAGAGCAGATTTGAAGGAGAAAGATGACTTGATTGAGATTCTTGAGAGTCAGGATGTAGAGACGATGGAGAGGCAAGGGGATTTATTTTCTCCTAAGCCTCACTCGGATGCTAGTTTCTCACTTCATGATTGAAAGGAGGTTCCCACCAGATATACGGAAGAAAACCATAGGTTGAAGGCTCCGATTGCCAAGCTTACAGTGAAGCTCCATCGTATAGAGTGATCTCCACCAGCTTTGCTTCTAAGGTTTTAGACTTTAATTTAATCTTGTACTTGGTATCATTGAAACTTATAATCCATTTTGAAGTTATAATAAAAATTTTCAGTATTTCAAATGTGTTATTAATTTGATATTTGCAATGTGTTCATAAATCTTTAAATCCCTTGAAATATTAATAATAAAAATAAATCATGTGCATTGCACATCATGCATCATATTGCACATATTTCTTGCATTTGTTATGAAAATCCAGGTGTCTTACCAAGCTTCTTTACTTCAATAGTAAGTTGTCTCACCACTACAACAATCGAGCTAATTTCAGAAGGAAGATGGACAACTTAGAACAAGAGAATCGCTAGCTGCGCGAGGAAGTTTCTGCTTTGAAGACTGGCATGGCCAATCTTGCTGCTCTGATGGAATCTCTGGTGGCTGCTCAGAATCAGCCACCGAGTGTTCAACCTCAACCAACAAGGGTTACTACTGAAGCTCCGATTTTTCCTGTGTCTTCTACTCCAGCAGTTGTTCAGAATCACATGCCTCAAGGTTATCCATGGGGAATGCCAGAGAACTTTGCACCTAAAAGTTTCAATCTTGGTCCTCAAGAAGCTCCAGTTATTCAGACTACTGTTACTCCTGCACCTCTTGTGGTGCATGTTGCTCCTGTTGTACCTCCTTCGGTGAATATGGTTCCATTCGTTAATGATGATATGTGTCATCCTTTTCCTCCACCAAGTGAAGACTTGGGTCTTTATGACAGAATGGATGATTTTCAAGAGCTGTTTAACAAGATGCAGAGGGAGATGAAGGCCCTCAGGGGAAAGGAATTGTTCGGGAAGAATGTGAATGATTTATGCTTGGTCCCGAATGTTAAGATACCTGCAAAGTTTAAAGTCCCAGAATTTCCAGAAGTACAAGGGAAACACTTGCCCTTATGCTCATCTTGTGATGTATGTAAGGAGAATGTCTACCCATACTGATGATCAACGTCTATTGACTCACGTTTTTCAGGATAGTTTGACTGGTGCTGCACTGAAGTGGCATATGAGTTTGGATAGCGTCAATATCCATACTTTCAATGACTTGGGAGAAGCATTTATCAGACAATACAAATACAACGTAGACATGGCGCCTGACCGTGATAAACTCAGGGCCATGGTCCAGAAAGACAGGGAATCATTCAAAGAATATGCACACAGATGGCGTGAGGTAGCCGACCAAGTGATTCCTCCCATGGAAGAGAAGGATATGACTAAGATTTTCTTGAAGACTCTGTGTGCTTTCTACTATGAGAGGATGGTAGCAAGTGCGCCAAGGGACTTTGCTGAAATGGTAGGCATGGGTATCCGCTTAGAAGAAGCTGTAAGAGAAGGTCGTCTAGCAAAGGGTGAAAGTTCTAGAAATACGAAAAAGCCATCCTATGGGTTTGCCAAAAAGAAGGAAGGAGATACAAATGTTGTTATGCAAGAGATGAGGGTTAATCCTCCTAGAATAAATTATCAGTGTCATCAGTAAGTCGCCTCAGTTACTCCAGTTGTTGGTGTAGCTCCAACCACCGTTGCTTATCAGAGACCATCCCATCATGGGAATCAAGGGTATAATCAGAGAAGGGAGAGTTATGACCCTATCCCTATGAGTTATACAGAGTTACTACATGCGTTAATTTAGAAGAAGTTGGTACAGACCCGACCACCTCCCGTTGTACCATCACCGTTGCCTTGGTATTACAAGGCAGACTAAACATGTGCTTTTCATCAGGGAGCACCAGGGAATAATGTTGAGAATTATTATCCTTTGAAGACTGAGGTACAAAAATTTATGAAGTTCGGTATTCTATCTTTCAAAGATGTGGGCCCTAATGTGAAAGACAATCCTCTGCCCAAGCATGGAGGAGTAAATGCTGTGAATATGGTGGCCGGTTGTCCAAGAGACTTCCAGATTTTTTATTTTAATCTGGTTAGGGGAGATTTTTTGAAAATGTATGCAGACCTCTGTGAATTTATCTACTATACGCATGACCATGCCGGTTGTGCTATTTGCAGTACATACATACAGGGTTGTGACAAGATAAAGGCTGATTTGCAGGAGATGATGGATGAGGGCCTCATCCACATAATCAGGCCTAGGGCAGAGTATGAAGAGGAAGTAAACATGGTTTTTGGATGTCCTAGAGAGTTCAGAATATTTGATGTGGAGTATATGAATGAGGACCTTGTGCATTTGCACGCTAATTTCTTCCACATGGCTGGTCAGGTGGAACATCAGTATGGATCTTGTCGAATTTGCTGTCGGGACTCCCGAGGATGTTCAATTGTGAGGAAAGGTGTTCAGTTGTTGTTAGACAATGGAACCATCAAAGTTACAAGTCAAAGGAATAATTACCATGAAGTTGATGTGATTGAGGTCTGTTTGGCTGAAGAAGAGTCGAATAATGAGTATGCCTCTGCAGATGAGTATTTCTCCTCATATGAGGATTTGTTTGCCAGAGATGACTCCATAATGACTGATTGTGTTGAAGAAGGGGTAAACGTTATTGTGCCTTGTTTTGGTGTACCTGCCCATTTTGAAGTTAAGTATCATAGAAAGTCAGCTATTACTCCATTGGTGATTAGTTTACCAGGTCCTGTCCCCTACAAGTCAGATAAGGTTGTACCCTACAAATATAATGCTATAATCGTAGAGGATGGTGTGGAAGTTCCCATCCAGCCAATACCTGATGTTGGAAATATTGCTGAGACTAGCAGAGTGACCCGCAACAGTTGTGTATTTGCACCAGTTGTTCATGGAGATGTTAGCGCTGGAAAGAAAATTGTTAAAAACGTTGAACCCAAGAAGGCAGTGGGTGAATCTAGTGGAGCTACGCTAGAGAAGGAGGTGGATGATATTTTGAAGATAATCAAGATGAGCGACTACAGAATTGTGGATCAGCTACTTCATACTCCTTCAAAAATATATATCTTGGCTTTATTGTTGAACTCCTCTACTCACAAAGAATCTTTGATGAGGGTATTGGACCAAGATTTTGTGGAGAGTGATATGCCAGTAGACCAATTCAGAAGTGTAATAGGGAATATTACGTCATGTAATAACCTGAGTTTATGCGATGCTGAATTGCTCGATGAAGGAAGGAATCACAACCTGGCCCTCCACATCTCTATGAACTGCAAGAATGATTCACTATCCAATGTGCTTATTGTTAATGGTTCTGCATTGGACGTTATACCGAGGAGCACACTTATGAAGTTGAAATATCAAGGAACGCCCATACGCCCAAGTGGCATTACTGTGAACGTGTTTGATGGATCAAGGAAATCTGTTATTGGTGAAGTGGACTTGCCTATTCATATAGGCCCACATTTGTTTCAGATTACTTTCCAGGTGATGGATGTTGTACCCGCTTATAGCTGCTTGCTGGGACGGCCTTGGATACATGAGGCAGGGGCTGTCACTTTGACTTTACACCAGAAGTTGAAGTTTGTACGTGAAAGTAAAGTGGTAATTATAAATGGAGAACAAGAATTATTGATATCTCATTTGTCCTCTTTCAGAATTGTAGAGGCGGATGAAGCTGCTGTTGGAACCCAGTTCCAAGCTTTATCCATTGATAACATAAGAGGAAATGAGAATTCTATGGTTTTGCTTAAGGATGCGCAGTAGGTTGTGCATAATGGCCATAGTGAACTTTGGGGACAGATTATGGATCCACCTGTAAATAAGAATAGAGCTGGCTTGGGGTTCTCTGTGAAGAATGAGGGGGGTAAGAGCATGAAGCTGAAGACTGTTGCAGGCAAGTATCAAGACATCTTTCGTTGTGGGGGTTATCTTCACCCAACTGTTTCTGGGATTAATTCCATTGTGGAAGATGAAGTAGAACCAGTAATGAAAAATTATGTGACGCACGGAGTTAGGGCTAAGAACTGGATCACCATTGATGTTCCCTCTTGCATACATGTTTCAAAGTAATTTTTTTGTGTTAATCTTTTTGAAAAGCTTTCACTCTTCCCAAGGTGAAAGTATTAATATTGTATGGGCTTATCTGTTTGCTGTGACTTTTAAAATCAATAATAAAAGTTGTCTTTGTTTCCTAAATTGTGTTTTTATTTTTTGTTTTTTCTTGGAAAATGGTAATCAGATAAAAACCTTTCAAAATAAATAAAAAAACTGAAATTCAATCTGCATGATCACTTGTTATATGTGTCAGTTTTTAAAAACAATCATAAATCATATGTACAGATTAATTAAAAAACCCGTTGAATACAATGACCCTGCACCCTCTCTCAACTTTGAATGTCCTGTGTATGGGTCCGAAGAAGAATACTATGATGATATTCCAGAAGAGGTCTCGCGGTTGCTTGAGCCCGTGGAGAATTTCATTCAGCCATATGAAGAGCCATTGGAAGTAATCAATTTGGGTTCAGAAGAAGATCTAAAAGAAGTCAAGATCGGAGCATTGCTGCATCCTGATGTGAAGAGCAGGTTGATTGAGTTGTTAAAAGATTATGTGGACATTTTTGCTTGGTCCTACCAAGATATTCCTGGTCTAGATACGGATATTGTAGAACACCACTTTCCGCTGAAGCCAGAGTGCCCGCCAAGCAAACAGAAGTTGCAAAGAACTCACCAAGATATGGCAGTGAAGATCAAAGAAGAAGTTCTAAAGCAGATTAATGTCGGTTTTCTTGTGACATCAGTGTACCCTCAATGGATTGCCAATATTGTCCAAGTACCGAAGAAAGACGGAAAAGTTTGCATGTGTGTAGATTACAAAGATCTAAATAAAGCTAGTCCAAAAGATGATTTTCCATTGCAACACATTGATATGTTAGTGGATAGCACATCAAAATTCAATGTTTTCTCGTTCATGGACGGATTTTCCGGGTATAATCAAATAAGAATGGCTCCTGAAGACATGGAAAAAACAACATTTATCACACCCTGGGGAACATTCTGTTACAGAGTGATGCCCTTCGGGTCGAAGAACGCTGGTGCAACGTACCTGAGGGCTATGACAACCTTATTCCATGATCTGACGCACAAGGAAATTAAGGTATATGTTGATGATATGATTCCTAAATCCAATACTGAAGAAGGGCATGTAGAAGATTTGTCGAAGTTGTTTCAGCGTTTGAGGAAGTATCATTTACGCTTGAATCCAAATAAATGTACCTTCGGTGTTCGCTCATGGAAATTGTTGGGTTTCATTGTTAGCCAGAAAGGAATTGAAGTTGACCCTAATAAAGTCAAAGCAATTCAAGAAGTGCCAGTGCCGAGAATTGAAAAGCAAGTCAGAGGGTTCCTCGGGCGTTTGAATTATATCTCCAGATTCATTTCCCACATGACTGCAACGTGTGAACTAATCTTTAAGTTGTTAAAGTAAGATCAAGGTTGTGTGTGGACAGATGACTGCCAAAGGGAATTTGAAAGTATTAAAGAATATATGCTTGAACCTCCTATCTTGCTCCCTCCTGTTGAAGGAAGACAATTGATTATGTATCTAACAGTGTTAGATAATTCCATGGGCTGTATTCTGGGACAACAAGATGAAACATAGAGGAAAGAGTATGCCATTTATCATCTCAATAAAAAGTTTACTGATTGTGAATCGTGGTATTCCATTATGGAAAAGACATGTTGTGCTCTGGCCTAGGCGACAAAACGTTTGCGGCAATATATGTTGAATGACACTACTTAGTTGATCTCCAAAATGGATCCAATCAAGTATATTTTTGAAAATCATGCTCTTACTGGGAGAATTTCCCGCTGGAAGATGTTGTTATCTGAATATGATATCAAATACTGCACTCAAAAAGCTATTAAAAGCAGCGTGTTAGCAGATTATCTTGCTCACCAGCCAGTTGATGATTATCAGTCTGTGAAGTATGACTTCCCCGATGAGGATGTGATGTTTCTGAAAGTGAAAGATTGTGATGAACCATTGCCTAAGGAAGGTCCCGATCCTCAGTCTCGCTGGAGTATGATATTTGATGGAGTTGTGAATGTTTATGGTAAAGGAATTGGTTTTGTGATCGTCACTCCACATGGATCACACATTCCTTTTACTGCAAGGTTGACATTTGATTGTACTAATAATATGGCAGAATATGAGGCTTTCATCATGGGTATCGAGGAAGCTATTGATCTCATAATTAAAATTCTAGATGTGTATGAAGATTCAGCTTTGGTAATAAATCATATTAAAGGAGAGTGGGATACTCGCCACCCTGGCTTTATCTCTTACAAAGACTATGCTAGAAGATTGTTACCCTACTTTAATAAAGTTGAATTCCATCAAATCCCTAGAGATGAAAATCAAATGGCGGATGCTCTGGCAACTCTGGCTTCTATGTATCAAGTAAATACTTGGAATGATATACCCCTAATTATAGTTCGGTGACTGGATAGGCCCGCTCATGTGTTTACAACAGAGGAGGTAGCAGATGAGAAACCCTGTTATTATGATATCAAGCATTTTCTTCAGACTCAGGAATACCCGATTGGTGCTTCGAATAAAGATAGAAAGACATTGAGAAGATAGGCAGGCAATTTCTTCCTTAGTGAAAATGTGTTGTACAAGAGAAATTATGACACGGTCCTGCTCAGATGCGTGGATAGACACGAAGCAGACATGTTGATGCATGAGGTTCATGAAGGTTCATTTTGCACTCATACCAATGGATATTCGATGGCTAAAAAGATGCTAAGGGCAGGTTACTATTGGCTAAAAATGGAATCTGACTGTTACAAATTTGCAAAGAAGTGTCATAAATGCCAGATTTATGCGGATAAGGTTCATGTGCCTCCGACACTTCTCAATGTGATCTCTTCCCCATGACCTTTCTCTATGTGGGGTATTGATATGATTGGAATGATAGAACCTAAATCTTCGAATGGACACCGTTTTATTTTGGTAGCAATTGATTACTTCACCAAATGGATGGAAGCAGCTTCATATGCTAATGTTACTAAGCAGGTGGTTGTGCGCTTCATTAAGAATAAAATTATATATCGGTATGGTGTGCCGAGCAGAATTATCACCGACAATGGCTCGAATATGAACAACAAGATGGTGACAGAACTTTGTGAGGAATTCAAGATTTTCCATCACAACTCATCTCCGTACAGGCCGAAGATGAATGGGGCTATTGAAGCTGCTAATAAGAATATCAAGAAGATCATCTAGAATATGGTTGTTACTTAAAAATATTGGCATGAAATTCTCCCTTTTGCTTTGCATGGATATCAGACATTTGTCCGCACTTCAATAGGAGCAACTTCGTTCTCCCTTGTGTATGGAATGGAAGTGGTACTCCTAATCAAGGTTGAGATTCCCTCTTTGCATGTGATAATGGAAACCAAGTTGTCAGAGGCTGAATGGGTCCAGAACAGGTTTGACCAATTGAATTTGATCGAAGAAAAGAGAATGACAGCTTTGTGTCATGGGAAGTTATATCAGAAGAGAATAAAGAAAGCTTTTGATAAGAAGGTCAAACCTCGTGAATTCAGAGAAGGTGACCTCGTGCTCAGTAAGATCATGTCTTTTAGCGCTGATTCTAGGGGCTAGTGGACTCCCAATTTTGAAGGCCCATATGTTTTCATGAAAGCCTTCTCTGGTGGGGAATTAATTCTTGAAACTAGGGATGGCAAGGAGTTCCCACGTCCCAAGAATGTTGATGCAGTCAAGAAATACTTCGACTAAAGAAATAAAAGAACAACTCGTTAAGTTGAAACCCCGAAAGGGAGGCTTAGGCAAAAAGGAGCATCTCGGTAGGCCGAAAACCAAAAAGGGTGATCTAGGCAAAAATTAGAGACATAAATAGAATAAAATTTCCCGCTAAGTTGAAAACCCGCAAGGGCAGCTTAGGCAAAAGTTAGGGACTTTCTTGGCAAGTAACTACATCAGACAAGACTTGATCATTGAAGTAACAATCTTCTTGGATCCTCACCATACTTCAATTGAAGCTTCTGCTCAGGATTTCAAAAGTTGTTAGAGGGGATAGTGGTCATTGTATCTCAATGTATCTTTTCCATTATATATTACGATTTTTCAAAACTTTGTAATCATCCATGGAGTCTCGCCATTCGCAGACTACCATTCTATCAATAAAATTTGAGCTTTTACCCAATTCTTTGTATTTCTTATTTTATTTAGCTTGCAAAGACTCCATTTATTATTGATAATAATTTTCAAAGCGAAAAGATTAAATAACAAAATTGTTTTTCAAAAAGAATTTACAACTTACTTTTACTTTAGATTTTGTGATTCAAGAGGAAAACAAAAGTGGTGATCCCAAGAATGGACGAACTCCAATAGTTTTGAGAAGTTTTGTTTCCCCCGGGAAGGTTTTCTCAAGAGGTTTTCGCTGTTTTGGGTTTGTGACTCTAGTGTCCCCAGTCAAGTCTTGGTTCATTTTTTTCATTTTTGAGTTTGCATGATATGAAGACTCAATTCAAGATTCTCCATTGAAGGCTTCGCTCATTTGATAGAAGTCCTTTCTCCCCATAGAAGTTGGTACAATAGTTACTCTCGAAGAACACATATCTCTGGTTTCCCCAGTGAAGAACGTATATTAGTTTCCCCTTGATGATGTGGTGTTAACCTCCCCAATGAAGTCAGCACGATGTCCCCAGTAGATGTCTCAATGATGAAGCATTATCTCCCTTAGTGAAGTCTGTATGTTTTTATCCTTTAAAGTTGGCCTGAATTCCCTAGTGAATGTTTTAACGATTTGGTTTCCATCTGCCTTATTCGAAACCAGTTTTTCAATCCCCAGTAGAAATGTTACACTTAAAAACATTTATTTCCCCATTGAAGTCTGAATGCTACTCCCTGGTGAAGCCTGGAGAAGGATGTTATATCCATGTATCTGTTCTGTTTTGCCACTATATTTTGTTTCTCCCCAGTAAAGTTAAGCCATGCAGTAGGACTTTGTTCCTCAGTGGTTGCTTATTTTTCTTCTGGGATGATCGTCTTGGATGTGATTTGGCCAAGTGTTGTGTGCGCTCGAGTTGGTTTTGTTTGTTATTCCCCAGTATTATATGTCCATTTTGTCAGCATATACATAATAACACTCATACATTCATACATACATCATACACAGTTAAATTTAGCAAATCATTGCTCATTCACATTCGTTAATATTTTAATGACATATTACCCTGTTTTGCAGAGTTGTATTATCCTCTCCCTAATAGAGTATCAGCCATAAGTAGAAAGTGTATATTCTTTCAATTTCCCCACTGAGTCATCCCTCGTGGAAGATTTTTGCTTTAGTCTTCCTACACAGCTTTTTGTTTGGATGATTTGGGTTTCCCTCTTGAGTTTATTTCTCAAAGAATCTATTTTGGTGGACTGTTTTAATCTAGTTTATTTCTAGTTTGAATCTTTGTTTTCTAGCAATATTATTACTTTGGATTTCTGCAAGCTTCGAGTTTTGGTTTGAGAATGTGCATTTATTTTGCACGAGAATATTTTATCTGCTCAGTAGGAATATAGTGGCATTTCCCTCGGAAGTCATATCTCTTTACCCAGGAAGCCATATTGTTTTCCCCTGGGAGTCATTTTACAATCCTTCCTATAACAGCAAGTAGAGGGTCTCTTTATTTGAGCAACTTATACTTCCACATAAATGTTGACGTTACTTTTTTTTTTGCTATCTTCTCTATGAGCGGATAGTTTGCAGTTTTTGTCAAATTACTCCAGTGGATGGCCAGTCATTCAATATCATGGAGACAATTTGTTCAGAAATATTTGTAAGTGGTAGTATCTTTATTTGAGATAGCTTATACATTACCCTTTCCAGGCAGAATGCCTTGGTTAAGGAAGAAGTTGAGACCCGTTCTAGGTGAAACGCCAGAATTTTGGAGAAACTTGTTATTCTTTTTGCTACCCTCAGTGAATGTTGGTAGTTCATCTTCAGTGAACAATGATGCTTTGATATATTCTCTCTCTACCTTCAGTGAAAGTTGGTAGGTCACCTTTAGTGAAAGTAGGTTATTGTCATCTTTTTTCTACCCTCAGTGAATGTTGGTAGTTCATTGTCAGTGAACGGCGATGCTTTGATATATTATCTCTCTACCTTCAGTCAAAGTTGTTAGGTCACCTTCAGTGAAAATTGGTGATTGTTATCTTTTTGTTACCCTCAGTGAACGTTGGTAGTTCATCATCAATGAACAGAGAAGCTTTGATATATTCTCTCTCTACCTTCATTGAAAGTTGGTAGGTCATCGGTAGTGAACATCGATTATTGTTATCTTTTTTCTACCCTCAGTAAATATTGGTAGTTCATCGTTAGTGAATGGTGATGCTTTGATATATTCTCTCTCTATGTTCAGTGAAAGTTGGTAGGTCACCTTCAGTGGAAGTTGGTGATTGTTATCTTTTTGCTACCCTCGGTGAACGTTGGTAGTTCATCATCAGTGAAAGGCGGTGCTATGATATATTCTCTGTCTACCTTCATTGAAAGTTTGTAGGTCATCGGCAGTGAACATCGATGATTGTTATATTTTTGCTATCTTCAGTGAAAGTTAGTAGTTCATCGTCAGTGAACGGCGATGCTATGATATATTTTCTCTCTACCTTCAGTGAATGTTGGTAGTTCATCATCAGTGAACGTCGATGATATTTTGTCTTACTACCTTCAGTGAAATTTGGTAGGTCACCTTCAGTGAAATTTGGTGATTGTTATCTTTTTTCTATCTTCAGTGAACGTTGGTAGTTCATCGTTAGTGAACGGTGATGCTATGATATTTCTTTTCCTTCTACCTTAAGTAAACCTTGGTAGCTCACTGTCAGTAAACGACAGTGTTGTTATTTATTTCCTCTTTCTACCTTTAGTGAACGTTGGTAGTTTCGCCTTCAGTAGATATTGGTTTATCCTTTTACCTTTTACCATCCTCTTTGAGTCAGGTCTTTTGATCCACCAGTGATTTATTTTCCTGGTCGGGTTTTTCTTTTATTTCTTTATTTCCTTTGTTACATCCCCAGTGGTGTTTTGCGTCTTCTTGATTCTGTTCATATGCATTCATAAGAACTGCATGGCATCTTAGGGCCAAAAATAGGGTTTGTTTTATATTTAAGTATCTTCGATCGCGTCTACATGAAGATTTTTAACCTTCATATCTCCTGATAGAAGAAACTTAAATAAGGGCAGCTGTTGTACCCCTATTGTTTCCCCTAAGATCCCTTCATCATACCATTTCGATTCAATCACAACAAGATCACATTAGGGCTTTGGTTCTTCTCCCTCTCTTTAGCTTTGCTCTTTGAGGAATCCCCAAGTACCTTGACTTGTTTTGTTTTGTGATCATGAATATTTTTCCTTTATTTTCCTTCTAATTAATAAAATGCAATGTCGGTTTTTCTTACTTGTTAATAATGTAGGTAAAGGAAATGAGGTTTAGCAAGTTGCTCCATGGGTTCATGAGTCTATTTCCATGCCCTACTCAATAAAGATTGAGAAATTAAAACCTCACCATTGAAGTTGTTTTGGAAGAAATGGCATGGAAATGTTTATTTTGGTTCACCATATTTCAAAGTTATCAAAATAGATTCAAACGTACAAGGGGTTGATGGAAGAAGTTGTCATGATTGGACAAGGTCTTGTTCCCATTGGTCACAAATGCATATTTCTCTCAATTCTCAAGATATGGAAGTGGTTTTGGTTGCTATGAGTTCTCATTATCATCCTCAACAACTTGTATTTACAAAGCAAGAGTGTTGGTACAAGAAGGTTGTTCAAAATTGTCAAAGTTCCTCAAAGCATTTTCTTGATCTAGGAGCTAGGGTTTTGAACTTCAAAGAAGGATATCTTGTTCATATTTTGGTATTTTTGAGTGATTCCAAAGACATCCTTCTCTTAAAAGGGTTATTAATAAATCACTTCAAAAGTTTCAAGTAGTTTTCATGTGTAAGAAACTTAATGATGAAGAAAGATTACAAGTCCTCCAGATGAACCCCCATTTTCTCATGTGTAACTTCAAATAATCATAACTTGGTCAATTTTTATCACCTTGAGCCCAATCTTTTTCCACAATGATTCCCTTAGTATGCAAAAGATTATAGGTTATTTCATGATTTTTTGTCAACTTCAACAATTTATAACTCTCTCAATTATTGGATATTTTGAATGGTTGAAGTATCAAAATTTCATTCAAGAGTTCTATTTCATGCCATATTTTTTGCTCAAGAAAAAATTCCAAGTGGAAGGCCATGTTTGGATGCAAAACATTATAGGTCACTTTTGAAGAAAAATTTGAAATATTTCTAAGTATGGAAAGTCAACCTTTTTTCCCCAATTTTGACTCAATGAAACTTTTAGCTCAAGCATCCATTTGATCCCATTCTTTTTCCATTGCAAAGCTTGTAACTTCATCTTTCTAAAGCATTAAGAATCAAGCCCAAAGACCCCTTGAGTTGAAAATACCATTGTTTTGAAATTGGTAACTTGGAACTGAATTTCTCACCAAGTCAGTATTTTGAAATCCATAATGTGGCCTCTAATCACAATATTTATGCGTGTTTTTGATTTAAACTTGATTAACAAACTTGCCAAAAGTGTTTAGCACCTCAAAACACAAAGATTGGATGAGTTTTGGTGAAAATGAGATCACACTTCACTCGTACATCAAGTTTACACGAATTCCATCCAAAATGCATCATTCACTCTTCCTTTTGATCCCATTTTCTTCTCCTATAAATACATGAGCTATACCATTCATTTTCTCAAGCTTGAATAGCTAGAATCATCCTGCCAAACTTTCTCCATAACTCAATTTTCTGTAACTTCGTAATCAGTGTGAAGCTCCAGTTTTAGAGCTCTACAACTCAACTTCAATAGGTAGATTTCTCCATCAATTCTTCGAAACTTTGATATCATTGTGAAGCTCTCATTGCCCTGGTTCTAGTTGTAACACTTACTTTTATCTGGAAACACATTTTGACTATGAAATTTCAAATCCCTTTTCAAAACTGTCCTTCCAAATTGCTTGAGCTACAGTTTATATAAATTTGTCGCGAAGGTGTGGTTGTCTTTGTCTTGAAGAGACGAAGCGAATGGCATAGGTCTGAGCTTCTTATTTTACAGTTTGAGAGACCTGCAATTCACGTTGGCTGGAGGTTAAAGATGACCAATGTGTCATCTTCTACCCAATGAGGGCGCGCCACTTTTTTTTTTTTTGAAATCAGATTTAATTATTGATTTAGTGCTTTATTCAACAAAGTCCATAACATGCACAGTGCGCCAGGTCCACTTGATCTGTTTACTAACGCATTTTGACATTGATCAGATGGCCCATATTTTTTTGGTTTGATAATTTATTTTCTGATTTTTATTTTAATTGTTTTAAATTTCAAAAAATCATAGAAAATTCATTTTTAGTCCAAAAAATCTGACAAAATTATGAAAAATATTTTTGATTTTTCTCTTTCTGATTTCTATTTTTTCACAAATTTATTTTGTGTTTTGATATTTTTTATAAATTTTCACTTTATTTGAATTGTTTTAAATATTTAAAAATACTTTTATGCAATTTTAAATTCTGAAAAAATTATGGAATGATCCAATGATATTGTGACAAATGTTGGTGACCTCATTTATTTTTTATTTATGACTTTACAATTTTTTTATCATTTTTGATTTATTTTACTCATTTCTTTTAATTTTAAAAATAGTTTCTGACTTTAAAAAAAATTACCAAAAATTTTATAAAAATATTTGAGTCCTTTTTGGATTTTTCTATGGTCTTACATAATATTTCTTGATTAATTTGAACATAGTTGATATTTTTCTCTTTTATTTCTATTTTAAAACATTTTAAAACCTTTTTTAAAGTATATATTAAATGTAATATTATTTTGTGATTATTTTCTAGCTGATCTTGGGTTGAATTTTCGATCATGAACTATGTTAACATCATTGGATCCATGGTGTTGAGTTTAACTCCATAAAAATTGATGAATGATTTTAATAATAGTTTGATTAAAATTTAATTCAAATGTGGTTTATATATTCTTTCCCAACACTCTTCTTCTTATCCCTTTCTTATTGCACTAAGTGTTATTGGAGCATAATCTCTATATCATGTCTCAAAACAAATGGTGCATAAATTGTTATTGACGGGCCTCAAAATAGGTGCGACTTCTATATAAGTCCACTTACGATTGCTTAACATAGCGCTAAATTTTGTCCCGATTTGAATAAATGATCATTCGTGGCCCAAACCTATGTTTGCAAGCCCAAGTATATTAATTAGATCCCTTTGATCCAATAACTATGAGATTCATTGTGTGGAGGCTTTGGTTCTACCAATCCTCTAATGGATCTACAACACTTTTGGTCAACGCGGATCACTTAAACATCGTTGATCATTAAATGGTACTTGTGAGAATTCCAAATGGATGATATACTTGACAAAAAGCCAATGCAACTTGTTGTTTGGAGGCTTTGGTTCTACCAATCCTCTAATGAGTTCCAAATGCAAGTTTCAAGATGTTCATCCAACTAACCACTAATTATTAATTTGTTTCACTTTATGCTTTTATTTTTTATGCTTTATGTACCATCTAGTTTAAGAATTACATTTCATTCCATTTTTATTTTGCTCAGTTGAGCATTTATATTCTAGTTATTTTTATTTTGCTCACTTGAGCTTTTCTTTTCTCTTTTGAGACACCTAATAATCAACATGAACCATAAAATGCTTTAATGATACTTGGACTATTTGGTTACTATCCTTGGCATTGTGGAGTATTGCACTTCTTGGACTTAGGATTAGAGGCCTTGACCTATGTTGAAGACCTCGTAACCTTAATTGATATTTTGCCTAGAGTTCTTGAGGTTTACCTCAGGACATTGGGTTGTTTATTTGTTTTGGGTGCAAGTTATTGTGATTACATTCTTTGTTTGTAATCTGGAATTCACCCGTATACAGCCATTACTCTGTCTAATTTTTGTGAAGACTTAATACACTTGAAGTTTGGTTCTCTCAAGAGGTATAGTATCTTTGCTTGTTTGGTTTCAATCCAAGGAATGGGAAGTCTATCTTGACTCATAATGTCAAGTATTGGCTTCTTGTTGGTTATATGGTTCTTATCCTTAGATTTTTACCTTATGCTTTAGGATAGTCTCTTCTTCTCCTCCCATATTCTTTAATTTCAAAAACCTCCTTCCTCCTTTTAAAAACTCTTCTTGTTTTGAAACTTGAACCACTTTCATAATAAACTTGGACTTATGTCCATGCATTTTCAAAACATTATTCATAAACAAATTTCAATCAACTTAATAATACCTTTACATTTTTTTGTGAGAAGACTAAAAGTCAATCAATCTCATTTCAAATCATTTTTTCCACTTTGACTTTTACTTTAAACTTTTCTCAAAAGATTAGACTCTTGTCAATCCTTGTAGTGATGTAAACAACTATACTTCTACAAAATGTAGTGAAGATAGATATTTTCCACTTGGGTGTTGAGCGAGGCATTGTTGATTTTAAAATCCAAGCCGTATCCTCAACTTTGAGATGATGCAAATTCTCCTTTCTCATGATTGTGGGTAGTAAGTATGTTTTTCACACGGACAATGACAAAAATGTCTTACCTCCTAAAATTAATCAACACACTTGTGTTTTAAAACTTTTAAAAGGTGAACTACATGTACCCTGGTTCCCTATTACACGAAAGGTGGTGCCTACCGCGGAGGGTGCAAAAATAATAAAAAATATACTTCTTTTCTCACCTCCACCGTCTATTTTTCATAAAACATTTTATAGCCAAAATATACAGATTTTTCAAAGTGGTTCCTGCGGAGTACCGCAGATGTTTAGGGTGCTAATACCTTCCCTTTGCAAAAATAACCCCCTTACCTAGAATCTTTCCCCCTCTTTTTGGGTTACTCGCTCTTTTCCCATTCCTTTGGAAACAATAAAGCGCGGTGGCGATTTTTATTTTGATCTATGTAAGTCTACTCAATCCAATGGCTTAGTCTTAAACATTTCTACCGCTACACTTGTGTATGTTTGCAAACATTTTGAAAAATTCATAAGTGTGGGAATCTTGTAATGATTCTCGCATCGTTGAGAATATATACAAAATGTTTGTTTTGAAAATATTTACTGAAAGGATGTGTTGTTTTTAAAAGTGTGAGGTGTGAAAATTGTTTTAGTTTGTGAGCAAGTGATTACGAGCAATCTACCTACTCTAAAAGTCTTTATTCTTTTCCTCCTCCTTTAGGTAGTGTTACCCTACTATTAGTTAGTAGTAAGCCCTATCGTTGGATGTGAAGAACAGACGCGGGTCATCGTACAGTCATAGAAGGCAACTTGTAGGATGCTTTAGCAATTTCCGTAAGGGACTTAGATCTTTTACCGAAGGCAACATTGAAGGGTCATCAAGGTATGATAGATTGAGCAATTTTCTGTTAGAAAATAAGTTTACCAGAGGAAATGTTAACACTACACTCTTCTGCAAAACATTCAAAGATGATATTCTAATTGTTCAAATTTATGTTGATGATATTATTTTTGGTTATGCTAATCCATCTCTCTGCGAGGATTTCTCTAAGATAATGCAGGATGAGTTTGAAATGAGCATGATGGGAGAACTGAAGTTCTTTCTCGGAATCCAAATTGATCAAAAACCAGAGGCTACTTTCATACATCAAAGTAAGTACACCAAAGAACTTCTGAATAAATTCAACATGATATACTCCACTATAGAAAATACTCCAATGCATCCTACATGTATTTTGGAGCAATAAGAGGTAAGTGAAAAGGTTTTTCATAAGCTTTATTATGGTATGATAGGCTCTCTTCTGTGTCTGAATGCATTTAGACCTAATATTTTATTTAGTGTTCATCTTTGCCTAGATTCCAATATGATCCTAAGGAATCTCACTTATTGGTGTTAAAAGGATTCTAAGGTATCTAAAAGGAACTCCTAACCTTGGTTTATTGTATGATAAAACATCAGTAATGTAGCCCAAAATTTTTCCTTCCATTTTTCTTCAAGACATTCTCATGAGATACTCATTTCCTCATGTTGGCTCAAGAGTTGATCAGACAAATTCTCCTCTTAAGAAATGGGTCCATAACTAGGGTTTTGTGTTTCATAAGGAATATTGGGTTATCAAGGTCTTAAGTGGTTTTCACGGTTCTCCATAGGTCTTCAAGAATGATCATGTCAAGTTTCAAGCCTTGCATCACAAGTTTGCTCAGTCAATGGCTCAAATGACTGAAAAGTCAATTGTATTGGGTAAAAAGTCAATTGTGGTCAACATACAGTCAAACTTCAATATTTGTTATCAACATTTTGAAGTGATATTTATCATTTTATCAAGGGTTGATCATGATTCCTCAAGAAAAACCATCAAATCATCAAAAGTCAAAAGTTGCCAAATTAGGGTTTCCTTAGGAGAAATCAATTGAACTTTAACCAAGCATAACTTTCACATGCTTCGTCCGCTTTTCCCAATCAAAGACCATTTTTAAGGAAATTAATTTACCTACAACTTTGGATCTGTATGCTCAAGTCCAAAAAATGCATCATTTGAGAGATATAAGCGAATACATTATAGGTCATTTCAAAAGTAAAAAAAAAGACATTTTTTGTCAAGAAAACTTACATTAAGATAAATTCTTTAAAAGCAAAAATTATCAAAATAGAGGTTGTAGAGGATATCTTGAGTTTCCCAAAAAGTCCAAGATCACCTTCAAAAGATAAAAAATGAGTGATTTATGACAATTGCAAGTTGGGATATTTTGTGCAAATGCATGAAGACCAAATTGAGAAAGCTTGATATTTTTTACTATTGGGCCATGGTTTTGAGGTCCAAACGTGTTTATGCCTTTCATACACCTCATATTTCATTCATACACCTTTTGGACTTATTTTATTTTAATTATTTTTATTATTTTTGATTTAATTCATTAATAATATAAAATAAATAAGATAAAATCTTATCTTTTTGTACAAGAGTCCAAGACCATTTGTTTTTCCCTAAAAATTCTCTATATATTCAGGATCCAAGACAAGAGAAAAAACACGAATCCTTGCACCACAAAATTTGTCCAAAAATCTTCCAAATTTTCCAAGAACCCTAAAGTCTTGAAACCCTATTTCCAAGAACCCTAAAGTCTTGAAACACTATGTAGAAAACATCACTATACATTCATGGAACATGTCACAAAAGCTCATGAGACAATCATTAGACAATGATGTTCAAAACACTAGTAGAAAAGAGAATATAGCTTCTTATGTATCACTATGTTGGTTAGCAAGTGAGTGCTTATCCAAGGGTCAAGGGAGTATGAGAAATGATATGAGGAGAGAGGTTAAGATCAAAGCATAAACAAAAAATATTAGACTTAAATTCCACAAGAAAGATACATCACACATCATACAAAAATTAGGTCAAAACAAAAATAATTCAAGCATCTTAAGACCATCACAAGTCAGAATCATGTGTTACCACACATTCAAAGTTGGAGAAAATTAGAAAATGGAATTAAAAGATGGAGACTAGCTCCACAATTTATTCAAACAAACACCCTTAACAAACAATTTTCAAATGAAAGAAAATTGATCAAGAAAAATGGGAAAAATTATCCAAGCATCAAATAACATCCCTGAGTTTCAACAAATTTTTTTCACATTTTTTATATCAAGAAAAAGTTGAAAATAAAATTCAAATAAAAAGACTAGTTATAAACGAAGCCAAGCTAGACAAACTTCACCATAAAATAGATAAAAAAAACAACAAAACAGAAAATAAAAATGAGAAAAAAAAATAATGACATTCACAAAATACAGAAGTATGTCAAACATATTTTTCCATATTTTTTATATCGCTGGAATACTTACAATTAAATCAAAACTTGGAAATTAGCCATGAATGGCACTCAATAAATCACACTTGACAAGAAATTTTCAAAAAATGATAAAATCAACATGGAAAATTAAAAAAAAATCATTTTTAGTGTCTCATAACATCCAAAAACATCCACAAATTAACTTGGAATTTTCAGATCAAGGAAAGATAGAAAATGAAGATTCAAATACTAACCTAAGCAAGAAAAAAACTAAAATATATGTTTATCTTCAACATTTAAAAACCAAAAAAAATATAAAATAAAAATGGTTAAAAGAAACATAGTCATCTCTGGAATTTAAAAGAGATGAAAAATATTTTTGTATATTTTTTATATTAAGGACTCTATTAAAATAAAATCAAAATTTTACCTAAATTAAAAGTTTAAAGAAAATGATGCATTCAACTAATTTATTTAATTAATTCACCACGAAAATTATAAAAGTGAAATAAAAATTATTTTTAAAAAATATACATAAAAAGTAACTTGACACATTTTTTAGATAATTTTTGGATGAAGAAAAGTATTAAAATAAAAATAGAGGAATTAATTGTAACCAAATAAAAAAGGAAATGTGAACAGATCTATAACACCTATTATGAGGGAAAAACGCTGCAAAATGTTTCAGCCATGCCCACTCACAATTTGACACCTCATCATCCCTGTTATGAATCAAAACGCTAATACGAATTTCAGTCCTAACAAGCCAGTTTCAGAGCTCATAACTCCCTTGTTTCTCAATGAATTTAGATGAAACTTTAATCAAAATTGAAGGTCGAACTTCAAGGAACACGATGACATCAAAAATTTTCACAATCCATACACGAATTATAGAGAAAACTGAGCATGAAAGTCATGGTTAAAACATTTTTTAAGAAATTCAAAATGACAAAATAAGTTCAGAAATCAAGAATCCATATACTTCACACCTATTTTGCGGCCAACAATTGTACATGAACATGTATGAAACATGATAAAGCCAGAGAAAACATGGATGCAAGCATGAGAGATATGGCTATGGAGTTCTTACCTTGGTGGAATAAATCTACAACTAATTGAGCTCAAATAAAGAGCTAGAAACCCAGAGATCCACTTCTACAAGCTTCAGAGATATTAAACTGAAAGAGAATAGAGGATTGGAACTTGAGATTTATAGAACTCGAAGCATACTTTTTGAAGAGAAGAGAAATATGGAATCTGATTTTTTGAGTGTAGTCTTGAGTGTGTGAGAAAATAGAGAGTGAGGTGCTTTTAAAGAGTGAAGAATGAGAGGGTAATGAGGTCTTTGGGCTCTCAAGACCATTGGAGGGCATATTTGATAATTATGTCAAAAAGAGAATGAACCATAGTGATTTGCGTTTCATGCATTATTGTTGAGCATTTATGTGCGTTTTGGTTAGTAAATAATGTCACGAAAAATGTGTGAGAAGGATAGTGGATGCATTAGCACATGGGGAAGATATTTTTCATTTTGCAATCTTGCCAAATTTGGTAGGAATTCCATAATATATGCATGGTGCGTGTGAGCTGTGCTTGGCCAAATGATGTAATGGAAAAGGGTGAAATGCGTGTGAATAGAGAGTGTACAAAGTTTCTGCAGCCAAACTTCACTCAATTTGTGAAAATATACAAACTACTGCTACTTGGGTCAAGTATGGTACACCACAAATAAGTGCAACAAGTCTCTTTGACCAAGGAAGAGAGTCTTTGGTGTCCACAAACGGCCCCTTCATAGAAAGATGAATCATGAGCCATTTATATAGCATAGGTAATGAGATTTTAAAAATCCATTTCTTCTTATGCCTTGAATGAATGCCATAATATGTGTCATCCAACATCATCTATATAGGATTCTTGGTCATGAAGATACACATAGCAGCAAAATCTACAAATTCCCTCTTATTTGGAAAAAGGACAATGCCATAGATCATGACAGCAAGCAGTGCGTTGAAAGCTACCCAATTTCCTCTCTCAGCCACATCTCTAGCTTTTCTTTCCATAAATTCCAAAGTGAAGCCATGAACACCATTATTCAGTTTCCAATTATCTTTCACTTCCATCAAGCTCAAATAAAGAGCACCTATAATGAAATCCTCTCTTATCTTCTCAGGCGTACAGACAAAAGGTATGTTGTCCTTAATATTTAAATTCAAGAGAAAAGTGTACTCCTCTAGCGTGGGAGCCAATTGATAATCTTGAAATGTGAAATATTTCAAACTAGGATCATATAATTCCAGGAGGTTTCACATAGCTCTCTGATTAACTGCGATATCAAGTTACACCAACAGACTACTGTAACTGTCAGAAAACTTCTTTAGGTTATCTCTAACCAACAAAGTGCTTAACATCTTCAAGATTTATACTCTGATACTAGAAAACTTTTAGCCATAGGTATGTCTGGTAGCTTCTTTGACGTTATTAATGTTGTTATCCATCTTTGGTGTAGACAATAACTCTTGAGGTACCCTGGAATGAATATGCATATGCTAGTTAACATTTTTTGTACATCATTTTTAAAAAAATAAATATACTATGATGTAAAAATGACAGGATCAAGGTTTCCATAACACTGGATAATGCTGAACTATTGAAATAAACAGCTATCACAAGCTGATAAGTTTGGAACAAAACCAAGATATCATATAGTCACCATCAGGAACAAAGTCACAAACATAACCAAAAGTCACCGTCGGTACCTATACTATCAAACCCTTCCCACTAACAGGTGTAGTCTAGGTTAGGGTAAGGCAAAGGTTAATTAGAGTCATAGGTTCTCTTGAATGTACTATCATCGTACAGCATACGTGATGATGATATAACCCCATTAAAACCTACTCTGACTGTGGCTCTCATGATCGGACTTGATAGAGCAATCACCTATCAATCGTCGTGACTATCCACTCTAATCCTATGTGTTCCTAGTGGTATAAAACTTTGGCTTGGGTATTGGGCCTTTTACCTTAATAGTAACAACCCACCCAATAGATAAACATCACAACAGTGGTATCCAGAGTATAAAAACCATGAAATAAGATGCAATGCATAAAATCAAATAAACAATTAAAGAAATAAAGCAATAAACAAAAAAAAACACTCAAAGAAAAGAAAGAAAACAAGAGCTAAGACTAACTTGCATAAGGATGGACCAGCAACTGGTCAATCTTTCCCCAATAGAGTCGCCAGCTATCACATATGGGATTTTCATTGAAGTGCGAATGGAGGCAAAAGATAGAAGAGTCTCCATCAATTTTATTTATCCCAAGAGAGAGAAAGGAAACACTGAGTAAACCCGAGGGGAGGAAATGAGCATGGTCATTGATACTAAGACAAAAAGGGTAAGGAAGTCGGTTATGCAAGAGGAAAGTATGAGCACCCCTCACGTATGTGGTACTCCACATGATCCACTCAAGTTTATTTTAATCTAATGGTGTGTAAAAATATAAATCTAAAGCTTAATGCTAAAAGATAATGCATGCAATGTATATACAAAAAGAAAGTTTTCATTAGTTGTTCCTGCCATAGTTGTGAACCTTTGTACCTAGTACCACCGACCATGCAATGGAGATCAAGGCACTCATAGTTAACCTCAAAATTTTTGGTGAGTTGTATTTTTCTATGAAAAATGCTAGTGAAGCATGTCCTTTTTGAAAATGTTTTAAAATAAAAAGTCCAAAGACAAAAACGTTCGCATTGTTTGGTGTTTTTTACCTTGGAAAAGGGTTCTACAATTTTAGAGTGTTTTGTAAATTTTCCAAAGAAAAGAGTTTTTGTTTTAACATGAATGCAAAAGAGAATAAGACTAACAAAAGGAGATTTCAATCCTATAAGTTGTCATGTTTGTGGAACTAAGTTTTGGATAAGGGGGACATCTACGTAATGTTGTCATGCATGGATATCAAACCTAAGGTCCATTTAGTTCAAACTTAAAGAATCATGAACTAAAGATCCTATGGGAAACATGGAAATATCATAAAAGAGAAGAAGAGGAAGAAGAAATAAGAAATCATACTTAGATAAGATAGAAAGCAAGCATCACATAAACACACATTCAATTAGGATAAATACCTAAGAAAAGATGATAAAACATCAAGTAAATAGTATAGAAGGGATGATAAAACATCAAGATAAAGAGGGGATGACAAAACATCAAATAAAAGGGAAGATGATAAAACATCACACAAAGATGATAATACATCAAGTAGAGCAAATATGGTAATACATCAAGTAAGAGATGATAAAACATCAAGTACACAGAATAATGTGATAACACACATAGAGAAGAGCTGATAAAACATCACATAAATATGATAAAACATCAAGAAGGAAGATGATAAAACATCAAGAACATAAAACAATGTGATAAAACACATAAGAGAGGATATGATAAAACATCACATAAAGATGATAAAACATCAAGCATACATGCCTTAAGATGACAAAACATCAAGTATTAAAGAAAAGAGAAGGATGATAAAACATCATTGAACATACAAGTCCATGTGGTAAAATACAAAAGGGATGAAGATCTCACAAACATACTTGAAGAAGTGAGGAAGGTGGATAAGAGAGCAATGATAAACAATAAAAAGAGCATGGAATAAAATAACATCAAATTAGAGTGTTATTTATGGTCCTAGAAAGTTAAACAAATTAGATTATACTAATCATGGCAACATAGGTCAAGAAGAAAGAACTATTACCTAACTAGGTAAGTGGAAGTGGAAGTGTGCAATTAAAAGAAAACTTAAACACATGGAAAAACATGCAAGAAAGAATGATACAAGAGGTAGATACCTAATTCTAATCATGGTTTAATCCCTCACGAATCATAATAAAGAAATTGCATGTTAACAAACATCACCTAATCAAGACAAGTTCATATGATGAGAAGAGATGAAACTCAAACAAGTAACAAGATAAGACTTGGGTAACAAGTAATTGGTAAAAAAATGGGGAAACAATATGACATAAAATATAACATTTAGACATGTAAAAACAATTCTCTAAGGGAGATTCACAAGAGGTAGAAATTTAAAGATCACAAGAAAAGTCAAAAAGGCAAACATACTAGCGTATGAGCATTCATGTGTCAAGTGTCTAACCAAGCATGGTATAAGAAGGTGAAATTAAGTGATATAGATAGATAAGTGGAAAAGTATGAAGTGAGCACATAAAGAACTCATAATTATCACATAAACCCAATTTTGAAGGATTCACATCAAAATTATGCAAAGAAAGGATCACAATCAACCCTAAGTGGACATAAGCCCTCATGCATTGCTAACAAGAAAACAAATTAGAAAAAGAAGAGGTAATGTGAAGAAGAAGGGTCAAACATAGAAATTTTATACACTTAGCACAAACCTCATGGTCAAGAAGAATTTCAAATAGTCATTGAAAACATTGAACAAACACAAAAGTACACAAACTAGTTTCAATCCAAGTTGTGATGAGAGGTGAGAACATGTGTGTGATCAAGTGAACATGGAAAGACAAGTCAAGTAAGAGTGAAGTCAGAAGAAAACACATGATGACAACACATATCAAATACCTCTAACAACCCTAAGATAACACTACTTAAGCACATAAAAAGTTAAGGAAAGATTAGGTCAAAACTAAACCCTAACATGTTCCTAAAGGTGAGTGAAACATAAGAAAGGGATAGATGAAGAAGATCCGTGTTTAGAAGGTGTTAAAACATAAAATTCAGTATCAAATTATCTCTAAGATCACACATTCAAACATCATAAGCATAGAGAAAAGAATACATACATATCACACAAAGATAATGGCCAAAGGAGGCATGCAAACAACTTAAATTTAACAAGTAAAGATCAAAAGAAGAGAGCATAATTAAAGAATTATGAAATGTGTGACTTTTATAGTAAGTTTACGCAAGATTAAACTTAAGGGTAACCAAGTAAGAAGATGAAACTTCATACACAAGAAAAGTCACCTAATTGATGAACAAAATCATCTAATGATGGATATTACTTGTCTTAAATCAAATTAGGTTGATAAAGATCAAGTAAGAGTGTAATGACATCTTATATATCATAGGGTGATGATGAAACCATCATAAGATATCAATCCTAAATTTAAAACCTCAAGAATTGTCAACAAGATGACATACTCAAGTATTATGATATATGGTAAAGTATAGTCCCTTTAATGCATAAAAGGTATATGATCTAAATAAATAAAAGTCAATGTTATTATATGTTATTGGAATTAACCAACTTCAATATACATTCATGGTACATGGAACAAAAGCTCATGAGGCAATCATTACACAATGATGCTTAAAACACAAGTAAAAAAAAGAGAATACAACTTCTTATGTATCACCGTGTTGGTTAGCAAGTGAGTTATTAACCAAGGATAAAGGAATCATGATAAATGATATGGTTAGAGAGGTTAATATCCAAGCATAAACAAAAAAAATATTAGACTCAAATTTCTCAATAAAGATACATCATACATCACACATAAATTAGGTCAAAACAAAGAATGTAGCTCCTAACTTGTTATCATGATGAATTGACAATGAAATGTCAATCAAAGAATCAAAGGATAATTGATTTATATATCATAAGACATGAGGTTAGAAGTATAAGTAAGGGGTTTTCATCCTTTTTGGATCAATGATACTCAATTTGAAATGTACAAACACTTTCTTCTAATCCATGATTACAAAAGATAAGTAAATGGCTTCTAAACAAATGTGAGATGTTAGATCACTTGAATGGTTCATAGACATGAACTCAAGGCTCTACACATTCTAATGAGAATAAGAGAAGAAGAAGTAATTTGGTTCCTTATAGGTTTCACAAGTGCATACCTTGTATCTCAAGCAACAAAGAAGTAAGTTCAAAATAGTAAGGCAAAAGTTCAACATGAAAAGTATGGAGAAAGGTTAATCTAATGGGATAAATTGATTCTCAAACCCTAGAGAGTTTATCCTTGAACTTATTATTCCCCAATCATGGATCAATACACAAAATAACTCAACAAAGTGACTCCAAATATCAATCCAAACAACCATAATCACATACAATATTTAAATCAAAGGGAAAATAAGAAAATGATCAATATACTCAAAACAAAAATAGTTCAAGCATCTTAATACCATCACAAATCAGAATCTAGTGTTACCACACATTCAAAGTTGGAGAAAAATAGAAAATGGAATTAAAAGATGGAGACTAGCTCCACAATGTATTCAAACAAACAGCCTTTACAAAAAAAATTTCAAATGAAAGAAAATTGATTAAGGAAAAAAGAAAAAAAATATTCAAACAACAAAAAACATCCCTGAGTATCCACATAATTTTTTCACATTTTTTAATACAATAAAAAGTTGAAAATAAAATTCAAATAGAAAGACTAGTTATAAACAAAGCCAAACTAGATACATTTCACCATAAAATGGATAAAAAACAACAAAACAGAAAATAAAAATGAGAAAAAAATATCACGATTTTCCTAAAATACAGAAGTATGTCAAACATGTTTCCATATTTTTATGTCACTGGAATACTATAAAATTAAATCAAAACTTGAAAACTAGCCTTGAAAGGCACTCAATGAAGCACACTTGACAAGAAATTTTCAAACAATTATAAAGTCAACATGGAAAATTATTGAAAAATCTTTTTTAGTGTCTCGACACATCCACAAGTGAACTTGGAATTTTCAGATCAAGGAAAGATAGAAAATGAAGGTGAAACTTCTAATCTAAGCAAGAAAAAAACCAAAATATATGTTTATCTTCAACTTTTTAAAAATCAAACAAAATATAAAATAAAAATGGTTTAAAAAAAACGTAATCATTGTTGGACTTCAAAAGACAAGAAAAATATTTTTGTATATTTTTTAGGTTAAGGACTCTATTAAAATAAAATCAAAATTTAACCTAAATCAAAAGTTTAAAGAATATAATGCATTCAACTAATTGATTTAATTAATACACCACAAAAATTATAAAAATAAAATAAAAATTATTTTCTTAAAATAAAAATTATTTTCATAAAATAAAAATTATTTTCATAAAATATACATAAAAAGAGACTTGGCACATTTTTTTGATAATTTTTGGATGAACAAAAGTATTAAAATAAATATAGAGGAATTAATTGTAACAAAATAAAAAAATAAAATATGAACATATCTATAACACCTATTATGAGGAAAAAACACTGCAAAAGGTTTCAGCAATGCTCAGTCACAAATCGACACCTCATCATCCTTGTTATAAGACAAAACCCTAATACGAATTTCAGTCCTAACAAGTCTGTTTCAGAGCCACATAACTTCATTGTATCTCAATGAATTTAGACGAAACTTGAATCAAAATTGATGATCGAACTTCAAAGAACACTATGACATAAATTTTTTTCATAATTCGTACAAGAATCATAGAGAAAACTTAGTACGAAATTCATGGTTCAAACATTTTTTCAGAAATTGAAAATGACAAATAAAGTTCAGTAATCTAGAATCCATATACTTCACACCTACTGTGCGGCCAACTAATGCACATGAACATGTATTAAACATCATAAAGCCAGAGAAAACATGGATACAAACATGAGAGATACGGTTAGGGAGTTCTTACCTTGGTGGAATAAATCTACACCTGCTTGAGGTCAAATATAGAGCTAGAAACCCAGAGATCCTCTTCTACATGCTTCAAAGATCTTGAACATAAAGAGAATAGAGGACTGGAACTTGAGATTTATAAGACTCAAAGCAAAACTCTTGAAGAGAAGAGAAATATGGAATATAATTTTTAAGTGTAGTCTTTAGCGTGTGATCAAATAGAGAGAGTGAGGTGCTTATAAAGAGTACCGAATGAGAGGGTAGTGAGGTATTTGTGCTCTTAAGACCGTTGGAGGGAATGTTTGACAATTCTATCAAAATGAGAATGAACCATGGTGATTTGCATTTCATGCCTTATTGCTGAGCATTTGTGTGCGTTTTGGTTGGTATATGATGTCACGGAAAAGGTGTGAGAAAGATAGTGGAAAACATCAACACACGAGAAGATATTTCTCATTTTGCAATCTTACCAAATTGGGAAAGAACTCCATAATATATGCATGGTGCGTGTGAGTTGTGTTTGGCCAAATGAAGTAAAGGAAAAAGGTGAAATGCATGTGAATAGAGAGTGTACAAAGTTTCTGCAGCCAAACTTCACTCAATTTTAAAAAAAACACAAACTGCTGCTACTTGGTTCAAGTATGGTGCACCACATTCAGCTCTAGCCTTATCCCTATATTTCTTGCATCTCTTGATATTTTGGCATGAATTTGGTATTATTAGATAGCTGAGGTGATGGAGATTAATGTTGATGTTGAAAAAAATGGAATGGAATCTTGCAAGTTACTTGAAAATAGGCACGAAAATTTGTTATGCTAAGCTGACCAGATGCTCGCGTGTGCTAGCTTCATGTCATGCTTGGCAACTTAGCTCCTAACACCAAAAACATTATCTCAATATCTCACTCACCATTGAAATAAAATGAAACAAACATTGAAGAAAAGTTATAGATCAAACATGGATTTTTATATTTGGTGTTAATCACTCATCCAAATAATGAATATTTTAAAGAGAAAAACAATGATGAACGTGTGCCCACAAACTATTTGATGAAATTCCAGGCCTCTCACACATGCTTGCTATCAAAATGACATCTTGTGGCTTCAAAATGTAAACATTATATCTCTCTCCAAAATGCACCAAATGAGATAAGCCTTGAATTAAAGTTGAAGAATAAGTTATAAACTTCATCTTTCATGTTTGGAAAATTTTGATTTGAGTCCAAATGAAACCTAAAAATGACCATGAAGAAATCTCATTTTATGCACATGACTTGAAATTTTTACTAAGTGTCAAAAACAATTTAATCCATATAACTTTCTCTTTTTTCACTTTTTGGACTTGAGCTCACAAAGACAATGTTGAAGAACTTTTCTTCCTCTTATGAGTTTCCATACTTAACAAATTTTCAATTTTCACCAAGATAACTTCATGAACAAGTTAACCTCAAAACTCTGCTTTCTCTTGAATTTATTCAACCATAGACCATATGATTTTGGAACATGATAATTAACCTCAACTTTAACCATAACTCCATTGTGTCAACAATTGAATTTTGTTGACTTTTGCTTAGATGATTGTTTTACCCCCATTTGATCATAGATGATTAAGGATATGTAGAGAAGCATGGAAACAAGTTTGCGTCAAAAACTAACAGAGATCCTAATTAAATCCAAAACCCTATTTTTGGCCCCTTTGTGCTAGGAGGTGATGCTCATGCTTCAAAACTTTAATTCCAAGGAACATAATGATAAATTCTTTGAACAAAGATGCCTTATATGACAATGAGAGGGTATTTCTTCATATTTTTTCCCACACAAGCATCAAACACTTGATTTGGTCAAAACCCTAATCTCTAGATATGAATCAAAGACCAATGATTCACTTCAATAATCTTGTAATCTTCAATCTTCTGATGAATCAATGAGACAATTGAGATGTCTTCAGGTATGCTAAACCATTGTAACTTGAGTGTCTCAAAGATTGAGGGAATGAGACTCTTCTTGCATTGATTATCAACACAACCCCCTTTCAATAGCTTGCAGAGGAACATGGTAGCCAAAATACATTGATCGTATCACAATGTATGAATGCACATGATGAAACATAAGCCTTTAAAGTTATAAAAATCAATAGGGTAAATTTTGGGGTGCAACACTAAGTAGGAATGAAATTTATCTAAAGCGAACACAACAAATAGAAGTTCTTTTTCTATGGTGGCGTAGTTCATCTCCGCATTGTCTAAGGTCGTACTTGTGTAGTAAATAACATAAAGTGTTTTATTCTTTCTTTGTCCTAAGACAGCGCCTACGACATATTCACTAGCACTGCACATTATTTGAAATGTTTTACTCAAATCAGGTGGTTGCATAATATGTGTGGTAATAAGAGAATTTTTTAGATGTTCAAACGCTTTAAAGCAATCCTCATCAAATATGAATTCGACATCTTTCATTAGTAAGCTCGTTAGTGGTTTGGTTATTTTAGAGAAATCATTAATGAATCGCCGATAAAAACCGGGCATGCTCTAGAAAATTACGACCTTCTCTAAATGTTTTCGGAGGTTGAAGGTTTTCTATGATTTCTATTTTTGCTTTATCTACTTCGATTCCTCTATCAGATACAACATGTTCAAGTAAAATTCCTTCTCGGACCATGAAATGGCATTTTTCCCAATTTAGCATTAGGTTAACTTTAACGCATCGTTCAAGCACCATTTCTAGGTTCGATAGACATCCTTCAAAACTTTTTTCACAAACAGAGAAGTTGTCTATAAATACTTTCATTATTTAGTCTATAAAATCAGCAAATATAGCCATCATACATCTTTGAAATGTTGTGGGAGCATTACATAGTCCAAATGACATTCGTCGATAGGAAAATGTACCATAAGGGCAGGTAAAGGTAGTCTTTTCTTGGTCATCAGGATGAATAGGAATTTGAAAGAATATTGAGTTTCTGTCTAAATAACAAAAGTGAGAATGTTTAGCCAATCGTTCAAGCATTTGATCAATGAAAGGTAGAGGGAAATGATCCTTACGAGTGGCTTTATTTAGTTTTATATAGTCTATGCACATCCTCCATCCAGTGTGGATTCGTTTTGCTACAAATTCACCTTTCTCATTACTAACAACTATAACACCTCCCTTCTTTGGTATAACATGTATTGGGCTGACCCAGTTACTGTCAGATATCAGTTATATAATTCCTGCTTCTAATAGCTTTTGTACCTCCTTTTTTACTAGATCACTTATACTGGGATTTATTCTTCTTTGATGCTCCCTCTCTAGCATAATATGATGCATACATATAGAAGGACTTATTCCTTTTAGATCTAAGATGTTATAGCCTAGAGTTGTCGGATACTTTCTTAAGACATGTAGTAACTTTTTGGTTTCTATCTGTCCTAAGTCAGCATTGACTATTATTAGGTGTTCAAGCTTGATGTCTAGGAATTCATACCTTAAGTTTTTAGGTAGTGTTTTAAGTTATATAGAAGGCTTCTTTGGGTTTAGCATTGGATTGGGCCCTCAGACTGTCATTTATGTATGGCTCACGCCAATTATTGTCTTCGAATATAGGAGGCGCTGGAATCTTTAGTACTTTAGTGTACTTAGATGGTTCTATCTCCATTTTTTCACGCATTCGACAATGACGTCTAGGGGGCAACATGAATCTTCTATAGCTGGAGCCTTTATAAAATTGAACTAAAATAAATTCAACTTTTTCTTCACCAAATTCAAAAGTTAGCTTTCATTTCTTGACATTTATGATGGCTCCGGTTGTGGCTAAAAAGGGACTTCCTAAAATAAAAGATATGTTGGAATCCCCTTTTATGTCCATTATCACAAAATAAGTAGGGATATAGAATTGACCTATACGAACGAGAATGTTCTCTAGCATGCCTATGAGAAATTTAACAGAACAGACTGCTAGTTGTAAAGACATTTTGGTTGGTCATAGTTCTCCTAAATTGAGTTTCTTGCATGTGGATAAGGGAATTAAACTAACACTGACTCTTAAGTCGCATTAATTCCAAGGTCTTTCAACTTAGGAGGCATGTTGTTTTGAAATATAGCGCTACACTCAGCAGTGAGCATAACTGTTTAATTATCCCCGAGCTTTTTCTTGTTGGATATGATTTGTTTAATAAATTTAGCATATGAAGGCATTTGCATAATAGCTTTTGTGAATGGTATAGTGATATTTAGCTATTTCAGAAGTTCTACAAATTTCTTAAATTGTCCTTCACTTTTAGTCTTAGCCAGTCTTTGAGGATAAGGTACATGTGCCTTATATGGTGGCGGAGGCACATAAGGTGGTTCTGTCTCTATCGCCTCTTGGCTTTTGTCTTCCTTTCCATCATCTTTTGGTACGTTTACCTTTTCAATTCCTTTACTAGAGTTTTGATACATGGATGGATTTTAGAGTCTTGGGTCAACTAGTTTATCAAGTTCTATTCACTTCGTAATTAAATAGCATTAGGATGACCTTTTGGGTTTGGTTGTGTTTGGCCAGGAAATGTTCCAGTTGGGGCTGCCATTGTTTCTTGTTGTTGGGCTACTTGGCAATTTTGAGTTTCTAACATTTTGTTATGATTAGGCAGAGCATCAAGTTTACTCGGCATTTGTTTCATCAGTTCACTCGTATAAGCATTTGATTTGAAATATTTTTTTGAAATTTTGGCTTTCAGGTCCCGAATGTCCTACGAGATGTCGAGACACCGAATACGACTTCAAAAACAAAAACAAGATGCATAAACAAAAATAGTAGTGCAGAAATTAAATAACACATGATATGTTTACCAAGCTCGGAACAACCTTCCTACTTTGGGGGCTACCAAGCCAGGGATGAAACCAACTAGATAGTGTCAATTTTCAGACCTTATAGCAAACCTCAAGTTTACAGTCCATGCACTTAATCACTATCCTTTGCTTAACTTCTACCTAAGACACAATTAGGTATGAGGCTCTCCTCAAATCCCTCTTCAATTACACTCACCAATTAGAGAAAACTTTAAACACAAGTAGAGAACAAAAAACAACTACAAGCTATACTTCTAAAACATGCAAGAATCAATGCTTGAATGCTTATGAGAATTGACACAAAATATATTCAATTCTTTATATGCTTTATATCAGGAAACTTGGTTCTAGAGTTGAATACTTTATATGCTTTATTGTTAGTAGTGTATCCTAGAAAAATTCCTTCATCGCTCTTGGCATCCAACTTCCTTCTTGGTTAACGGTCAGCTTGAATATAGAATTTACTTCCAAAGACATGGAAGTACTTAAGAATTAGCTTCCTTCCTCTCCATAATTAATACAAAGTAACTGAAGTTCCAGTTCTAATTGTCACTTTGTTGTGAATATAGAAATCAATGTTCATGGCTTCAGCCTAAAAGTGAAGGGGTAATTTTTTCTCATGAAGCATAACTCTTGCACACTCTTAAATAGTTCTGTTCTTTCTCTCAGCAACACCATTTTTTTGAGGAGTGATGGGTGAGTAAAACTCATGACTAATCCCCCTTAGATGCACGAAACTCTTCAAATTTACTATCTTAAATTCCTTCTCGTGGTCACTTCTAATTCTGACAACACCATAACGTTTTTCTTTTTGAATTTTATGACATAGTTCCTTGGACACTTAAAACACCTCATATTTATCTTTGATGAACTTCACCCAAGTGAATCTCTATTAGTCATCAACCACAACATAGGCATACCTTTTGCCTCCAAAACTTTCCACCTGCATAGGCCCCATCAGGTCCATATGAAGAAGTTCTAGAACTCTTGAGGTAGCCAGATGTTGAATCTTTTTATGGGACATCCTTCTCTGCTTCCCGATTTGAAATTCTCCATAAATTCTCACTTCATCAATCTTTAGTTTTGGAATATCCATAATAGCTTTCTTCGACAATATCTTCTTCATGCCCTTCAGATGTAGGTGTCAAAGCTTTTGATGCCAAATGTTTACTTCATCATCTTTTGACAATAAGCATGTTGATGGACATTTTCGATAATTCCATAGGTAGAAATTTTCCTTTGACTTGGTTTGCGACATGACCACTTCATTCTTATCATTTTTAATCAGGCATTCAGATTGAGTAAAGTTAACTTTGAGACCTTGATCACTGAGTTGATTGATACTTATCAGATTTGCTGCCAGCCCTTTTATAAACAACACATTATCTAGACTAGGTTGTCCAGCATAATCCACCTTTCCCACAACTTTGATTTCACTATTTGACCCATCTTCAAAGGTGACATATCTAGTGGCATGTGGTTTGATTTCCGTTAAAAATCTCTTAACTCTAGTCATGTGTCTGGAGCATCCACTATCAAAATACCATTCTTCTCTAGTTGGAACTTTGAGAGAAGTGTAAGCTATGAGACCATATAAGTCATGGTGAAAGCTCCTCTTGACATTTCCTTAGAGTTATCATCTTTCCTTCTGTAAGGGAATCTATAGATGGGATACCCATACATTTGGCAGCAAGTGGATTTTCTATGACCAAGCAATCAACAATGGCGATATCTCCATGGCTTATACATGAGACTATGATATCTTCCCAGAAGTCTTGGATGATGTTGGGACATGTGTCTTGACATCTTTGGTTCTTGTTTAAACTTTTGAGGAACAAACTCCACAACTTGCTTATGGTTCCTCTCAACTTGATCATTGTAACATGGTCTCTTCATATTTTCAGTTTGAAGGATCTCATTCAACATAGCAGTGCCATTGTTTAGAATTATCATAGATTTGGTCATATTGTCAAACTTTAATTTTTGCAATATTAGCTCCTCTCTAAGATTTGTAATGATAGATATGTGCTCTTCTTTTTCTGCCTCAAGTTTAGCAATAAGTATCTTTTGCTCCATAATTATTTGACCCATTCTCTCATTTTTAGGCACATATTTGTGAATCCATTAGCCAACTCACTTACCAAGAGTTCCCCAACATATGAATCTTTATCATAAGTACAATATTCTTGATCAGATCCATAAATTTTAGTCAAGGAAGACACCTGCTTGGATGAATCTTCCTCATGATCATTTTCAGATTATCCATCAGACCATGATACAGACAATCTTTTTCTTTGCTTTTTGAGATAGGTAGCACATTCAGTTCTTATGTTCCCATACTCCTCACATTCATGACACTGAACATCTTTCTCTTGGTTTGGCTTTTCTTCAAATCTTAGCTTTCTTCCCAGGTCCTAGTTTTTGTTGATGTCATATGACATGTTCTTAGCACCCAACCTTGACTTCCTTAACACTCTTCTAGATTGTCTTCCCAGTAGCACGAGATCCTTAGATATTCTTTCTGAGTTCATGTTTCGTTTATCCTCCAAGTCTTCAGCATTAGAATCACAAGCTACGCTCTTCTTCTTTTCATGTTTTTCAATGATATCAGAATCAAAAGTTTTAAGAGAACCTACAAGCTCATCAACTGTCACAGTGCTTAAACATTTAGATTCTTCAATAGAAATCACCTCCATGTCAAATCTCTTGGGAATAGATCTAAGCATCTTCCTGACTAGGTTATCCTCTGATATCTTCTCTCCCAGGTCTTTTAGGTAATTAGAAATATCTAGAACAGTCATGTGAAAGTCCTGGATACTTTTATCCACATTCATCTTCAAGTTCTCACATTTGGAGGAAAGAAGCTGAAGCTTTGACAATTTAACCTTAGGATTTCCTTCATGAACTTTCTTTAAGGTTCCCATTCAACTATTTCATTCTTACAAATCTTTATCAGCTGGAAAATATTTTTATCAACTCCATTGAATATGGAGTTCAATGCTTTAGATTTTTCTTGAGATAACGTCTCATCATTATCATCCCATTATTCTTCAGGCTTCCACACATCAATGAATTTTCCTGCTGCATCCACAACCTTCGGTGGATCCCAACCTTTGACAACATTTCTCCAAGCCTTGAAACCTAAGGACTTTAAGAAGGTTTCAATACGAGGTTTCCAACTATCATAGTTGGTCCCATCCATAATAGATATTTTAACCACAGTTCTTCCATCCTTGTCCATTGCACCAGAAAGCATATTGCCTAAATCTCACCCAGAGTAAAAGAAGGATGCCTGCTGTGATACCAATTGAAATTCCAGTTTTTAGATCCCGAATGTCCTACAAGATGTCGAGACATCGGTCCGACTTCACACACAACAACAAGATGTATAAACAAAAATAGCAGTGTTGAAAGTAAATAACACAAGATATGTTTACCCAGTTTAAAATAACCTTGCTACTCTGGGGGCTACCAAGCCAGGGATGAAATCAACTAGATAGTATTAATTTGCAGACCTTACAACAAACCTCCAGTTTAAATTATACGCACTTAATCATTACCATTTGCTTAAATTCTACCTAAGACACACCTAGGTAAGAGGCCCTCGTCAAATCCCCCTTCAATTACACTCAGCAATTGGAGAAAACTCTAAACACAAGTAAAGAACAAAAAACAACTTGAAGCTATACTTCCAAAACACGCAAGACTCGATACTTAAAAGCTTTTGAGAATTGACATACAATATGTTTAATGCTTAAAAGCTTGTGAACATCTAACATGAATTTTACAAATACATCTTTAAGTTCCACCTAATACTAGGTATACACCAGTATATTTATAACTTTATTCTAGACTAGGTTGGACTTCAAAATCGCAGTAGTGAGGCTGCATAAAGTCTGCAAAAAGTCCTCCAAGAAAATAGGTCTTCAATCATTAGTTTCCTGATAAATCTCCATATTTAGAAACTAATTAAATCTTAAAAAACCAATCACAAAATATTCTGATCAATCAATCTTAGACACCATATAAGTTAACTGAATATTCCCTGAATATTCAAAAGCTACAAATCTGCTGACTCACACTATCAGCTTGCTGCAGATGCGATGTCATATTGAAATAGAATGTTGAAACATCTCGTACTAAAATGTAAGCCAACCTTAATTTCAGAGAAATAACACTTTTTTTGTTGAACTTGAGCATTCATAAAGTTTTCCATCATAATCTCTAGGTTTGACTTTCTAGGTGTTTGTGGAGAGGATGGTGCTCCTTTTTTTTATAACCAGGAGGAATATCAGGCTCTGTGTTTGGAGGAAACAAAGCATTATTATTCTTATAGGAAATGTTCAGATGGTTTCTCCATCCAGGATTGTAAGTATTTGAATATGGGTTTCCTTGACTGTAGTTTACTTGGTCAATAGGAACACCAGCCAATAGCTGACATTCAACATTAGTGTGCCCAAGGGTCTCACATAATTCATAATTCCCAAGGGTCTCACATAATTCATAATTTGGTGTTTACAGCAACTACGCTAGTTGTAGGCGGTGTTATGGCTAAGCTTTCAATCTTTTAAGTAAGTACATTCGCTTTAGCATTGACGCGGTCTATGCCATTGACTTTGTACATTCCTCCCTTTCGAGTTGGTTTTTATATAATAAAGTGTTCACCTCCCTATTGGAAATGATTCTGAGGCATGTTCTCGATGAGTTCATAGCCTTTGTCATACAGCTTATCCATTAAAGCACTGCCAGCTGCAACGTTCAAGTTAATCTTAGTGTTGTACAATAGACCATTGTAGAGGGTATGGGTAATCATCCATTGCTCCAATCCATGGTGTGGACAAAGCCTTATCAAGTCTTTGTATCTTTCTCAAGCGTCGAAAAAAGATTTATTATCTTTCTGCTTAAATTTGTTGATTTGAGCTCTTAGCATAGCCGTCTTACTCGGTTGGAAATATCGGGCTAAGAAGACGTTCTTTAATTTAACCCATGAGGTAACAGAATTGGATGGTAGAGACTAGTGTCAAGCTCTAGCTCTATGTCTTAATGAAAATGGGAAAAGATGTAGTGTTTGCGTATTGCACAAATATTGACAAGTATAAGTTTGGATCATCCGTAGGACTTCCTGAAAATTGGTTTTGTCGAACGACTGATAATAACAAAGGTTTCAACTCGAAATTGTTTCGGTTGATGGCAGAAGCAGCAATGTTGTTGTGTGGTTCCTCTTGCGATGGAACAACATAATACTTCTAAGGACGGTTTTGTGGTCCTTGAGCCATAATAGGTTCTGGTTCTGAATCTAATACAGAATCTAGGTAAGGAATAATAGGGTCTGAAAGATTGTATCTAATACAAAAATCGTTAATTCGGCGTCTTAAGTTAGCAAATGCTCGATTTCTTCAATTTTCGGCTCTAACTCTTTGCCTTGAGAGTGAGTGCATGGCATACAATCAGAAAATTAAAAAGAAACAATAAATTTCCTTAGTCTATACTACACAACAAAAGAATCATAATATTGACTAAATTAGACCCCGACAACGGCGCCAAAAACATGATCACGACTTTATGAGTTTTTCAAAATATGTAACTGCAAGTATATAGTCTATCACGTAATTTTAAAAGATTATGGAACCCACAAAGACTAATAATGAAACTAATGTTATCTATGTTGCAGTGCAAAGCTATGGCTAAGGGTTAAAATGACAACAACGAGAATAAAAATATTAGTTTCTAAAAGTTTGAAAATAATGAAAAAACTAGTTCAAAATATGGATTCTGCGTTCTAAAGGGACTTTTATAATACGGGTGCTAATTAAGATTAAACCATAATTCCGTAGAATATATCAACTCAAAACTTTGTCTCACACTCTCACGTTATTAACAAGAAACACACTTCCTAACCATAGGATTTTGCTCTCGCTCTCCCGTTAATTAAAAATCATATTTTGAAATTCAATAAAATTCTAAGCGATGCCTAAAGCTCTCTCGTTGTTTTTAGGATCGATGCATATTTTCCACTATCCAATCCATTCCTCACACTCTCGCGCTATTAGGATGAACTTTAGTTTATTCCTCACTCTCGTGTCGAAACAACAAAACATGCAATTTGGAAACTAAAACCAAAACAATCATATATTCAAAATTGTGCACCTAAAGTTTTCTACCGAGTCTCGTCGGTGATGAAGGTCCTCATACGCCAATCTCAAACATAATTAGTTAGACATATTTTTTCCTAAGACTAACATGTTAAAACATAGTAAGACAAATAGTAGAATGTTAAGAAACAATTAAAGGCTAATATAAGTAAAAGCAATAAAATAATAAAAACCTGAATAATAAAGAGACAAGACTAAAATGAAAATTCCGACAGGCTTGTAATTATGATTCAAGAATACAGTATAGAGGAAAACAAAAAAAAAGTAACAAGTGTGATAATCCCTCAATGTGAATAAGTTTTAAATAAGTTTTAAATAATTTTTTTGAAAAGTTAATTTTATTTGGGGATTGTTGTACCCCAAAATTTTCCCTCTCAATTTCTCAAGAATTATCTCAGAAGATCTCCATTGATTCAAGACTGCACAAGGTTTGATCAGCTGAAGACACCTCCTCAAGCACTGATGACTCAAAATTAGGGTTTGATTTTGTATAAGGAAATTTTGACTCTTAATGCTACATATGAATTTCATGGATCATTTTGGACTTCCAAGATTTCTCATGTCAAGTTTCAAGCTTTGGATCACATTTCTGCTCAGTCAATTGATCAGTTGACCTAAAATAAATTATATTGGGGGAAAAGTAAACTATGGTTATTTACAGTCAAACTTCATAATTTTTTATCCATATCAACATTTTAAACCCATATATGGAAATTGATCAAGTTTGGATCATAATTCTTCAATAAATTTGATCAGATCATCAAAAGGGCAAAATGGTCAAAATTAGGGTTTTGACTAGGAAGGTTCAATTTTTGACTTTTGACCTAACACATGACTTGTTGATTTGAGACATGATATCAAGTTTTCAAATGCATCATTGTGACCTAATGGAATGGCTTAAAACATTCCCCATAGATAAATTGATTGATAGTTGAAATTCAGTCAACTGATGAAAAATCAACTAGTACACTGAAAAGTCAAACTTTGACTTTTTTATCAAAATCAAGTTTCAAAAATCATATTTCACCAAGACATGTCAAAATATGAATTTTGTTCATCAATAAATCAAAAAGTCAAAATTCACTTTGAAAAGTCAAAATTTCCAAGACTTAGAAAAATTTCATCATGATGCAAGGTGATTCAAGAATTTACATCAAACTTTACTTTTTTTCATAACTTTGTGCCAATTTTTCATCATGATGAAAGGTGATTCAAGAAAAACATCCAACATGAAAGTTGTAGATCTTAATGACATCTAAATCTTTTTAGAAGGAATCAAGTTCTAAAAATTCTTGGATTTTAAGTTATAAATTCATGAAGACATGTATATGAAACCTAAAACACTTAGTGAAATTTTGCCCTAGTTAGGCAGATTTTTTACCTAACTTCTTGGCCAAGTTTCATATAGTTCCAAATTAAATTTTCAAAAATGTACAACATGAAAGTTTTTGAGCATGTTACAAGCTTTCTAAAAAGTCCCAGAAATCATTAATATCATGCTTGAGCTAGAAGTTTCGAAGAGATGAAGATGGCCTCATAAACTTGAATTATAGGTCATTTTCTTGATGAACACTTGAGAAAATATCAAACTATTTTGCATAAATCTTGCTTTTCAGGCTTCAAACTTTCTAATCACTTAACAATTAAATGTTTACACAACTAATAGAGCCATTGTCCAAACATTTAATCCATTATCCAAGTTGCATTTCCATTTATGGCACAAAGTTACCATTCCATTCTTGAAAAGTTGCTTTAATAACAAAGTCAACTTGTCTTGAGCTTCTAACTTGTTTGTTCAGCAGACACTCAACATAGAAATTCAAATGAACATGTTTAAAGCTTGTAACCACTCTAGATAGCCATGTATTATGCATTGGGACAATGTGTATCAAGCTTGCTTAAAAGACAAGCCAATGAGCCATAACATGTGAACTTGTACTTCTGATCACCCCAAGCTCTCAAAACCTTTTCCTATAAATTGAGACACTATTATGCAACTTAGGACACAATTTTGCAAGCCTGAAAACTCTCCCAAACTCCCACTAGCCAGAATTTGCACACAAACTCCATTTTTGTGTAGGTTCTGACCTTGAACTTATATCTTCTATTTCCATCGTGTGTTTTCCCTCAAAATTATTTTAAAAGCTTCCTTACATCAAATACAACTCATACTTGTCCTTGTTTCCCAACTGTAACACCATCTTCTTCATCTTCCATAACTAAAAACAGAGCATTACAAGTGGACTTCTCCAGATAATTTCAGCCACTCTCCAATCAAGTTAATCATTGCATTAACTTCCTGGGGACTCAACGAAGCCAACCTGATTATTGCAGCACCTTGAAAGAAGCACCAACTCAAAACACGAATTCCATTTTCAAGGTGAGTTTTCTAACTTTTGAACTTTTCATATAGGCATCATTTGATTTCTATTTGTGAAGACAAAATGTAGATATCATAGCCTTGAAACTAACCATGTCCTTAGATTTCATTTATATTGCTTGAGTAGTTAGAATTTTGAATCTGAATATCCTGGAAAAGTTAGGTCAAAATTTGGTATCATTAGAAATTCTCATTCATCTCTGATCTATAGCTTTAGTTATCTACATTTCTGGAATTGTGACGAAATTTTACACAACTTTTATGTTTACATTTTCCATTTTGGATGAGAAATGAATGAGTTACAGGGATTTTGGCTCAAGGTTGAAGATGAAGTGAATATTCAGAACATAGTTTATGTTAAGTTTAATTGAATTTATTCTATGAACGGATGAAACAGACCACCCTAGTGGTACAAATAGCGCGCTCTAAATCCTTTCCATGTAGAAGGTCCTGGGTTCGAGCCCCAGCGAGACCTTTTGCATTTTTTTCACATATTTCTTGTTCTTTTTTTGTTTCGCAGCGCATTGGACTTCTTGGTGTTAGGCCTGGCTCACTTTAATGCACAACACCCCCATCTTACTTATTCCATCGCAGGCTCAATGTTTTTATTTTCTTTTCTTTTGCTGACTAACAAAACACTATAATAGGCCAAACTCAAAAACTGTTTTACTCCTAAACACCCCAAATTCAAATTTCACCCCCTTGACTTTTAACTTCTATATTTTATTTTCTTTTTCTTTTTATCCTTTCTTTTAATATTATTATTATTAATATTATTATTATTATTATTATTATTATTATTATTATTATTATTATTATTATTATTATTATTATTATTTATCAATAATAAAATCCCAAAATGTTTTTATTTATTATTTAGGTATTAATATTTATTTTGTTTCTTTTAAAACAAAAAAAAAATCTTAAACAAATTTAATTTCTTAAATAAATTAGTAATTAGGCTTAAGTTTAATTTATTTTCTTTTAATTAAAAAAATTAACTTAGAACTTAGGTTTCTTTTAATTAATTTTCATACTAACTTAGTTTAATTAAAGAATTTTTTTGACAAATAAAACCCTAATAAACTTGTTTTTCTTAATAAATTAATTTCTTTTAACTTAATCTTAATTTTCTTATTCTTAGCTAGTTATCTTCTTTTAAGTTAATTAAAGCAAAAAAAACATTTTTCTTAAACAAAATGCATTTTCTTCTCCATTCATATCTTTGTATATTTATTCATTCTTGTACATTTAATTCTTGTAAATATTCAATATGGTTGTAATAGATAATTAGGATTTAATTTCTTGCAATCCCCATTTGTAAATTTGTATACCCCATCCCCTAATTATGTAATAACGTAGAACATTTACTTTCCGCAATTTATCGCTTTCATATAATGTTAGTAATTAGGAATTGTATGGCAAGATGAAATCAATCTTAGAAAACCTAATTCAAGATTAAACCAAGTATGAAATACAAAACACTTGCACACTTACACCTCTATGGTTAACTCCACTCGTTTCCTTGAGTAAAATGGTCATGATATACATGTGAGACATCTTAGCAAAAAAATAAAAAATACAAGATCATAATCCCTCGATGACGCTACAAATGTTGCCTTACAAATGATCTTAGTCCCTTAAGAAAAATGCTAAGATATCTCACAAAATTGCTTTCTATGACTATACGATGACCCACGCCCATCCCTTTACATCCAAAGATAAGGCTACTTACCAATCAATGGTGAGATAGTAATATCAAAGGAAGAGAGAAATGAACAAAAGACTTTTGAGTAGGTAGAACGTTCTTAGTTACTTGCTCACAATCCATCTTCAAAAACAAACATATTTTCAAACACACCAAACACTTTCAAAAACATGAAATATTTTCAAAAGTCCAACACTTTGTATGCATTTTTATAGAGGCGAGAATCATTACAAAGTTTGCCTAAACGAATGTGCTTTTCAAAAATACTTTCAAAATCCACCACAAACGCATTTCAAACAA
Source organism: Vicia faba (assembly GCA_948472305.1). Classification (NCBI taxonomy): domain Eukaryota; kingdom Viridiplantae; phylum Streptophyta; class Magnoliopsida; order Fabales; family Fabaceae; genus Vicia; species Vicia faba. The sequence continues at coordinate 987,079,242 of OX451739.1, forward strand.
AGAAATTTCAAAGTGATCTAGCAAGCAACTAAGAGCCCATAGATAATTATGGATGAAAAATGTGTTAACACCTTCCCTTTTCATAACCTACCCTCGAACTCAAGAAAAAATCTCAAAGGCCTTTCCTGTTCTTTTCACCCTTTCCTTATTGAATAAAAGAAAAGTCGGTGGCTACTCTTGCTATCTGCAATAATTGTGATCAAACGCAAAACAACCAAGTCAGTTCTCCCACCGTATTACAGGGATCTATTCAACCCCTTCTATATCCACTTTCGTAGTCTAACAATATTAGTAACAGAGGTAAATTTGCTTCTTTTGTTGAACTGATGCTCTTCTTTCACTCCTTTTCTATTTTGCTTCCGAATCTGTGATGGATGAATCTTATAACTACAAAACATACGGAAACAAAGTAAAATGCAATAAAACATGATAAAATGTTGGATCAAATTAATGTTGGGCCCAATTTGTGGCAAAGAGGCCCAATTCAGATTGTGGCAGTAATTAAAAAATTAAGAAGCATTAAGTATTAAAATTGTTTGTTATTTTTAGAATAAATAATAAACAAATTTCTTTGTTAAAGGGGGAAATGTAACGCTTTTTTATTTAAGAGTTGTTTTAAAGTTTGTTTTTTTGTTTTATTTTTCAAAGTTTGGTGTTTTGGGTGAAAAGGCCAATTGGGCCTGGTTGTATTGAAAATATAATAAAATGTCTTTGCTGTAAATGCGAGCTGGGGTGATAAAAGAAATAATGATGGCACAATCTTTTACAATAAATATTATTGTCATTCATTAATCATGATTGATAAAGTTTTATTAAAGAATGTTATTGGGCTAAATAATTAAACTAACGCGCAAGGCCGAATTGAAGTTAAAACAACCACTATTGTATTCAACCCAAAATTTATACGCAATTCTTGCAATTAACTGGTACTATAGAGATCATGATTAAAACACATCGGAAATAAAATATTAAAATAAATAGTCCAAACCCAAAAAATTTACTAAAAACGAGATCCAAAAAATCAATTATACAGAAAAAAAAATATTTTTTATATTCTAAAACAAAAATTACAGCATAATAGAATCTCTATTGTATCAAATCCATATCCATATTACAACAAAATCCAGAATTGCTGTAAACAAAATAAATTACAAATGAATCAAATATTTTTTCTCAATTAATTTACAGCATCATGCTAATTGTAACAGCAAATTCATCAAGAACCAAGAACTAAAGAAACCCTATAAATATCTATGAATTAACAGTAGATAAGGGAGAGGCGGATTTTATAGTAAACAAAAATACGAAGATATGGGACGAAGAAGAGAAAACCGTGAGGCTTGACGAAGAACAAATATCCAATTGTTGTTGATGAAAAACAAGAGGCGATTGGGGTTTCAATATCTGAAACCCTAATCGGCATCATCTCCGCCATGCCTCCAACCATCGTGCTCCATCAATCCTTATACCGCTACCTGCAAAAGTCAGAGAGAAGGGATTAAAGAGAAAATCAGACAGCAGTTCTGAATCAGGAATTGCAAAAGGGTAATTGAACTTAGCTTGTTTTTCTTTTTAATTGTTTATTGGGGGATTTGGGGTAAGGTTGCTTACTGCGCCGTCGCCGTGAGTGGATATCTAGGGTTTTGAAGAAGAAAGGGATAGAGTAGTGAGAGAGAGAGAGAGGGCTAGTTACGGTAAGTGAAACCATTGTAAAATGAGATAAAAACAAACTCATGTTCCATTATAATCTAGTACATACGCGTACCTCATAATTATCATGTTCCTTCAATCTTATGTGTTACATTTTCATCAGACGGCCATAGTCCAAGTCACCATGATAGCCTTCATACTCCCTCGCAACACCTAATCTCACTAGCTCACTCCAAATTGTGCAGTTGGGCCTAGCCTTCTACTTTTCACACCACCCTCAACTATTTTACGAAACCATCAAAGCAATTCACACCCCTATCCATAATTATATTTGGGCCAACCCATCATAACTATTAGAACCCCTACTTTTACTAGCATAACTAATAATACACCCCCCTGAAATTTAAGTAAATATTTTATTTTTTTTAATTCTAATTATTTTCTATTTCTATCTTATGATTTTTATATTTATGTTTTATGCTATTCTTTTTTTATATAATAATAATAATTAATATTAATTCTTATTTGCTATAATATTATTATTTATATTATCATAAGTAAATTATATTTTATTTGAAAATTCACATATTATTTTTCTATATATATTTGCATCAAATATTTTCTAATCACGCATTAATAAGATATTTTGCAATTAATACGATTAAAAAATACTAATAAATCTCAAACTATTTTTTGCAATAAACTAATCTAAACAACTTTTTTTTTGCAAAAGGGTTTCAAGCAGATTTTGATTAATCGGGCATTTAGACAAAATCTCCACAATCACTATTCCCGGTCAAATGCAAGGTGATTTAAAATATATTTGCAACTCCTAAAAAACACCAACCCCATACGAACTACGAATTGGGACTCTGATTCCTCATAAGAGGATACGTAGGCATACGATCAAAAATCGTGGCGAGTTCCCCTATTAAAATTTAAAACCCTATTTTTCCTGAACCTAAATATAAAACCTAGTATCCTTGTGAAAAAGGTAGATGAAAGGTGCCTAACACCTTCCTTTCGTCTAATAGAGTCAGAAACTTAGAATCTCTGTCTCTGCGAATTAAGGTTTCCTATTAGATGCCCTTCCTTAGGATAAAAACTAATAGTGGCGGCTCTATATTTAAAAACTAGTCACAACACTAGCTACCTAAAAGCCTTAAAGATTCTTCGTCAAAACCACACTCGAGGAACGCCTTCATATAAATCAACTGAGCAGTATAACAGTGCTCCCCAACTGCCATCAAAATGAAACTCCCGTCCTTATTCACGCACTTGGCAGGGGAGAAACCCTCAACAAATTCCACGAGCTTCCCATAAGAGAGCAGGTACTCAGTGTCAAGCTCATCAGGCTTTACGGTATATGTGTCGGTCCCCTTTTCGAAATGATTCCTCTGCCATTTGAGTGGGAACTTTTTTGAAGTCTTATCACTTTGCTTCCATCCTCAAGCTCATCTACACGGTCATACAAGGAGTCCATAATTGCCTTAGAAAGAGGTTTAGAAACATAATATATCTCCTTGAAGGAGCTAATATAGTTCATGTACATTCTGAAAAGCTTCTTCGGCTGCTTGAAGGACACCCAATTGTGTCTTCCATTGGCAGACTGCCTCTGAAGATGAAAAACTCTGAAAAATATGGGTAGGGTGGCATCGATATTGAGGTACTAGCACACGAGCTCAAACACCCGCACAAACGCTAGCGCATTTGGGTGAAGGTGGGAGGGCACCAACTCCAACCATGTAAAGATGCCCGCGTGGAGACCACTGAAGGGCAAGCGAATTCTCGCTTATTTAAAAGAAAATTCGTAAATTGGGAAATGCAACCTCGGGAATGCCAAGCATATTCGACTGGTGGGTTTGGGGCGCAAGGGTGTCTAGGATGCAGGGGAATCTTCTTCTCGGTCCTCGACAACATTAAATGCATCAGAGGAGGCGAAGGGAAATCTCAAGGAAATCTCTAAGGGTTATTGCCCCACCCAATCTAAATCATTGTTGCCTCCTCATTGAGAAGATCAACTTCAGCAGTTCGTTGGGCCATTTTACCTAAAAATTAGGGGGAAAGTGAATTTGAAGGTAAGATTAAATCCACCCTTCCACCGCAAATCAAGTGAAAGGGAGAAGAAAGGCTCAAGGACATGTCCTCAACCAAGGCCCTTTTCAAAAAGAAAAAGATCTTGACAGGAGATACAACTATTTCACGCGAGGCTCTCCATGACACAAAGGCGAGCACAAATTTCCCTTTTGGGGGAAATCTTCCCTTCACAAACCCAGTAGAAGCCCATGATTCCTCATCTAGAAACCCATGAACTTTGTCGCAAACCCCATGAGACTTACTAAGAAATTCATGCACTCATCGGAAACCTTATGAAACTCGACAAAAAACTCATGCGTCCAGTTGTAAATTGATAAAAGGATTCATGGCCACTAGAATTTCTAACAAGAACCAGCATAGGGACATAACACTTACTTAGAAGGAAAGGAGTAGATAGAGGTAACGATGACATTGAGAGCGGCGGAGACGATGACAAACACAAGAGAAATGGGAGATAAGGAAGAGAGCAAAAATTTGTAAGCACTTCTAATGAACCTCTCCTTACCCTTTTATAGACAACCGCACGGGGAAACGCATGGTAGGTCATCATTGCCTAGGCCCAAGGTTGTCGTAGGCTATAATGACGCATTATCTAGCCATCACGTATGGGATACAAAATGATTTGACATTTACTCTAAAGAGAAATGAATATTCCTTTACGCCAAGCTTACGGGACAACTCCCAACACTATGATGGTCAGGTATGCACCACAAGACTCTAGTGTTACGCATCCCGGTTGTCGGGCGCACAAGCACCCACCTATTGATGCTTCTCACCAGCAGATTCTCACAAAGAAATAGTACCTGATCATAGTCGAGCATAACAAGCGAATGTAGAATATCCCATATCATCGGTCACTCTCAATGAATTCCAGTAGCATTCCCGTGAGCACCACCTTAAAAAGTTGGTAATAAACCCACCTTGTCGAGAAGGAACGACAAGTCATTCTGGTAAAATTCCCTGAAGAACATATCCCTGAGAAACTCAAAGGAATTTATGACTAAAACACACTTCAATGGTTGGTTGCCCAAATGATGGTCTGTCACATCTGAAACCCTTCCACCTCGACGAGCAGGATGACTTTGGGTCATTACTCCTTCTCCTAGGAGCAACGACTCGGGAGGCTCCAATTCTGGACTGGGCCCGGGCATGACCCAATTCTCCCTCGCGCCAACAATGGCCCAATTGATGGCGCATTCTCTTGGGGTCCAATACGGACATGTGTTGCCTACATGCCCCTCATCGGGGGACAGGTCATCAATGTGTTATGTACTCTTTGTTGTCGTTACGCCCTTTGTAACAGATGTAGACAACCCACTATCCAGGAAGTCCACAGAGAACTTGAACTAGGATGATGAGCATGTGTTGCTCATTCTCTCTGCCACATGAGAATTCTGGCAGCCATACATTATGGGTGTGGATACTCAACCCATAATGGAGGCCTTGGCCCAATGTTGGGGGCACTATAAATACTCTTTTTCACTAGAGGGCCAGGACTTCCGTTCAGCCTCACCAATTCTGTACTTGCTCCCTTTTCACTCTGAACCTTACTTTGGCATCAGAGTACCTTGTAGGTACACCACCCCTTTTCTCCAACGATCATAGAACTAAAGTGTTGCAGGCCACTGGAGATTCTTCCTATCCTGGTAAGATCACAACCTATGGAGTAAGAACAAAAAAAATCCTTCAAGAAAGATATGATAACATCATGATTATTGTATCAGAATGTTTATGTCCACTTCTACATTTCTGGTTATTTTATAGGTCAAATCACTTCGATCATATATGCATCTTCCTTGAAGAATTTTGTATCGATATTGTTGTACCCCAAAATTTTCCCTCTCATTTTATCAAGATTTTTCTCACAAGACTGCTTGGACTCCAGACAGGATTAGGGTTTGCTCAGCTCAAGACCTCATCTTGCACTGATGACCTGAAATTAGGGTTTGAGTTTGCACAAGGATTTTTGGACCATCATTGCTTCTTGTGACTTTCATACACCACCTTAGACCCCTAATATTGCTCATACCAAGTTTCAAGTCTTGAATCACATTTTTGTCCAGTTAATTGAATAGTTAACCTAAAAATCAGCTGTATTGGGGAAAAAGTCAACCATGGCCAACTTACAGTAAAACTTCATAATTTTTTATCCATAACAACACTATAGTCTCCTATGTACCATTTTATCAAGTTTGGATCACAACTCCTAAAGAAATTGATCAGATCATCAAAAGGGCAAAATGGTCAAAATTAGGGTTTTGACTGAGAAAGAGAAATTTCTGATTTTTAACCTAGCCAATGACCAATTGGGTTCAATCATGATTTCAGGGACTCAATAGAATCATCTTGACATAATCACATAGTTCAAAAGATCTTAAATGCATAGGATTGACAGATGAATTTTGCAATCAACTGATCAAAAGTCAACTATAAACTGAAAAGTCAAACTTTGACTTTTTGGTCAAAATCAAGTGCCAAGGGTAATAATTCATCAAGATATGTCAAAATATGAAACTTGTTGACCAAGAAACCTAAAATTGCAAATTAGGGTTTTAATTTGAAAATTTTTCATAACTTAGAAAATTTCTAAGTATGGAAATTTTCTTATTTTTTCCCAACTTTCCACAACTTTTTCACCATGATGCATTTGGATTCAAAGAAAACTTCCAACATTAAAGTTGTAGTCCTCCATTAAATATAAAACATTTATTCACAAAGTTTTCCCAAAATATGCTTGGATCTCAAGTTATGATTTTGTGAATAGGGGTCCATAAACTTTTTAACTTAGTGAAATTTTGCCCTAGTTTAGGCAGGTTTTTGACCTATCTTCATGACAACTTTTCAACTAGTTCCAAGAGGTATCTCAAAATGCATTACAAGGATGGATTGTAGAGCATGTCAAAAGCTTTCCAAAATGTCAAAGAACTCTCCAAGATCATTTGTGGTTAGGGAGAATCAAAGAAGAGAAAATGGCAATTTGTCACTTTTGTTCAAGCCATTTTTACAATGCTTCAAGTTGCAAATCAGTTCCTAGCATGCTTGTACCTTACATTACAGGTCCTAATCCATTCTAAACTCCATAAATGAATGCTAACTCAATGGACAATGGCTATATTTTGATCTTTGGAGCATTGTACAAAAGATTAATCCAAAAATGGCATAAAGTTCACAATACTACTTTGATAAAGCAAGCTTTTCCAACTTTATCAACCTTGAGCATTGGGTTTGTTCTGGTGGTGCAGACATTTTCCACAGGAATTAAGCAATGTTTACCAACTATTATCAGACCTCAAGCTAGCCTGTACAGGCCTTGGGCATTGTCACTTCAACTTTTCTTCAAAAGCAAGCAAATTGGAAAAAGTCAAGAGAATTGGTCCATCTGATAAAGAGAAGACTTGGCTTCATTCTAAAAATCTTCAGAAACTTATCTCAAGTAAATACACGAATCCATAGCATTTGAAATACTCCCAAACAAAAAAAACCACATTTCTGCCCAAAACAGGGCAGCCTCTACAAAATGAAAGCCATTTCAATATTGGCTCGTGCGTTTTGCTTTGTAACACTTCAAACACCTTTCATACATCACATCTAAACTATCCAGGCCCTTGTCTTGCAACTGTAACCCCTATTTCAAACATCACCATTTTCATTTTGGAAGGTTGTAGGTTGACTTCTACAAGGAGTTTCAGCCATCTACAAGGCCAGCTAAGCATTGGAAAAGCTTGAGGGAACTTCAAGGAAGCTCACACGATATTCAGGCCTCACTCAAAGTTCCCACATTGCCATATCCAAACTCATCTGAACAAGGTATTTTTCAAATCTCCATCTCCTCATTTAGGCATCCTTAGGTCACGATTTGTGAAGCAAAGATGTAGTCCTTAACTTGCTTAAGTTGTACATATGCATAATTGTTATTTATATTAACTGAGTAGTGAGAATTTGAAGCTTAAAGTTCATGAAAAATTTAGGTCAGAAATTAGGGGTGATAAAATTCTCCATGATCTTTGAGAGTTAGATTATGTTTTTTATATCACTAGAATCGTGAGATCATAAGCTACAATTTTTGTGTTATGAGTTTTTGATTTTATGCAAGCTAGAGCAATATACAAGATTATACACAGAAATGCGCGCGTGAAGCCATGGACAGGGATGAAGATGATGTTCTGGGTCTGGCGCCTTGGGCCTGTTGTTTTTCACACCCCCCATATTCCTATATGCACCCCATTTGCTTATTTTGTTTATTTTTTATATTTTCTCATATTTTTTTATGTTTATTGATTTTTATATTTTTTCTGAACATCAAAAAATCATGAAAACTATTTTCTTTATTTTTTGTATTTTATTTTATTTTTTATCTTATTTTTTGGCATAAAAGATAATTTATAAATAAATAGAACTTTATTTTCTTAAATAAATAGTAAATACACTCAAAAATACCATACATTTTTATTTTATTATTTTTCACACATAAAATATTATTTTCATATATATTTTATTTTTTTTAATATTTGTACATAACATTGTTATTATATTTCTTGAACAAAAAATGAATAAAATAAATAATTGAAAACATAATTTTCTTTTAAACCAAAAAATTAGGGTTTCCCCTTTCAAAAATAATATTATTATTTTTTCTTATTTTTAAGACTTAAATAATATTTATTTTTACATACATAAAATAAATACAAAACATTTTGCATAAATACATGTTATTGGCATATTTAAATAATTGTATATTTATTTATTTATTGTGCAATAATTCAATTGGTTTGTAATAATTTTTAGGGTTTTATTTTGAGCAATATCCCCAATTCAAAACTTGTATTCCACCTCCCATAATAATTGTTGTAATAGCTTAGATTTACTTTACGCCATTTATCGCATTATATATATGTTTAGTAAAAACTAGGGTTTTGTATGATAAGACAAAAAATCAAACAAATAGCATGACCTAATCCAAGACAAAAAAGCATGTAAAATGACAACACATTGCACACAACACCCCTAGGGTTTCACCCACTTGGTTGCCTAAACAAAATGGCCATGGTATGTATGTTAGGTATCTTGGCAAAACAATACAAACAAAAGATCACAGTCCCTCGATGACGCTAGACAAGGTTGACTAAAAACAAATGATCTTGGTCCCTCAAAACTTGCTAAGATACTTGGCAATATTGTTATCATGGTCATACGATGACCCACGCCCGTCCCGTTTAAAATCCAAGGATATGGTTGTTTACCAAAGCAATGGTAAATCAACAATGTCAAAAGAATAAAAATGTACAAGAAAGACTTTTGAGTAGTTAGATAGCTTCTAGTTACTTGATCAATTTGCAAACAATCCTTGCTATTTTCAAACAAACACACACATTTCAAAACATTTTCCAAACAACTTTCAAACATTGAAACATTTTTCAAAAGACAAACATCTTTGTATACATTCTTATGAACGAGAATCATTACAAAGATTGCCTAAACGATGGCCTCTTTTCAAAGTACTTTCAAAAACACACAAAGCACCATTTCAAACAATTGCAAAAGCAAAGCAAGTGATCTAAACAAGTAACTAAGAGCCCATGGAAAACCATGGATGAAAAGGGTGCTAGCACCTTCCCTTTTCATAATCTACCCCCCGAACTCAAGAAAACATCTCAAAGGTCTTTCCTATGCTTTTTTACCTTTCCTTTTGGATAAAAGAAAAGTCGGTGGCGACTCTTGCTAACCGCAACATTTGCGAACACAAACGCAAAACCTAAAGTCAGTTCTCCAACCGCATCACAGAACTGGCGACTTTACTGGGGAAAATAAATATAAAAGTGGGGTTACCTTAGGGTTTTAGATCACCTTTACATGCTTATCTTGCTTGACTTGTTTGCTTTACACTTTGGTCCTCTTTTTTGGGTGTGAATCCTCTACCCGGATTTGGGAAACATTCATAGGTAAATAGAAATACGTTGTGGAAACTGTGCGGGGTATACCGACATGGTCTAAGAAATAGCTATATTAGTGCGACATATTTGTGGGTACCGGTAGCCTTTGAGTCAATCAAAGAGAATACGGGGCCGCTGAGTGATGTCATGAAGCACTAATGGACTTTTATAACCTTTACTTGACCAACTTGGCCTTTTAGGATGTAGTGAGATGACCGGCTTTGGTGCAGTCTGAAGTTGGTAGATACTCGATACTACACTCATTGAGGGTTGGTTCCTTGGAATATTCCGGTCGCCAGTAAAGAGGCTGAATTGAAACAATGAACAAGGAAACAATCCAGTGATATTGAGCTCCTTAGAACCTGGTTACTATTTCTAGGACAAGTTGAGCCAACTAAACTTCAAGAGAGTACTTACCTATGAAACCCCATGCAAGCCTAAACTAGGAACTTGTGTGATTTTCTTGTACATATATACTTGTGCATAACATCATGGACATCATGAAGCATCATATGCATCCACTAACCATTTCAAGGATTCTGGAATTTCATCTTTGTTCTTGTTTTGTAGATTATGGATTCACTTCGCAGGAAAACTGTCCAGATCAACCTTGTAAGAATTCCTACATAACTCAAGGAGCTAGCTTCAAGGATTCCTGAGAATTCTCCATTCACCGAGAGACATGGTCGTCTACTCAACTTAGTCACCACCAACACAGAGGAGGATATGCTGAAAGTTCTCTTCCAGTTCTTTGACCCTTTGCATCATTGCTTTACATTTCCTGACTACCAACTTGTGCCTACTTTGGAGGAATTTTCTCAACTCTTGAGGACTCCTATTCTCAATCAAATACCCTTCAACGGTACGGAAAGAGATCCAAAGCCAGAAGATATTGCTCAAGCCTTACACTTGCACTCATCTGATGTCACAACACATTGGGAAACTAGAAGTGGTGTCAAAGGTTTCTTGTCAAAGTTCTTGTTAGAGAAGGCCCAAAGCTGCTAGAATTCTTTGGACTTACAAGCTTTTGAGGAGATTGTAGCTCTTCTCATATATGGGTTGGTCTTGTTCCCTAACCCTGATCAACTCATAGATGTGAGTGCTGTCAAAATCTTCATGACTCGCAACCCGGTGCCTACATTGCTTGGGGATCTCCTCCACTCTTTTCACACTCGTATAATGAGGAAAAGAGGTGTTCTCATGTGTTGTACTCCTCTACTAGCAAGATGATTTATTTCTCATCTTCCTCAATCAGTCTTGAAGAATGAGCAAGGTCTGAGGTGGTTAGAATAGTTAATGACCCTTACACATTCAGATATTCATTGGTGTTCTCGATCCAGAGAGAATGTCATCGTTGTTGACCGTTGTGGGGAATTCCCTAATGTCCCTCTACTAGGCATTAGGGGAGGCATCACCTACAACCCTTGCTTGGCTCTGAGACAGTTTGGGTATGCCCGAAGGGATGGCCCACATGATATGCTTATTCAAGGAATGGTTTTCGACTACGACAATGACAACCAAGGACTCCGTCAAAGATTCATCTGAGCTTGGAGGATGCCCAACAAGGTGGACAGTAAGACCTTGGGACACAAGAATTCCATCCCTCTTGAGCCTTACCTCAAGTGGGTACGAACCCGCGCCCAAAGTCTTATGATGCCTTACCCCTCCATTCTCCCAGTGATTATATAGCCTGTTATGGAAGGAGAGGTTCCATACACCCTCCTACATCCTGACATGCCAACATCACTTGAAGACTTACAAAGGAGTTGGATACAGCTCAAGGGAGAGCGCGATACTTTTGAAGCCCAATTCTACGTAAGTGAGAAGAAGGTTTTGGAACTCACTCGGCTACTTCACGAAGAGCAGACTCTCAACACCTACATTGCACCAAAGAGGATGCGCAACGTCTTTTTACCTTATAATTTTGTATTATTTTGCCCAAGGGGCATTGATGTACTAACAATTCTATCTTATTAATATGACGTGTGTTTCTTTTTTGTTTAAAGCAAATTTGAATTTCTTAATCCTTGAAAGAATTACATAAATACATATCATTCATCATATGCATAAACAGGTCTTCACACCAAGTTTCCTCATCTCTCTGTTGTTTATTTCAGCAAGATGGATATTGAACAAACGGTCAAAGATTTGCAAGCTCAGAATTCACAATTTCAATAGCTACTCTTGACCTTGGCCAAGGGGCAGGAGGAGCTCAAGACTCTAATAGAGAAAGAGAAAGAGAAAAAGAAGAATAAGCGAGCCGGTGTGGTTGTCATGGGAAGAAGGTTTGAAGGATAAGCCAGACGGACTTTGGAATTCCCATCAACATCTGAAGAGGGGGAAGGAAAAGGAAAAGGAACTGCAGTGCCATCTGAGTTTGAAGCATAAGTAGAAGAGGATGAGGACTACTCCGAACAACAGTACCCTCCGGCCGATGACAAATACAAAAACTTTGAAGAACGTATAGCTGCTATGGAGATACAGAGAGTACCAGAGCTGGATTTTGAGGAGTTAGGGTTGGTTTCTGGAATTGTAATCCCTCCTAAGCTTAAAGCACCACTGTTTGCTAAGTATGATGGGGTGTCTTGCACTAAGATGCACCTCAGATCCTATGTCAGGAAAATTCAACCACATTCCTCTGACAAAGACCTATGGGTCCACTTTTTCCATGACAGTTTGTCAGGAACCCAGCTTGATTGGTTATACCAATTGGAGAGAGCAGATGTCCATAATTGGTAAGACTTGGAAGCCACATTCTATAAATAGTATCAACACAACGCCTACTTGGTGCCAACCCGTACTCAGCTACAGAGTATGGCTATGGCTACCAATGAGGGCTTCAAAGACTACGCCCAAAAGTGGAGGGACTTAGCCGGAAGAGTGCAACCACCTTTATCTGAAAGAGAGTTAGTGGACATGTTCCTGGGGACTATGTCAGGTCCTTTCTTTAATCACCTGATAGGGAGCTCTTCTGCAGGTTTCACTGAATTGATTTTAACTAGCGAAAGAGTGAAGGCCGATATTAGAAGCGGGAAAATTCAGAAAGACGCGTCTGCCTCAACTGTTGCAAAAAAGCCCTTCACTGGAAAAAAGGAAGTGTATGCTGTCTATGCTCAGAGGAATCAGGGAAGAATTGAAAGACGACCAACTGTGGGGGCTGTTATGAATTAAAAGTCTTCATCAGAGCAACCGAGAAACAACCAGCCGAGAAATGATCAGCCGAGAAATAATCAGCAAAGGGTGGAAAGGCCTGTAAGGCAATTCACCAAGATAAACATGACTCCTACTCAAGTCCTACCACATCTCTTGAAGTTGAATCTGGCCATGCTAAAATAGGCCCCTAAAAACCCTAACACTACTTCTCCACACTACCATCTGAATGCCAGATGCGCGTACCACTCAGAAAGTCCAGGGAACGACACCAACAACTATTGGGCCCTGAAGAACAAGATTCAAGATCTGATTGACGCAAAGGAAGTTGAATTTGAAGCTCCTGAGAAACCGAATGTTATCTCCGCACCGATGCCTAGGCATGGACACAATGCCAATGTTGTGGAAGAAGATCTGTTTGTTTCTACTATGGATGAACTGTTAACTCCTCTCCTAACCATCAAGTTGAATTTGTTGAAAGCTGGGGTGTTCCCAGGTTGTGACCAAGCTTGCCATACTTGCCTCTCCTCCCTATTTGACTGTCCTCTATTGAAGAAAGGAATCCAACAAATGATTGATAACAAGGAAATTTTGTTTGAGAAAACTCCTATTTCACCCATTCCAGTTCCAGAAGTTTCAATAATAACCATATACGCCAATCCTTCCAGGGTTCCTAAAAAACCCGTTAGGATTACATCTGCTCCTATGACTACTCCTTTGAAGATAACAATGCCCGGACTAACCACATACAAATCCGATAAAATGGTACCATGGAACTATGGTGGAGAAATCTACTACCATGGTGTCAAACAGATTGAACAGACCATTGAAGAAGAAAGCTCTGAGGAAGATAACCCCGACATCAGTAACATTGCCGGAACAAGCAAAGTTACCCGTAGTGATGTGTATCTTTTCTCCAGAGATTGCTCCTCCAACAGCAGTCTTTGGACCCGCTGCCATTCCGAGGATTACACCTATACCAGTAACTGTACCTGCAAGTGTACCCGCCAACAATGACAATGCAATTCCCATCCCTGTTTCTGCTGCTGAGAAAAAAGGAAAGAATGTTCAAGAGGATCTTGTCTTGAAGAAGGCTCAATCACTTGTTATTCCTGAAACATCCCAGAAAGAGATGGAAGAAATTCTGAGGATCATTAAGAAAAGTGAATATGATGTTGTTGAACAACTGGGGCATACCGCCTCCAAAATATCTATGTTAGCCCTGTTGCTGTGCTCTGAGGCACATGCTAAAGATTTGTTCAAGTTTTTGAAGACGGCCCACGTGCCACAAGAAACCTCCACTGATCAGTTCCAGAAATGTGTGGCTAGTTTAACAGCTGACAATGGTCTAGGATTCTCCGATGCAGATTTAACTTCGAAAGGGAGAAAACTTAATGATGCTTTTAATGTCTTGGTGGAATGCAGAGGGACAACCCTAGCATACATACTGGTAGACACTGGTTCGTCTTTAAACGTCTTGCCGAAGAAAGCCTTGGATAGACTGGATTGTGAAGGCTTAACCCTGAAACCCAGCAATATAATTGTCAGAGCCTTTGATGGTTCTAAGAGGATGGTCCATGGAGAGGTGGACATCCCGATCAAGGTGGGTACCCAGACGTTCAATTCGACATTCTACGTGATGGACATCCGTCCTTCCTATTCTTGCCTGTTGGGAAGACCTTGGATCCACCATGTTGGAGTTGTCACTTCTACTCTGCATCAAATGCTCAAGTACCTTGTCCAGGGGAAAATTATAACTGTCCATGTGGAAGAGGAATATATGATTAGTCATCTGAATTTCTTCCGTTATGTGGAGTTAGATGGCGAATTCATAGAGACCCCTTTCCAACATTTTAAAGAAGACTCTCTTGAAATAGCGGTGACCAAGGCAGTATCTTTAACTCCTGTGATCACAAGACCACCACCTCGGATGTCATCTCTCAAAGATTCTAGGGCAGTAGTGGAAGAAGGCGGATCCACTATCTGGGGGCAGCTTCCCGACTTTCCTTTCAAATCAGACAAATTCGCCTTGGGTTTCACCTCAACTGGTCAGAAGGCTGTGCGCCGCTCCCGTGCCGGAGGGCCACCTGTGAAGATCATCCACCGAGGGGTTAATGCACTAGAGGACAGTGAATAAGAGGGCAACTTGGAAGACTGGATTTTTCCTACTGTTGGCGGAGGATTGTGCAACTGGGAAGCAAAAGACTTTGTTCTGATTACTTTCATACCGCAGTAATTTATCTTTTCCATTTCTGTTGGACTGTAATAATTCACAAACAATTCGTACTTTTTCAACCTTGTGTCTTACCCGAGGCACATAGGTCCACTTGTAAGGGTTCTTATTTCATTTTCATATGTCATTTTAATGAATCATGGACGCTTTTCATATTAAAACCTTTTGTGCTCATTGTCTTTATTTTACATTTTGTTGTTTTAAGATGGTTATGCCCTTACACACACCCACACTCACAAATGCAGGTACCCTTCCATTCTAGATCCCATGGGTAACGATACTGCTATAGCCTTCAGTGACTCTGAAAATCTGATCAACCAAGCCGAATTCGAAGGTGAGGAAGATTGTGAGGTGCCAGGGGAATTGGCCAGATTACTACAGCAAGAGGAAAGAGCAACTCAGCCTCATGAGGAGCAGTTGGATACAATCAACTTGGGTACTGAGGATGATAAAAAGGAAATCAATATAGGTGCCAATCTAGAGCCGAGTGTCAAGGAGAGCCTAATTCAGCTATTGCATGATTATGTTGAGATCTTTGCCTGGTCATACAAGGACATGTCGGGACTCGATACAGACATTGTGGTTCACCGTCTACCCACCAGAGAAGACTGTCCACCAGTGAAACAAAAGGTTCGCCGCATGAAACCTGACATGTCAGAAAAGATCAAAGCAAAAGTTATGAAGCAGTTCAATGCTGGATTTCTGGCTGTTACTTCCTATCCACAATTGGTTTCTAAAATTGTGCCCGTGCCTAAGAAGGACGGAAAAGTCAGAATGTGCATGGATTACAGAGACTTAAACAGGGCCAGCCCTAAAGACGACTTTCCACTTCCGCACATCGACATCCTGGTTGACAACACAACTCAACACAAAGTATTTTCTTTCATGGACGGATTCTCAGGCTATAACCAGATCAAAATGGCACTTGAGGACATGGAGAAAACTACTTTTGTTACACAGTGGGGTACGTTCTGCTACAAAGTGATGCCATTCGGACTGAAGAATGTCGGGGAAACCTATCAACGCTCCATGGTAGCTTTGTTTCATGACATGATACATCATGAGATAGAAGTCTACGTAGATGACATGATAGCCCGATCACAAACTGGAGAAGAACACCTTGATCACTTGCAAAAGTTGTTTGTCAGGTTGAAGGAGTACAAGCTCATATTGAACCCAAACAAGTGTACATTCGGAGTCCGGTACGGTAAACTTCTAGGTTTCATTGTCAGCAATAAAGGCATCGAGGTTGATCCTGCCAAAGTCAAAGCTATACAAGAAATGCCTGCTCCTCGCACTGAGAAGGAGGTCAGAAGTTTCTTGGGACGCCTAAACTACATTGCTAGGTTCATTTCTCACCTGAAATCTACTTGTGAACCAATCTTCAAGTTGTTGAAGAAAGATCAAGTAGTTCGTTGGAACGATGACTGTCAGATTGCTTTCGATAAAATCAAGGAGTATTTGCTAAACCTCTTATCTTGATGCCACCCGTTGAAGGAAGACCGCTAATCATGTAGTTGACCGTCCTAGAGAATTCAATGGGGTGCGTACTGGGGCAGCATGACGATTATGGCCGAAAAGAGCATGCCATTTATTACCTTAGCAAAACGTTTACCGACTGTGAGACCCGATACTCACTGCTCGAGAAAACTTGATGCGCTTTGGTATGGGCTGCTCGCCGGCTAAGGAAGTATATGTTGACTCATACCACTCTGCTGGTATCTAAGATTGATCCGATCAAGTACATCTTTGAGAATCCTGCTTTGTTTGGAAGAATAAATAGATGGCAGATGATCCTGACGGAATACGACATACAGTACACGACCCAAAAAGCTATAAAGGGGAGTGTGCTAGATGACCATCTGGCCCATCAAGCTGTCGAAGATTACAATCCATGAGGATTGACTTCCTCGACGAAGACATTATGACATTGGACAACATTGAAGATTTCAGACCATATGATAGACCTGAACAAGGATCCCGATGGACCCTGTACTTTGATGGGGCATCCAATGCACTTAGAAACGGTATCGGTGCGGTACTCATCTCCCCAGAAGGTTGCCATACTCCTTTCACAGACAGACTTTTCTTCAACTGTACGAACAACATGGTAGAGTATGAAGCATGCATCTTTGGACTCAAGGCTGCCATAGACTTGGGAATCAAATCCTTAGATGTGTTTGGGGACTCAGCTTTGGTCATCAGTCAGATCAAAGGAGAGTGGGAGACTAAGCATCCAAACCTCATCCCTTACAAAGAACATGTCTTGACATTGTTACCACATTTCGAGCAGATTACCTTCGAGCACTTCCCGCGAGAAGAAAATCAGCTAGCGGATGCTCTAGCTACAATGTCATCCATGTTTAAACTTAACTGGGATAATGAGGTTCCCCAAATCACCATTAAACAGATGGACGAACCTGCAAATTGTCACGAGATTAATATCGATGAAGTAGTGGACCAGCTGTGGTTTCATGAAGTCAAAAGGTATCTCGAGGTTCAAGAATACCCTGAAGGAGCTTCAGTCAATGACAAAAAGTTCTTAAGGAGATTCTCAGCAAAGTTCTTCCTAAGTAATGGCATCTTGTACAAGCGCAATCACAATTCTATTCTGCTCAGTTGTGTGGAAAAAGTTGAAGCTGAAAAGATCTTGGCTGAATTGCATGAAGGTACCCTCGGCACTCACTCTAGCGGGCATACGATGGCTAAGAAGATTCTGAGGGCAGGCTGTTACTGGTCTACCATGGAATCTGACTGCTATCAACATTCCCGAACATGTCATAAATGTCAAATCTATGCAGACAAAGTGCACGTGCCCCCGGTTCCTCTAAATGTCTTAACAGCTCCTTGGTCATTCTCTATGTGGGGAATCGACATGATTGGAGAGATTAAGCCTACGGCATCCAATGGACACCATTTCATTCTAGTGGCCATTGATTACTTCACCAAGTGGGTCGAAGCAGCTTCATTCGCATCCGTTACTAAGAATGTTGTTGCCCGCTTCATCAAGCAGAATCTTATTTGCCGGTACGATATCCCCGAAAGGATCATCACTGATAATGATACAAACCTTAACAATACTTTGATCACTGCTTTGTGCGAGCAGTTCAAGATTTAACATCACAATTCATCTCCCTACCGGCCAAAGATGAATGGTGCAGTAGAAGCTGCAAACAAAAATATCAAGAAGATCATACAAAAGATGACAGTCACCTACAAGGACTGGCATGAGATGTTACCGTTTGCTCTCCACGGGTACCGTACCACGGCACATACATCAACTTGGGCAACACCCTATTCCTTGGTTTATGGCATGGAGGCTGTTTTGCCTATCGAGGTTCAGATTCCCTCCTTGAGAATCATGAAAGATGCTGGTTTGAGTGAAGACGATTGGATTCAGACCCGACTTGATCAACTGAACCTAATTGACGAAAAGAGACTTACTGCTGTTTTCCACAGTCAGACGTATCAAAAACGGATGATCAAGGCTTTCAACAAGAAAGTCAGACGCCAGGTATATCAAGTCGGATATCTAGTGATCAAGCGCATTATCTTGCCACAAAGTGATCCCAGGGGCAAATGGACTCCTACCTATGAAGGACCATTTGTGATCAAGAACATCTTTTCCGGTGGCGCAATGATCTTAACCACCATGGACGGTGATGACTTGCCGTACCCTGCGAACGCACACATAGTCAAAAGATACTACGCATAAATGACCCGCTAGGTTGATACACCTAGGGAAAAAAGGGGCATCCCGTTGAATCGAAAACCCGAAAGGGCGGTTCAGGCAAAAATTAGGGATAAATATAAAAAAATATGTACACCCGGCAAGTTGAAAACTCGAAAGGGAAACTTGGGCAAAAAAGGGTTTCCCGGTGGACTGAAAACCCGAAAGGGCGGTCCAGGCAAAAGTTAGGGAATTAAAGCGTATGACTATGTCTCGTCAGATCCCTTTAAGGACAATCTCTTCACAGACAAACTTTGAGCTTCTGATCAGTTCAATCATCTTCCGACGAAGCAACGGATGGACAAGATATTCAGAGATACGAAGGCTATAGCAGAATGGGAATCCCATGGGATTTTATTTTTCACACATAGCTATCTTTCTTTGTATAAAAATTCTCTTACTTTTATGACACCATCCTCTTACTAGGATGTTTATCTCCTTTGTACAAAACACTTACTCAAAATAAATACAAAGATGTCTCCTTCAAAGTGCAAAAACTATTTGTCTTTTTCTTTTACACTTGTGTTTTTATTTGCAGAAACGTCCAATGATTCATTGAGGAGCATATGCATTTGAACATAATTACTGCTTACAAATAAACAAGTGGAAAAGAACAATTAACTGACAGACTAAAAGGATAGGAAAATGTATTTAGGCTATTCCATGAGCAATCCCTACAGTACATCATCTAGATCCCCAGTGGAGCCAAAACCTTGAAATACAGATCCCCAACGGAGCTTTAATTTCCAAATACAGATCCCCAGTGGAGCTTTAATTTCCAACTCCCAATCCCCAGGGGAGCAAAAACTTTGAGTTACAGAACCCCAACGGAGCTGAAACCTTCTTCCCTAGTCGAGTCAAAACTTCAAATTATCTATCCGCGGAAACCTTTCAGTCAATCCAACTTCCCCAGCAAGTTATCTTGAAGCTTGGAAATCAACCAGATAACAACTAATTTTTATCTCTTCCCAACCTAGGATAATTCCCCAGTAGAGTGGAAGACGACCGAAAACTCCTGAACTTACTCTCCAGCAGTAAGCCTTCTTTCACACAGAGTTTTTACTCCCCAACAGAATGAAGATTCTCATTCTTATTTCCCTAGTGAAGTCACCAAAGTTTTCATTACTCCTCAACAGAATGAAGATTCTCATTCTTAACTCCCTACATAAGTCATCAGAGTTTCCCCTATTCCCCAGCATAATAAGGATTCCCATTGCGAAACCCCCAGTAGAAGTCATCAAAGTTCTTTGGATTTCCCAAGCAGATTATTCAAGCAGTTCGGCATTAATCTCATAACAGAATTTTTGTCAATACTTCAACTTCAAGACATGAAGGATCCTTATATCCCCGCAGAAGTTGTTAAGGATTTGTTAATCTCCAACAGTCACCCGAGATTTCTTATCCTCAGCAGTCAAGGATTTATTTTCCCCGGCAGCGGTCAAGGATTTTATTATCCCCAGCTGTCAAGGATTTATATTTCTCAGCAATACAGCAAATTAGCTTACATGCGCATAAATTACATTCATATATCATAAACATTGATAAAACACATTTATTGCATCATACATTCCATGCAACATAACTCTGTGTTTCAGCTAACATTTTACCCTTTTCAAGATAAGATTAACAGCTATCATTAACAATATTCAAAGATTTCAGATACAGTAAAGATACACTCCAGACACGGAAGTCATTCTATTACTTTTTCAGATTTCAACCTCAGATATAGTAAAGATACACTCCAGACACGTAAGTCATTCTATTACTCATTCAGAATTCAAGGTCAAGATACAGTTCAGATACGCTCCAGACACGGAAGCCATTCTGTCACTTATTCAGATCTCTTATTCAGATTCTAGTCCAGACACGCCCCTGACACGGTTGCCATTCTGTCACTTATTCAGATTACAGTACAGATACACTCCAGACACGAAAGTCATTCTGCTACCTATTCAGTTTCCAGTCCAGATACGCTCTCGACACGGTTGCCATTCTGCCACTTATTCTGATTCTCCCCAGCTCAGAGACACTCCAGACACTGATGATATTCTATTACTCATTCAGATTCCAACTACCAGATACAGTTCAGAGACGCTCCAAACACATATGTTATTCTGTTTCTCATTACAAGTCTCCAGATACAGTTCAGATACGTTCCAGACACGGACACCATTCTGAATACTCATTCTTTTGACTTACAACTTACCATTCAAACATTCTTGGATGGCATATTTAATACCATCTCCAACAAGATTCTATCACCTCTCCAAATGGCATCTTTAAGCCTATTCCCTCACCTACACTTTGACGAGTGCAAATTTACGGGCACTCTAGTGTCCAATCATCTTTTACCTTCGAGTCACGAACGACAAAGCTCACCAATCTAACTCTTCAGGTTCAATAAGATTGAATAGGGGCAGCTGTTGTACCCCAAAATTTCCCCTCTCATTTTATCAAGATTTTTCTCACAAGACTGCTTGGACTCCAGACAGGATTAGGGTTTGCTCAGCTCAAGACCTCATCTTACACTGATGACCTGAAATTAGGGTTTGAGTTTGCACAAGGATTTTTGGACCATCATTGCTTCATGTGACTTTCATACACCATCTTGGACCCTTAATATTTCTCATACCAGGTTTCAAGTCTTGAATCACATTTTTGCCCAGTCAATTGGACAGTTGACCTAAAAATCAGCTATATTAGGGAAAAAGTCAACCATAGCCAATTTACAGTCAAACTTCATAATTTTTTATCCATAACAACATTATAGGCTCCTATGTACCATTTGATCAAGTTTGGATCACAACTCCTCAAGAAATTTGATCAGATCATCAAAAGGGCAAAATGGTCAAAATTAGGGTTTTGACTAAGAAAGGGCAATTTCTGATTTTTAACCTAGCCAATGACCAATTGGGTTCAAGCATGATTTCATATTGACATAATCACATAGTTCAAAAGATCTCAAATGCATAGGATTGACAGATGAATTTTGCAGTCAACTGATCAAAAGTCAATTGTACACTGAAAAGTCAAACTTTGACTTTTTGGTCAAAATCAAGTGCCAAGGGTCATAATTCATCAAGATATGTCAAAATATGAAACTTGTTGACCAAGAAACCTAAAATTTCAAATTAGGGTTTTAATTTGAAAATTTTTCATAACTTAGAAAATTTCAAAGTATGGAAATTTTCTTATTTTTTCCCAACTTTCCATAACTTTATCACCATGATCAATTGGATTCAAAGTAAACTTCAAACATGAAATTTGTAGTACTCCATGAAATCTAAAACTTTTATTCACAAAGTTTTCCCAAAGGATGCTTGGATCTCAAGTTATGATTTTGTGAATAGGGATCCATAAACTTTTTAACTTAGTGAAATTTTGCCCTAGTTTAGGCAGGGTTTTGACCTAACTTCATGACAACTGTTCACCTAGTTCCAAGAGGTATCTCAAAATTAATTTCAAAGATGGATTGTAGAGAATGTTACAAGCTTTCTAAAATGTCCAAGAACTCTCCAAGATCATTTGTGGTTAGGGAGAATCGAAGAAGAGAAAATGGCAATTTGTCACTTTTGTTCAAGCCATTTTTACAATGCTTCAAGTTGCAAATCAGTTCCTAGCATGCTTGTACAATGAATTACAGGTCCTAATCCCTTCTACACTCCATAATTGAATGCTAACTCAATGGACAATTGCTTTATTTTGATCTTTGGAGCATTGTACAAAAGATTAATCCAAAAATGGCATAAAGTTCACAATACTACTTTGATAAAGCAAGCTTTTCCAACTTTATCAACCTTGAGCATTGGGTTTGTTTTGGTGGTGCAGACATTTTCCACAGGAATTAAGCAATGTTTACCAACTATTATCAGACCTCAAGCTAGCCTGTACTGGCCTTGGGCATTGTCACTTCAACTTTTCTTCAAAAGCAAGAAAATTGGAAAAAGTCAAGAGAACTGGTCCATCTGATAAAGAGAAGACTTGGCTTCATTCTAAACATCTTCAGAAACTTATCTCAAGAAAATACTCGAATCCATAGCATCTGAAATACTCCCAAACACAAAAAACCACATTTCTGCCCAAAACAGGGCAGCCTCTGCAAAATGAAAGCCATTTCAATATTGGCTCGTGCGTTTTGCTTTGTAACACTTCAAACACCTTCCATACATCACATCTAAACTATCCAGACCCTTGTCTTGCAACTGTAACCCCTATTTCTAACATCACCATTTTCATTTTGGAAGGTTGCAGGTTGACTTCTACAAGGAGTTTCAGCCATCTACAAGGCCAGCTAAGCATTGGAAAAGCTTGAGGGAACTTCAAGGAAGCTCACACGATCTTCAGGCCTCACTCAAAGTTCCCACATTGCCATATCCAAACTCATCTGAACAAGGTATTTTTCAAATCTCTATCTCCTTATTTAGGCATCCTTAGGTCACTATTTGTGAAGCAAAGATGTAGTCCTTAACTTGCTTAAGTTGTACATATGCATAGTTGTTATTTATATTAACTGAGTAGTGAGAATTTGAAGCTTACAGTTCATGAAATATTTAGGTCAGAAATTAGGGGTGATAAAATTCTCCATGATCTTTGAGAGTTAGATTATGTTTTTTATATCACTGGAATCGTGAGATCATAAGCTACAATTTTTGTGTTATGAGTTTTTGATTTTATGCAAGCTAGAGCAAGATACATGATTGTACACAGAAACGCGCGCGTGAAGCCAAGGACAGGGATGAAGATGATGTCTTGGGCCTGGCGCTTTGGGCCTGTTGTTTTTCACACCCCCTATATTCATATCTGCACCCCCTTTGCTTATTTTGTTTATTTTTTATATTTTCTCATATTTTTTATGTTTATTGATTTTTATATTTTTTCTGAACATCAAAAAATCATGAAAAATATTTTCTTTATTTTTTGTATTTTATTTTATTTTTTATCTTATTTTTTGTCATAAAAAATAATTTATAAATAAATAGAACTTTATTTTCTTAAATAAATAGTAAATACACTCAAAAATACCATACATTTTTATTTTATTATTTTTCACACATAAAATATTATTTTCATATATATTTTATTTTTTTTAATATTTGTACATAACATTGTTATTATTTTTCTTGAACAAAAAATGAATAAAATAAATAATAGAAAACATAATTTTCTTTTAAACCAAAAAATTAGGGTTTCCCCTTTCAAAAATAATATTATTATTTTTTATTATTTTTAAGACTTAAATAATATTTATTTTTACATACATAAAATAAATACAAAACATTTTGCATAAATACATTTTATTTGCATATTTAAATAATTGTATGTTTATTTATTTATTGTGCAATAATTCAATTGGGTTGTATTAATTTTTAGGGTTTTATTTTGAGCAATATCCCCCATTCAAAACTTGTATTCCCCCTCTCATAATAATTGTTGTAATAGCTTAGATTTACTTTACGCCATTTATCGCATAAAGTATATATATATATATATATATATATATATATATATATATATATATATATATATATATATATATATATATATATATATATATATATATATATATATATATATATATATATATATATATATATATATATATATATGTGTGTGTGTGTGTGTGTGTGTGTGTGTGTGTGTGTGTGTGTGTGTGTGTGTGTGTGTGTGTGTGTGTGTGTGTGTGTGTGTGTGTGTGTGTGTGTGTGTGTGTTTAGTAAAAACTAGGGTTTTATATGATAAGACAAAAAATCAAACAAATAGCATGACCTAATCCAAGACAAAAAAGCATGTAAAATGACAACACATTACACACAACACCCCTAGGGTTTCACCCACTTGGTTGCCTAAACAAAATGGCCATGGTATGCATGCTAGATATCTTGGCAAAACAATACAAACAAAAGATCATAGTCTCTGGATGACGCTAGACAAGGTTGCCTAAAAACAAATGATCTTGGTCCCTCAAAACTTGCTAAGATACTTGGCAATATTGTTATCATGGACATACGATGACCCACGCCCGTCCCGTTTAAAATCCAAAGATAGGGTTGTTTACCAAAGCAATGGTAAATCAACAATGTCAAAAGAATAAAAATGTACAAGAAAGACTTTTGAGTAGGTAGATAGCTTCTAGTTACTTGATCAATTTGCAAACAATCCTTGCTATTTTCAAACAAACACACATATTTCAAAACATTTTCCAAACAACTTTCAAACATTGAAACACTTTTCAAAAGACAAACATCTTTGTATACATTCTTACGAATGAGAATCATTACAAAGATTGCCTAAACGATGGCCTATTTTCAAAATACTTTCAAAACCATACAAATCACCATTTCAAACAATTGCAAAAGCAAAGCAAGTGATCTAAACAAGTAATTAAGAGCCCATGGAAAACCATGGATGAAAAGGGTGCTAGCACCTTCCCTTTTCATAATCTATCCCCCGAACTCAAGAAAAAATCTCAAAGGTCTTTCCTGTGATTTTTTACCTTTCCTTTTGGATAAAAGAAAATCGGTGGCGACTCTTGCTAACCGCAACATTTGCGAACACAGACGCAAAATCTCAAGTCAGTTCTCCCACCGCATCACAGATATATTTTTATTGACTCAAGATCCACTCAAAATTAATTGACCTCTTTACTCAAGGAATATAACCTATAGAAGACTTAAAGGAAAAGGGTCGAGAGAACAACAAGAGCTCTCATTTTAGAAGATGTCGAAAGCTCACCAAATTTCTTGATCAACTTATGCCAGAGGCCGATTATTTTCATTTTTGTTTTCCACATGATAAATATTTCAAATGATGCATGTTTAATCATAAAATGCCTTTTGTTAAAAGAAGTATTTGAATTTATCATACTATCTCTTGAGACTATTA
Source organism: Vicia faba (assembly GCA_948472305.1). Taxonomy (NCBI): domain Eukaryota; kingdom Viridiplantae; phylum Streptophyta; class Magnoliopsida; order Fabales; family Fabaceae; genus Vicia; species Vicia faba. Next base: position 987,104,914 of record OX451739.1, read on the forward strand.
GTCTTATAACATGAGTTAGACTGTGATGGAGTTTATTACCCTGATGTAGGAAGTTTGGCTGCATGTATCGAAGGAGAAGTCGTACTTCAAAAAAACATTTTAATATTTTATGAAAATTTTCTGTTTTATTTCTATTTTGGATTAAAATCCATTAGCCTTTTTAATTCCATTAGCGTTTTTTTTTGTATTTAAAGACTCTTGGGAGTGGTTGTTAGAATTATATTCAATAAATTTCTCTATCTGGTGGATTCAAGAGTTTTATCTGACACGTTTGTCACTTGCATACTTGTACTTTCGTCCTAGGTTTAGAGCTTTCTAATCCGTAGTGTTTCCGACCGCATCTGGTGGCATTAGAGAAGCTTTCTCCTATTTCTTTTCAATATCATAGATGGATTATATGAATGGTTGGTGATGCCTTTTTTGTTGCCAAACTCCCCTAGCGCTTTCATGAGATTGATGAATCAACTTTTATGTACATTTACTGGTTTTTTCATAGTAGTTTATTTTGATGATATTCTTATTTATAGTAAGACCAAGAAAGAGTGACTAGAACATGTAAGCAGGCATTAGAAGTACTACAAGAGAACCAAATATACATTAATATGAAAATGTGTACATTTAGCATCAACAAATTACTTTTCCTAGGCTTTTTTATTAGTGACGAAGGACTTCAGGTGGATGAAAATTAGGTGATTTCTATCATGGATTGTCCTGCACCTGAATGAGTGACCGAGGTTCTTAGATTTCATGGTATAGCCACCTTCTATAGGAGGTATATCAAGTATTTTAGTACTCTCACTACTTCTATTACTGAATGTTTGAAGAATGGGAAGTTTAATTGGGGGTTTGAGCAAGAGCGAATTTTTGCATTGATTAATGAAAAGCTATGTACCTCCCCAATATTAGCCCTTCCTGATTTTGAAAAAGTGTTCCAAGTTGAATGTGATGCTAGAGGAGTGGGGATATGAGCTGTATTGTCTAAAGAGAACAAACAAGTGGCATTTTTCAGCGAAATTAAGCGATGCTCGCTTAAAATGGAGTACTTATGATCAGGAATTCTATGCAGTCTTTAGAGCTTTGCGCTAGAGGGAACATTATTTTGTTTAAAAGGAATTTGTTCTATTCACTGACCATCAAACCTTTAAGTTCCTTCACATTGAAAAGGTGATTAACAAGATTCATGCTCGAGGGGTAAGTTTTTTTTCCAAAATTTCCTTTTTTATTCAACACAAGTCAGGGGATTTTAACAAGGTAGATGATATGTTGAGCAGGAGGGATTCCTTGTTAATAACCTTAGTGTAAGAGATAGTAGGATTTGAGTTCCAGAAAGATTTGTATGAAGGGGATGTTGAATTTAAGGATTTATGGGCCAAGTGCAGCGAGAAAAATCCTTGTGAAAATTTTCGTATTCGAGATCACTATCTTTTTAAAGGCAGTCGAATATGGATTCCTTGATCATCTTTAAGAGAGAAGTTAATTCAAGATATGAATGATGATGGTCTTAGTGGTCATCATGGTACAAACATGACCATTACTATCTTGGAGGAGAGATGTTATTGGCCACACTTGAAGAAGGACACTAGTGCTATAGTCCGAAGGTGTTATACTTTCTAGGTTTCTAAAGGTAAGTCTCAAAATATTGGTCTTTATATGCCTTTAGCTATTCCTGATGATATTTGGCAAGATTTAGCCATGGATTTTATTTGGGCTTCCCTCGTACAAAATAAGGTGTAGATTATGTGTTCGTTGTAATTAGATAGATTCTCCAAGAATACACACTTAATTGCTTGCAAGAAGAATGTTGATATGTCCAACATAGCCAAATTGTTTCCCAGGGAGGTTATGCGTCTTCACAGGGTTCCTAAGTCAATTAATTCATATAGGACCAAATTTCTTTGTCATTTGTGGATTACTCTTTGAATATTGTTTGGAACCACGCTAAAAAGTATTTCAACAACTTATCCTCAAATAGATGAACAAACTGAGGTAACCAAGAAAAGTTTTGGGGATATGATTCAGAATGTCTGTAGAGACAAGCCGAAGTAGTTGAATTTAGTTTTACCTTAGGTTGAATTTTCTTATAACAACGTTGTGCACTCAGCTATATGGAAATCACATTTTTCTCTAGTTTATACATTTGTCCCTAAGCATGAGGTTGATTTGGTTAATTTTCCTAAGGAACCTTTAGTTAGTGCGGCTGCTGAGAATATGGTTGAGGACATGGTAGTTGTTAAAGAAGTTGTTAAGGCTAAGTTAGATTCTTTTGGGAAGAAGAATAAAATGAATGTTGATAAACGCACAAAGGTTAACATTTTCATTGTATGAGACAATTATATGTTGTTTTCGTGTAAGGTGAGGTTCCCAATCAATACTTATAACAAGCTGAAACCATGCAAGTATGGTACGTTTAAAGTGACACGAAAGATCAATATGATAATGCTTATGTGGCGGCTCTCCTGGATGCCATGAATATATCCAATACTTTTAATGTTGTCGACATTCATGAGTATCAAGTAGATAAGGATCTTTAACAAGAAGAGAACTAGGGGTCGAGTTATTTAGAGGTGGAAGAGACTGGTATAGAAAGATTGTCTACGCGTATCGAAAAAGAAATTCCGCGTCGGAAAATATTTTAATATTTAACCCAATTTTTAGATTTATTTCTGTTTTGGATTAAAAGCCCATTATGTGATCTTTAAAGCATATTAGGGTTTATTTATTTATGTATTTAAACACTATTAGGAGTGGATGTCAGGATTATCTTTTATCATAATAATATTCAGTACTTTTCTCTATCTAATGGATTCCAGAGTTTTATCTGACAGATTCGTCATTTGCAAACTTGTGCTTTCATCCTAGGTTTAGCATTTGTTAATCCATAAAGTTCATGATTGTTTCATACCAAGTGACTCCAGACATTAGAGGGGGGGGGGGGGGGGGGGGGGGGGGGGGCAAGGGGCTGAATTGTGATACTCTAATTAGTTTAAAAAATGGTTTGTAAAAACTCTTTCATTAAAATGATTTGAGATATAAAATATAGATATATCATCGAAATAATAGAGAGGAGAAAGACAGAGAAATAAGCATTGACAAAAGAAAATAATCAAAAACAAAAGAGATAAGGGACAAAAATCTCACACTTAGTTATCTTGAATCAAGCTAACCACTTGGCTTACTCTAGTCCCAAAAAGTTTCTCCTTGAGATTTTTACTAAAATCAAACAAGAGCTTTAAAAAGGATAAAACCAAATAAATTTTCAAAATAACTTGAGCTTTTTCACATGATCAACACAAAAACCTTCTACATAAAAGATATTTTACACGAGCTTAGTTCAAAACATAAACCAAGTATTTTACATAGGTTCAAGCTAATAACATCCACAAGAAATTTTGCACAAGTTTAAATAAATAACCTACACAAGAGCTTTTACATATGTTTAACTTAATAACATATACCAATGCTTTTAACCAATTTATCTTGCAACCTTCAAGATTGTTACAAATAAATTACAAGAGAATTAAGTTCTTGAATAAACCTTTTCCGCACAACACCAGTTCAAAACAACTCTAGCATGAAACTTTTAACTATATTAGCACTAATGAAACTTTAGTGAAAAAGAACTTTAAAGAAGAATGAGAGAATTTATAATAGAAGAAGTTTCTATTCAAAAGCTGTTGTATTTTGAAATGAAGAGGGGTCTCATTTATAAAGAAACAAAATTTGGATCAAAAGGAAATAATCCATGAGATTGTTTAGCGAGTTAATAGATTAAAAGCTATAGATTAATCAATTAATCAAGTTAAATTAGGAAATATTGATTTTCTATGTCACTTATTGGTTATCACCCCCCTTAATCAGTTAAGAGGTGTTACAATTTTGATTTAATCGATTTGAGAGACATCATAATTAATTAGTCAATTTAATTTTAAACTTATAATTGATTAAACAAGATTTTAATCAATTAAGCATTTTAACTTTTTGGCAAGGTAATAAAAGTCAGACCGGGCGTCAAAATAGTGTACCTACAACTTCAAGGTTTTAAGGTTAAACTGAGGCTGGACCTTAGTTTAACCGATTATAAGTAAGTATATATATTTTTTATTTATAGATAAGAATAATAATGCACAAGAGTAATTACATTTTTTAAATGGTGTCATTTTTTAAAAAAATTTCACAATAACTAACACTCAATAGTTTTGTTATGTGCCAACCAAATGCCTAGGTTGAAAAGGTGTAAACATATATGAATCCACTCCTTATGTCCCAAGATATAAAATCCATCACCCTAGTTATTCAAGGTACATTTTGTGATATTCATTTTTCTTTATACTCTAGAGTAGATCGGCTATCGGATTACATTTTTTCATCTGGCGAATAAGCGTCGAACAACAAGCGGAGATGGTATTGTACCAAGATTTCTAGATCACGGTGACATAAATAGAATTTTGAAGGAAGAGGTATTGATGATCACATTAATTACCATCATGGATCACACGATGCATGGTCGTGATACAAATGTTTAAGGTATTTTGATTTAGTCCCGCCATATTTAGTTTTCACCATTGAGATCTATAACTTCCTCAGATTTAGCAATGACCTGTCATTGAGACGTCTTGTTCAGATGACAAATTGATACCAAATCTAGAAGGGGATATTAGAATAAACTATGAAGTTTGAGAGATAAAGAAATACAAAGAACCTCTAACATAAAATCATTATTAGACTTAACAGTCTTGTATGATTAAGTTTTCATATACCCATATATCGGATCCGGATTCACATGATAATAGAGATTCACAAACCTTTATTAACTTGATGAATCATCTTGTGGAACAGCGAAGAGCAGACAATAATAGGAAACACCAATACATTACATCTATCCCTGAAGAGGAACCCTAGATAAACACCTAATCCAAGCGAATGATGAGAATAAAAATCATAAGCATGATGGTCATCCAAAAAGATAACATGATTACATTAAATTGAGGATATCAATGGGAAAGGAAATGACGTTTAATCTGTCAACTTGCATTTCACTGTAGTTCCCCGAAAGAGCATTTACAATTGCATCCTCAGAAGTCTCCTCGTAGATACATCGTAAACTAAAGCCTCATCGGTTCATTTCAAGCCTAAACACTATAATATTCAAGGAGAGCCAACAAAAATCAAGATTAATCTCGAAGAAGTTAGGAAGATGAGAGAGAGTGACATCTACTTCAAGGTAGACAAATAAAAAGATGTTTCTCGACCAAATCGGCTAAAAGGGACAATCCCGGGTGACCCCAAAGACACTCGAGCAAGGAAAGGGTTTGGAGAGCACGTGCTCTGTGTCGACCTCAATGGTCCACGACCGACCATTCCAAATATTCCGTAAACCTTCCAAAAACCTCTCATTGCATGAAAGTTATCTTGTTGAGTGTTACAACCTCTCTACTATGTATATAGGAAGCATACAAATTCTAATGGTGCCACATGCGAGTCCACCTAATGCCTCGTATTGCCATCAGTCAAAGGTACGCAAACAAAATATAGGGAAGTTATGCACCCTAATTGGGAAGACAACAAGAAGAATGAGTCAGCTGAAGATATGATCAAAGAAAAAAATAAAAGGAATACAATACCCGTTTAACACATTAGGACGCCTAGAATATTTGACACCCACATAATACTATCGATGAAGCATTTTTAGGGGGAAAATCGAGTTATCCCCTTACAAGATATTCCCTCCAAGTTATGCATATTTATGAGTCATTATAAATATTTAAGGTAACATCTCTATCCAATATTGGCTTTTCGCATCGAGATGTTGCATGAGTATTACCTTAAGAAGATGACACAATGGTCAATTGCGTACAACCATTTGACTCGGATATCAAAAGACTTTTCATTGATCCATGGAGCTCAACCTATCTTCTTTATTAAGAGACGTTTGAAAGGATGCAATTATACTTTTGAACTCATCCAACCTTTCAAAGCCTCGTTGATGGGGTTTTCAAGTGAACAAGTGCAAGTTCTTACTTATATCTTTTTCAAAACTATGTTTGGTAGAGGATAAAATTCTTGTACAATCAAACTTAGATACCTCATAATAAACAAACCTTCTTCATACAACATCATTGGTAGTCCTACTTCAAAGCATTAAAATGAATCATATCCACCCTCTATTTGACCATGAAATATTCTTTTGATAATGGGTGGATAAGAGTGATAAAGAGAGATTAGGAAGTCTCATGAAAGTGTTATTGGGATAACTTGAAGATTAACATGAGATTGGAGGTAACCTCTTCAAAGCTCAATTCCTATAATATCAACATTGTGGTTCAAAGAGGACCGACTGATTTTATAAGGGCTTTAAATACATAGGAACTTATTAACTTGTTTTTACAAGAAATCATATGAAACACCCCTGATTTATCATGTATTAGTGAAAAGTTATAGAATGCGTCTCTAGACATTTAAACTAAGTATTTGTGAAACACAAGCAAAATGATCAATAAATCAACAAAAACTGCACAAGAAAGCAAGCCAATACTTTTCCCAATAAATCAAGGCTTGCTTAGCCAATACTACAGGCGTGCTGATTTAGTAATGGTGGTTCAAAGACTTCAGGGTTTAGTTACTTCAAGGTGAAGCAAGGGTTTGGTGGTTAAGTGAGCTTGGGAGGATTTCATAGAGAGTATATGTGGCAAGGCTAGGCCTAGGGTATCTTTCATAACTTAACAAAGAAGACATTAGGCATGGTAAGCAAGTCTGGGTAGTGTTCTTAGCGAGCCTACATTTACCAAGCATATAAATAGGGGTGTTGATAAGCCTAAAAGTGCATGTCTTTATTGGTTTAGTATAAAAATATTGTCGAATCCCATAGATACCAATTGAAAAGTATCACAATCTATTATTACTTTATGTATCTAAGGCGACACAATTAGTGTGTTTGCGCATAATTAAAACAATAACGATTTAATTCGAATTTAATAGCGAGAGACCAAAACGTGATTTCCATCTATCATTGTTACTCATGTAAATTGCAACACTTTATTTTGATGAGAAAAATATTTTTAGTAGAAAAACTAATTTAAAGGTATTGTTCGTTTTAGCGTGTCTGTTATCGATTTTTTAACTCATAAACGCATGTTTTCGCATGATACAATTTACTAGTTTAAAATACCTTTTTTAAAAATAAAAGTTTCTTAGTTAATTAAAAAAAACACTTTTTCTGTATTTAACAATTAAAATCTAAATTTTCTTCAGTTATATACCATTTTCAGTCTTTTGAGCTGATACCGATATCACAGTATTTCTACTTTCGTAGTAAATTTTAGCTTTAAAACATAATTTTTCAGAACTAAAAAATATTCTTGTCACAAAGTTATTGTGCATGCAGTTTATAGAGTCTCGCCAGTATGAAGGTCCTCACATTTCAAACTCGACATATTTGTGGAACCTTGTTTTGCAGGTAATAGGTTTTCTTGTGATGATGACAATTATGAAGAATAAAATAGATATTCAGCTTGATAAAGATGCAATATGATGACCACTGTAAAAGATCAGAATAAGATGTCATTAAGCATAATGAAGATGAAACCATTAACAGAGTCAACCAATGTACTTAAACGGTTAAAGATGCAAGCCATGAGGTTTTATAAGGATCAACAAAGTTTTAGACAAAGCAATATACTTAAACGATTAAAGATGCTTAAGAGGTTTTTTTAGCGATTACACAATCAATGAATTGGATAATTTTCTATACAAGGTAAATGATATATATATATATATATATATATATATATATATATATATATATATATATATATATATATATATATATATATATATATATATATATATATATATATATATATATATATATATATATATATATATATATATATATATATATATATATAGAGAGAGAGAGAGAGAGAGAGAGAGAGAGAGAGAGAGAGGGAGAGAGAGTAAGAGAACACGAGGATTTGTTTAGACAGTTCACCAATCGTCCTCGTTATGGCTACAACTGCCCCAAATTCCTTTTGGAATTGAGATAAAAATTCTTACTATGAAAAAAATCGTTTAAAAGAGAAATGCAGCAGTCCAACCTTACAAACCCTATGTTGGATGTTTATCTTATCACTTTCTATTCCCTTGATTTGATTTTGATCAAATCACACAACAATACCAAATTGATCCACAGTCTTGCGCTAATCCTTTGCAAGAACCATTGTTCTTCAAAGCCTTCACTCGTCCAAATCCAAATTATACATTGTTGTCACCCAAGATTACCAAATGATTCACCATCTCACGCTATTCCTATGCAAGAACCTATCGTTCTTCAAAGATCTTCACTCGTTCGAATCTAATTTGCGAAATCTTATCAAAAACTCCAAATCCAAAATTTGATCTTGGAGGAAAAAACCTTCACAGTTTTTCTAATGAAACCCCCAAAAATTCTCAACTTAATATTAGGTTACACAACTTAAATTGAATGTTATCATCACAAGTCTATGCATCCAAACAATGAATAAGGAGTACTTTGTTTATATGTATGCATAGATGAGAGGTTGAATATGATGATAGTTTTTTGTATGTTTTTGTAGTTTCATCAAGTTTGAAATGATGCATGTATGGAGTATTTATATGTGTGCAAGTTGGAGGCAAAAGGGAAGGCTTAGAAATTGACAAGAAATGAAATTTTTCTGAAACATTTACAGTATGTGTCGACATGTATAAGTCATGTGTTAACACATGTAATGACATGTGTCGACCTATTTAAGGTCATGTGTCGACACACTAAAACAGAGGTTTACATGCTTTAAAAATGCAGTATATGTGTCGCCCTGAAACACGTATGTGTTGACACATAGATGAAAACTTTTAGTACATATCTACCTGGAGAGATGTATATGTCAACACATAGTTACATAAGCTACAAACTTTATTATTGATTCATATGTGTTAACTTATACATCATATGTGTCGACACATAGACCTGTTTTCATGTAAAAACTCATTTTTAATGTTGATACCTTTTTTTTAAACATGTTCTAAATGCATTCTAAGATCCCTAATGAAAAGGTGCTCATAAAAACTCAAAGATACCTATTAATATACATAAATTATAAGGTTATCCTAGTTTTGACATTATATAAAACATCTAATGAGCAAGTGCACTCATACACCTTCCTCTGGTAAAATCATTTTCTAAAAGAAAATTGCTTAGTCTTTCATACCATGTTCTAGGAGCTTGTTTCATACCATACAATGATTTCCTAAGTTTGAAAACAAAATCTGGATTTTTGTGATTTTCAAAACCATGAGGTTGGTGTATATGTACTTCTTTAGTTGTGTAACCATTCAAAAATTCACTCTAAACATCCATCTGATACAACAAAAGAAATTAAGAGACGAATAGACTCTAACATTACAACTAGGTCAAAGGATTTTGTATAGTCAATCCATTCTTGTTGACTATAACCTTATGCAACCAGTCTGGCCTTGTTTTTTTACCACTTCTCCTTTCTTATTGAGCTTGTTTTTGAAAACCCATTTAGTTCCAATTTCATGAGTTCCTTTGGTTCTAGGAACAAGATCCACGTATCATTTATGGAGAATTTATTGAGTTCTTCTTCCATTTCCAGAATTCATTATGTGTCTAGATGCACTTCATCCACAAATGTATGTTCTTTAAGGGACACCAAACCCATAAGCGTCTCTTCAAAAGGTTTAAAAGAGGATCTGGTTCTGACTGGATCAGTCTTGTCACCCAGAAGCGTCTTTTCAAAAGGTTTGAAAAAGGGTTTGGTTTTGACATGTTCAATCTTGTCATCCATAATCAATTATTCAGAATGTGAAGATCTTTGTATGTGCTTCCTCAAAGGAGTTTGAGCTTCAATAGCTTCTAGTTGAGCATCATCTGAATCCTTTGTAGTAGTTTCTTTAGCAACAAATTTTTCACCTTCAGAGCCCACTATTATAGATACTATGATCTTTCCTTCCTGATCACCTCTGAAACCCTTAAAGCCACCAGACTTAAGTTCTAAACTCTGGAACATATGCCTTCTTCCTGTCATGTGTTGCGAGCACCCAGAGTCCAAGTACCATGACTGCTAATTTAAATTGGCTGCAAAGGAGATAAGCGAGATAGATTATATTATCATTAGGTACCCACATTCTTTTTGGTCCTTTCTTGTTAGTACTCCTAGAGTTCTTAACAACTTTGGGTTTTTGTGCAAGATAATCATGTTTATATGAATAATTGAAACGATGAGGAGAAGAAGCTTTTGGTTTAGCCTTAGGTTTAGAAATAGGTTTTTCTTTAGGCTCATAACCAACAGGTACAAACTAAGAATGAAGAGTTTTTTGTTTATCATCTTTTTCTAAAGTGGATTTTTCATCAGAATCATAACCAATACCTCTTGTTCAAATTTTGCTACCATGATAGATCATTAAAGCCATTATACTTCTATCTAGGCTTCTAGAAAGAAATTTCTTGAAATATTTGTCATACTTCTTTATGACATTATCAAAATTCACATAAGCTTTTGAAAGAATTTCTTCTTTAAGTTTTGAACTCTTTCTTTTAAGGGTAGAGTTTTCATTCTTAAGCATAAAAAGATTTTCATTTAAAATGGTGAATTATTTCTTAAGCTTACTATGTGCTTTAGATTCAGATACATGAACTTCTTTCAGATCCTTGTATTTGTTCTGAAGCTTCTTATACTCTTTCAGAATCTCAGATAAGCAAAATTATAATTTAGAACGACGAAGCTTAGAAAATACCTTTTTAGAGTCTAACTCAGATTCTAATTCTGGTTCTAATTGAATCTTCTCATCAGATGTTTTCATGCATGCCATCAGTGCCACATTTTATTTCTCTTCATCTGAATCATCTTCTGAAGAATTAGAATCATCCCAAGTAACCATCAACCTTTCTTCTTCCCTTTGAAGACTTTCTGCTTTGGCATGTCTTTTTAAGCTTAGGACATTCATTCTTGTAGTGACGTGGCTCCTTGGATTCAAAACACGTGATGTATTTTCTTGCACCTGACTTCCTTTGTCCAGAAGTAGACTCAAAGGAACCATCTGTCCTTCTGGCTCCTCTGAACTTGCTTTTTCTTTTCTTCCAGATTTGGCTAACCTTTCTGGAGAGAAAAAACATCTCATCCTCTTCTTCAAATTCCTCTTCTTCTTCAGCTTGAAAGGAATTCGTGTTTTCAGACTTTCCCATAGATTTCAGATCCAGAAATTTTCATTTTCTTTGAGGCTCATCCTGTTCAAGCTCTATCTCATGACTTCTCAAAGAACTAACAAGTTCCTCAAGAGAAGTGTTTTTCAAATCTTTAGACAATTTTAGCGCAGTTACCATAGGCCGATATTTCTTGGGTAATCTTCTTGACATGATCTATAGTAGAGTATAATTTGTTTAGAACTTTCTGTCCTGCAACAAGAGTCTGAAACCTTGAGAACATGTTCTTAATTGTTTCATCATATTCCATTATGAAGGCTTAATACTTCTGTATCAAGGCAAGCTCCTTGGTTTCTTTCACTTGAGCATTTTCTTCATGATTTATCCTTAAGGAATCAAATATAGACTTAGCTATGTCTCTATTTGTTATCTTCTCATACTCAGTGTAAGAAATAGCATTCAAAATATTACTTCTTAATTTGTGATTATTTCTGTAGTCTTTCTTTTGTTGAGCAGTCATCAATATTCTTTCTATCTTGATAACACTATCATCAATAGGATGAATATAGTGATCAACTACCATATCTCATATATCTACACCATGGCAAATAAAGAAACTTTAAATTCTATCTTTCCAATAATCAAATTTTCTCCATCAAAAACTGGAGGTTTGGAACTATAGTGATCTCTTTCATTTGTAACAGGCGCAACAAGTGGTGGGACTCCCGCCATTATGTTTCAACAAAAATCTGGATCTTTATCTGAAACGGTTAAAATTCTATAAGCACATCTAAAATCTGCAAGCACATATAAAACATGCGCTAAAATTCTCAAAGTTGGCCTTTACCGAACTACATTATGGAGCGATGTTCATGTTTACATTGTCATATGTAATCGGTGCCAGCATACTGGGATCATCTCAAGACGTGACGAAATGCCCTTAAGGAATATTCAAGAAGTATAACTTTTCAATGTTTGGGGAATTGAATTTATGGGACCATTTCCATCCTCAATGGGAAACAAATATATCTTAGTAGTTGCGAACTACGTGTCTAAATGGATTGAAGCCATGGCCTCACCCATAAATGACACAAGAGTAGTGATTAAGTTATTCAATAATAACATTTTCCCTAGATTTGGAGTGCCCCGTCTTGTTATAAGCAATGGTGGATCACACTTTATATCCAAGATTTTTGACAAACTCTTAAATAAATATGGAGTTAAGCATAGAGTAGAAACACCATACCATCCACAAGCTAATGGTCAAGTAAAAGTATCTAATAGGGAGATTAAATAGATCCTAGAAAATATAGTTTCAATATCTTGGAAAGATTGGTCTCAAAAGCTTAAAGACGAATTATGGGCTTATATAACTGCTTATAAAACCCCTATTGGAACCACACCTTACCAATTGGTTTATGGAAAATCCTGTCAGTTACTCTTTGAGCTAGAACATAAAGCCTATTGGGCCATCAAAACCCTGAATTTAGATTACTTAGCAGCAGGTGAGAAGCGCATGCTTGACATTCATAAACTAGAAGAACTTCGTCAAAATGCCTATGAAAATGCCATAATATATAAAGAAAGAACTAAAGCATGGCATGATAAAATAATTGCAAAAAGAGACTTCAATATAGGTGATCATGTTCTCCTTTTTAACTCCAAAGTTGTGACTTTTTCCTGGTAAGTTGTATTCAAGATGAACCAGCCCTTATGAGGTCTCTAAAATTATGAAATTTGGAGCAGTTGAAATCAGGAACAACTCCTGTAATACCTTCATAGTAAATGGGAAAAGTTTAAAGAACTATCAAGGAGGTGACATTTTTGCTGACTTCTCCACCCATGTTCTAATCTATCCACTGGTTCCTACTTCTGAGATATGAGTTTTATTCGTTAAGCTAACAACGTTAAACAAGCGTTGCATGAGAGGCAACCCATGGTTTTCTTGCAGTTATCTTTATAAGTTAATTTTATTTTAGACTAACTTTCATAATGTTTAGGTTTTCAGGTCCCATCACTCTCAATAGCATTCTCCTATAATTGTATTTTTTAGGATGCAGAGTTTCAATGATATGCATGTTGTTTTCAGAGATGAAATGCAAAGAAAGTGATATGCGGTCCTATCTCAGCGCCCCGTGTTTCCTACCCGATACCCCGACCAAAATTGCATGGAAACCATTGGACTCAAGCCAAGTGTGAGGTACCTATGTGTTGTACCCCAAAATTTGCCCTCCTTTTTCTTCAAAAGATCTCAAATGCTCAAAGAGTTGATCAGACGAGCTCACCTCCTAAGCACTGTGATAACAAATAAGGGTTTTGGTTTTCACAAGGAAAATTGGAATTCTAATGCCTCAAATGAATTTCATGGTTCATCATAAACTCCAAGAATCTCATGCCAAATTCCAAGTCTTGCATCTCAAAATTGCTCAATCAATTGCTCAGATGACTAAAAATTAGTTGTATTGGGTAAAAAGTCAAATGTGATCAATATACAGTCAAACTTCAAGATTTTTAGCCAGCATTAACATTTTGAGGTCATATTCATTATTTGAACAAGGTATTATCATAATTCCTCAAGGAAAGCATTCAAATCATCAAAGGGGGAAAATTGACCAAATTAGGGTTTTGACTGAGAATGAATGATCATTGACTTTTGACCTAATACATGGGCTAATGACTTAAAGCATGATCTTAAGGATTCAAACACTATATCTTGACCTAACTGCATGGTTCAAAACATCCTCAAAGATCAAGTGATTGATAGTTGAAATTTGGATCAACTGATGAAAAGTCAATTGACACACAAAAGTCAAACTTTGACTTTTTGGTCAACATTGAATTTCAACGATCAAGATTCATCAAGGCATTCAAAAATACCAAACTTGATCATCAAAATCAAGAAAGTCAATAAAAGTCAACAAAAAGTAAAGATTTCCATGACTTAGAAATATTATAAGTGTTTTTATCCTTATTAAATTCACTACTTCATGACCATTTTTCACCAAGATGCAAGATGATTCAAAGAAAACATTCAAAATGAAAGTTGTAAAGCATGATGAACTCTACATATTTGTCCTTCAGGTTTGATGTCCAAATAATTCTTGTATTAGGAGATATAGGCCCATGAAGTTATGACATTTTTAACAAAACACTTAGTGAAATTTTTAACAAGTTTGGTCAGATTTTTGTCCCAACTTCTTGGCAATTTTTCACCAAGTTCCAAGTTGATTTAACCAAAGTGGTTAACGTGACAATTTTATATAATGTTACAAGCTTTCCAAAATGTCAAAGAACTTGAATAGATCATGCTTGAGCTAAGCGATTTGAAGAGATGAAGTTGGGCATCCATTCTTGAATTATAGGTCATTTTCATGAAGAACACATGATCCAATCTCAAGACAGGCTGCATAAATCTTGCTTTGCAAGCTTCTAACATGAAAATCACTCCATAATTAAATGTTTACACAACTGATAGAGCCATTATCCAAGTTATTGAGTCATTGTCCAAACCATTTTGTCATTAACGAAACAAAGTTCACACTTCCATTTTGGAAAAGTGACTTTATCATAAAGTCCACCCACCTTGAGCCTTGAAATTGTTTCTTCTGAACATACACACTGTCAAAACCAGAAGCAACTTTTCTAGAGCCTCTAACCACTCAGACCATGCTTGTACTTCACATTGAAACCATGAATTTCAAAGCTTGCTTCATGTATAATCCAACTTAGCCATAACATCTGACTTTGTAAACCAAGCCCTCTCAGCCTTCAAAACCTTTCATTTATAAATAGAGAAGTTATTTTCAAGCTAACACACGAGTTTATAAGCCCTTTAACCCTCTCAAACACTATGAAATCAGAATTGGCATTCAAATCCTCCATTGTTGCAACTTCTGACCAAAAACTCCAAATACTAAATCCCCTCCTAAGTTTTCATTCTAAATCATCCACAAAGCTTGTATAACTTATATAGAAGCTATCCAAACACTTGCTACACCATTGTAACACCATCTTCATCATCCTCCATTTCCAAAAACATCCACCTGCAACTTGACTTCTCCAGAAGAATCCATTCACTATCAATCCAAAGTAAGCATTGCAATAGCTTCCTAGGAGTTTAGTGAAGTTATCCAGATCATCACAACACCTCCAGGAGTGCTCAAACTCCAAGCATGATTTCCAAGTTTTAAGGTAAGTTTTCTCAACTTTGAACTTCTTATACAAGCATCATTAATAGTTACTTTGTGAATAAAAATGTAGACATCATTTTCCTAAAGCTAACCATGCCTTTAGTTTTCATTTATGTTAACTGCCGTGGAGAATTTTGAGTTTAAAGTTTCAGAAAAATTAGGTTTTAATTTGGTACCAACAGAAGTTCATGCCCACCTTTGATTTATAGTTAAAGTTATTTACATGGTTGAATTCGTGGTGAAAAACCAAGCAATTTTCACGTTTACACTTTTGAAAATGGTTGAGAAATGAGCAAGTTTGGAAATTCAAAAATATTGTCCATGGCTTCTAGCACGAGGTGGGGGATGAAGTTACAATCAGGAATGAGTTTAAAATATATTTAGTGGTTGTTGTTCTATCACCGGATGTAACAGCCACCCCAGTGGTAGAGCACGCGTGTATAAGTCATTCTTATGCCTGGTCACAGGTTCGAGCCAGGCATGGGACATTTTTCTTTTCATATTTGTTTCTAACAGATCCAGTGCAAGCAAGCCTAGCGCGCCTATCATGGGTCTCACATTAATGTCATCAGATCTGCAAGCAACAGAGATCACACGTCCCATAAAGTAAGTGCATGGTACACCATCATAAGTCAATCACACTAGAACCTCAATCAGGTGCTTGGGCCTCCCTAAACATGGCCTTCTTTTTTGTTTTTACTTGTTATACTACCCCAAATTTCTCATGACACAGACCCATTTATTTTTTTTTATATTTATGATTTTAACAAAAACTATTTTGGGTCTAACAAAAATATTTTTTCACCCCCTTTTTCTTACTCCTTACCCATGGCCCAATTATTTTTATTTTTATTTTTTTATATTTTATTTTTTATTATTTTTATTCATCTATTTTATTTAATAAAATATTTAAATCATAAAATCATCAAAAATAGTTTTAGGTTTTATTTGATTAATTTAAATAGTTTATTTTATTTTTGTTAATTAAAATATTTAGAACTAGGTGTTATTATTTTTCACAGTATAAAATACCTTTTTTTCCAAATTGACATTAATATTCAAATTATTCTTACAAACATTATATTTGACTTTGGTTTTATTTTCTCTTTAATTTCAATTAACTAAGATTTCTAGGTTTTGCTAAATAATTAATTAACTTCTCTGGTAATTAGAACTAATTAGTTTTATTAGTTTAAAATTATCAAACCTTTTTCATCAAATAAAAATTTTCCTTTTCTTTTTCTCGCGCATTTTATCATTTCGCATTATAAACTACTCAATGGTCTGTAATAGATAATTAGGCTTTATTGCTTTCCTCCTCTCATTCACAAACTTTTACCCCCCATTCCCAAAGCGTTGTAATAGCGTAGGACACTTAAATTCTGCAATATATCTTTTTACTTATTATTTTTAGTAATTAGGGTTTGTATGGCAAGATTTAAAATCAAATATTAGACAACCCTAATACAAGACAAATAATTGAATCAAACACACTTTACATACATGCACCTCTAGGGTTAACCTCACTTGTCGCCTCAAATGAAAAAAATAGTCATGTCCCTCAAATGTGGGATGTTTTAGAAAAGACCCTCAATTAAAAGATCATAGTCCCTCGATGACCCTTCGATGTTGCCTTTGGTAAACGATCTTAGTCCCTTACGACAATTGCTAAAACATCTTACAAGTTGCCTTATATGACTATACGATGATCCACGCCTGTCCCTCACATCCAATGATTAGGGTTTCTTACTAACTAATGGTAGGATAGCACTATCTAAAGGAGGAGGAAAATAACAAAGACTTTTTGAATAGGTGATTTCCCGTAATTGCTTGCTCACAAACCAAGACAAATCTTTCCACTTCACACTTTCAAAACAAATTATTTCCAAAACACTTTTCAAACACTTTTTCCAAACAATTATTTTCAAAATAAACACTTCGTATGCGTCCTCAACGATACGAGAATCATTACAAAGTTTGTTGTACTAAGGAATTTTCAAAATATTTCTAAAACAAACATTTTGTATACATTCTCAATGATATGAGAATCATTATAAAATCACCACTTTCAAAATCATCTTTAAAACTTTTTTTTTCAAAAATCACAAACCATTTTAAAGTGAGCTAGAAATTTAGAGCTTATTGATAACTACGGATGAAAGGGGTGATAACACCTTCCGTTTTCATAACCTAACCATTGAACTCAAAAAAAAATTTCAAAAGGTCTTTCTGTTTTTTTCACCCTTTCCTTTATTGGATAAAAGAAAAGTCGGTGGCAACTCTTGTTATCCACAACATTTGTGATAAAACATAAACACCAAGTCAGTTATCCCACCGTATTACAGAACTAGCGACTATGCTAGGGAAGTAATCACTAAAAGTGGGGTTACCTTAAGAGCTATATCACCTTTACTGCTTTACTTGTTTGCCTTGTTTGCTTTACATTTTGTGTTATACTTGGGCTTATTTCTTGTATAGATCCTATACCCAGATCTGGGGCATTTTTTAGGTAAGTAGCAATAGATCATGGAAACTGTACGGCTTAGACCGATATGGTTGAAGCAATGGCTAAATTAGTGTGACACATTTGTTGGTACTGGTGTCCCTTGAGTTGAATTAACGAGAATACATAGCCGTTGTGTGGTGTCATAAAGCACTAACTGACCATAAAACCTTAGTTGAACAACTTGGCCATTAGAAAGTAGTGAGATAGCTAGCTTTGGTGCAGACTGAAGTTGGTTGAAACTTGATACTAAACTCATTGAGATTGGACTTTCAGGATATTTCGGTCCCAATTCGATGCTTGTGCTGAAACAATTCCCGATGAAGAAAGATTAATGATATTCAGATTCCTTAGAACCCAGTTACTTCTTTAGGACAGGTTTAACCAACTAAAACTTCAAGAGGGTACTTACATATAAACGCCATGTAAGCCTAAACCTAAGGCTTTGTGTGTTTTGTTTGTGTATGATTATTTGTTCATGACATCATAACATCATGCCATAGCATTTTCACTAGCCATTTCAAGGACCTAAGGATTTATCTTTGTTCTGTTTTGTAGGTTATGGCTTCTGCTCTCAGAAATACCATCCCAATCAGCTTTGTAAGGGGGCCTCCTCAACTCAAAGAGTTAGAATCAAGGGTTCCTGAAAATTCTCCATTCACCAAAAGATATGGTCGACTTCTCAGTGTGGTTACCTAAATCTTTCAAGAATATATGGCGTGTGTGCTCTTTTAGTTCTTTGATCCTGTAAATCATTGTTTCACCTTTCTCGATTATCAATTGGTGCCCACAATGGAAGAATTTTCTCAACTATTGGGAGTACTTGTTCTGGATCAAGTGCCCTTCACCATTTTAGAGAAATATCCAAAACCTGAATAGATTGCATCAACCTTACATTTGAAGCAGTCCGACATTGTAGCTAATTGTGAAACAAGGAGTGGAGTCAAGGGTTTTCTAGCTAAGTTTCTGTTAGAGAAGGCTTGGCTATTCATGGATGCTTTGGATTTGCAAGCTTTTGAAGAAGTCTTGGCTCTTCTAATCTATGGTTTGGTATTGTTCCATAATCAAGACCAACTCATAGATGTGAATGCTATCAAAATCTTCCTTTCTCGTAACCCTGTGCCTACTTTACTCGGAGACATTTTGCATTCTCTTCACACTTGTACTATGAGGAGGAGAGGGGCTCTTATGTGTTGGATATCGTTTCTATCTAGGTGGTTTATTTCACATATTCCCCGATCAGTATTTAAGAATGAACAAGGTAAGAGGTGGTCTCAAAGGATGATGTCGCTCTCTCATTCAGATATTTATTGGTGTTCCCGATCTCTAGAGGATGTTACCATCATTAACCACTGCGGGGAATTCCTAATGTTCCTCTCCTTGGCATTAGGGGAGGTATTACTATAACCCTTCTCTGGCTCTACGACAATTTAGTTATGCTTGAAGGGATGGTCCTCATGATGCGCTTATCCAAGGTATTATGTTCGACTACGAGAACAATGTTCAAGGTTATCATCAAAGGGTTGTACGAGCTTCGGGCATGGTATTCAAAGTTGATGGAAAGACTTTGGGACACAAGAATTCTATCCCCTTGGAGCCTTATCCCAAATGGGTGTGAGCTCGCGCTCAAAACCTCATGATGCCATATCTAGCCATCCTACCAATAGTTGTGGAGCCTGTTGCTGAGGGGGATATCCCTTATACCATTCTCCATCTTGACATGCCTACTAACCTCAAATAATTGCAGAAGTCGTGGATTCAAATCAAGGGAGAACAAGACATCTTTTAAGCTCGATTTTATGCAAGCGAGAAGAAAGTGTTGGAGCTCAAAAAGCAACTTCACGAGGAGAAAAGCTTGAATGCCTATATCAACACAAAGAGGAAACATTCGTGGGAGACTTGAGCTCTTTGTTTTAGGAGTTCATTTTGTTGTCTCTTTGAGACCTTTTTGCTTTTTCATTGTAAGCACAAGGGGCAATTGTAATTTTTGAACCTTTAATGCAATTTTTGTTTTTGTTTACCTTTTGGCTAGCAAATTTAAATCTCCTGAGGTCCTTGAAAACATTACATTCACATATCATGGATCATTTCATAAGAAGGTTATCCGATATGGGTTTCCTCATCCTTTTACTGTTTATTTTAGTATAAGATGGCTCTAGAGAAAACTGTCAAAGATCTGCAAACTTAACATGCACAGTTTCAAGAAACTCTCCTCAACTAAGCCAAAGGGCAACAAGAAATGATGGTACTCCTCGCCACAAAATAGAAGACTGAGAAACGGGATGTTATCCTCAACATGGGAAGAAGGTTCAAAAGTCCTGCTCGACTGGCTCAAGTAGAAGATGTTTCCTCTGAGGATGGAAACAATCAAGAAGAGGATGTAAAAAGCACCCGGGATGAGGGTGGAAATAACCAAATTCTGAGGATGAAGACTACTCCGACGAGTAGTACCCACCAGCAGATGACAAATACAAATAGCTAGAAGACCGACTCAAGGATGTCGAAATTCAAAAAGTGCCTGGTTTGGACTTTGGAGACTTAGGTTTGGTCCCTGGGGTGGTCATTCCTTATAAATTCAAGGTCCCTGTCTTTGCCAAATATGATGGAATCTCTTGTCTGAAACTCCATTTAAGGTCATATGTCCGCAAGATTCAACTGCACACCGCCGATAGGAAGTTATGGGTTCATTTCTTCCAAGAGAACTTATATGGGACATGGTTGGAGTGGTTCTATCAACTAGAAGGGACTAATATCTACACATGGGAGGATTTGGCTGCTGCCTTCTACAGATAATACCAATACAATGCTGACCTTGCACCAACTTGCATGCAATTACAAAATATGACTATGGGATCGAACGAAGGCTTTATGTAGTATGCCCAGAAATGGAGGGACCTGGCTGGAAGGGTGGAACCCCCTTTGACTGACTGAAAATTGGTGGACATGTTCATGGGCACTCTGACGGGTCCATTCTTTAATTTGCTGATTGGGAGTTCTTCGTCAGGATTTACTGAGCTGATTTTGACTGGTGAACAAGTTTAAAGTGGAATCAAAAGCGGGAAGATTCAGATGGTTGCATCCTCTAGTACTGTGAAGAAACCATTTATTGGTAAGTAGGAAACTAATTTTGTTTATGTACAGAGGAGCCATATCAAGAATGATCATCATCAGTACATAGGAGCCGTATTGATTTCTAACCCGACCCCAGTTCAACAACCACAACAACAAAACAATCAGCATAGGCAAACGCCCCGAGGAGGCAGTTCACTAGGATCAATATGTCGTTGTCTCAAGCTTTACAACATTTTTGAAGGAAGATTTGGTAACACTGTGAGATCCTCATCGTAATCCCAATACTTCCTCTCCTAAATATAATTTGAACGTGAAATGCGCCTATCATTCAAAGAGTCCTTGGCATGACACCAACAATTGTTGGGCATTGAAGAACAAGATCCAAGATTTGATTGACAACAAAGTGATTGAGTTTGACCCTCCAGAAAATTGTTTCCTTGATGCCTTGAAAATTGTTACCATTGTGCTTCCCAAATTAATGGTTGTATGTGGCTGAAGAAGGGTATTCAACGCCGGACTGATAGCCATGAAATTCTGTTTTGGAAAACTCCGTCCATAAAGAGATTGCCTAGAATTATACCTCAAGAACTGAGACTTAAAGATGTTTCCATAATCAGCATTTCTAACACTCCTATAAGGATCACCTCTAGAGGCCCCATAAGGATTCCTGCTGATCCAAAAGTGGCTCCCCTGATCATCACCGCACCGGGGTCAGTCTCCTATTCCTCTGAAAAAGTTGTTCCCTGGAACCATGGGGCAGAAGTTTATTATCATGGTGTCAAGCAAGAGTCATGGATTACTTAAAATGAAGATCCTGAAATTACAAACATTGTCGAAACAAGTAAGGTCACTAGGACAAGAAGGATCTTCTCTCCGGAGATCTCTCCTCCAACAACTACTACAACATATATTCATATTCCTATTGTTGGGCCAACTACTAATGCCCGAGGTAAAGAGAAAGTATTTGAGCCTTCCCGGATGGAGACCCTCTCCAAAGATGTTACAATTGAAGACCCATATAGACAAGAGATGGAAGAAATTCTAAAGATCATTCGTAAAAGTGACTATAAAATAGTTGAGAAACTGGGTCAGACACCCTCAAAAATATCCATTTTGTCGTTGTTGTAGTGCTCCGAAGCACATGCCTAAGATTTGTTGAAATTTCTTAAGAATGCCCATGTACCACAAGAGACCACTGTTGATCAATTTGAGAGTTGTGTAGCAAGTCTAACCGCTGACAATGGTTTAGGCTTTTCTGATGTAGATTTAACTCCGGCATGAAAGAATCATAACAAGTTTATGCACATCTCTATTGAGTTTAAGGGAACTACTTTGGTGCATGTGTTAGTTGATATGTGCTCCTCCCTGAATGTATTACCAAAAGGTGCTCTGGATAGATTGGACTATGAAGGGTTGGTGCTGAAACCCAGCGATATTATGGTAAGAGCCTTTAATGGGTCAAAAAGGATAGTGCACGAATAAGTTGATCTTCTGATCAAGGTGGGTTCTAAAGTTTTCAACTCCACTTTTTATGTTATGGATATCCGCCCGACCTATTCCTGTTTTCTTTGACGGCCCTGGATTCATGGGGCAGGTGCGGTTACCTCTACATTGCATCAAAAGCTGAAGTACCCAGTGAAAGGGAAGGTTGTCACAGTCTGTGGAGAGGAAGAATATATGGTCAGTCATTTGAATCCTTTCAAATATGTTGAAATGTATGGTGAATTCATTGAAACCCCCTACCAAACATTTGAAGTAATCCCTCTAACAATTGTTGTTTCTAAAGCTACTCCTGCTACTCCTAAGATTTTCAAGGACACACCAAGAATGGCTTGCTTAAAGGATGCAAGGGTTGTGGTAGAAGAAGGTGGTTGCACCATCTGGGGGCAGCTTCCTGATATCCCCTACAAATCCAACAAATTTGGATTGGGTTTCACTTCAAAGACTCAGAAAGAGGTTCGACGTGTTCGTGCTGGAGGACCACCTTTCCGTATTAGCAATAATGATGGTTGCTTGGACGACTGGATATTCCCTACTGTTGATGGTGTATTCAACAACTGGAAGGCCAAAGACTTTGTATCAATCTCCTTTAGCAAAGAGTAATTTCTATTTCCTATTTTTATTGCTTTAAGAAGTTTGTCTGTATAATTTCTTTTAAAATAATGACTTTAAATCTTGTGCATTGCCCGGGGCACAAAGGTCCATTTGTTAAGGGTTGTCATTTTATATATCACATGCTCATTTAATGAAAACATTGGACGATTTTGCATTCAAATTTTGCGCTCTTTGTCTTTCTTTTACATTACTGCATTTTCAAATAGCCATGTGACCTTACACGCACACACACACATTTGCATATCAAAATCCACTCCGGATCTCATTGACAATAATTCTGCTATTGTCGTTTATGACTTTGAAAATCCAATCTATCAAGATGAAGACGAAGGTGAAGAAGATTGTGAGATACATGGAGAAATCGCCAGACTCCTGATACAAGAGGAAAAGGCTATGAAATTGCACGAAGAGCCAATCGAGGAGATAAATTTAGGTACCGAGGCAGATATGAAAAAAGTCAAGATTGACGCCAACCTGGAAGACAATGTCAAGAGAAGATTGGTTCAGATGTTGCACGACTATGTTGAGGTATTTGCTTGTTCATACGAAGACATGCCAGGGCTCGATACTCATATCGTGGTTCATCGTTTTCCAAAGAAAGAGGGTTATTCTTCGATCAAACAAAAGGTTCGTCGCATGCGTCCTGATATGTCATAGAAAATCAAGGTTGAGGTAATGAAATAGTTCAATGCATGTTTCTTGGCAGTGACGTCGTATCCCCAATGGGTTCCAAATGTTGTTCCAGTTCCAAAGAAAGATGGCAAATTCCGTATGTGTGTAGACCACAGGGATTTAAATAGGGCAAGCCCCAAAGATGACTTCCCTCTTTCACATATTGATGTCTTGGTTGATAACACCGCTCAACATAAGGTATTCTCCTTCATGGATGGCTTTTCAGGGTACAACAAAATCAAAATGGCACCTGAAGACATGGAGAAAACTACTTTTGTCACACAGTGGGGCACCTTCTGTTGTAAGGTCATGTCTTTTGGGCTGAAGAATACAGGAGCAAGTTATCAACTGGCTATGGTGGCTTTATTTAATGACATGATTCATCATGAGATATAAATCTATGTTGATGACATGATAGAGAAATCACAAATTGAGGAAGAACACTTGGATTATCTACACAAGCTATTTGAAATGCTGAAGAAATACAAGCTGAGGTTGAATCTAAACAAATGCACGTTTAGGGTGAGATCTGGAAAGCTCCTAGGCTTTGTCGTCAGTGGCAAAGGTATTGAGGTTGATCCCGTAAAGGTCAAAGCTATCCAAGAAATTCCAGCTCCCTGTACTGAGAAGGAGGTTAGAGGTTTCTTAGGATGACTTAACTACATTACCCGACTCATCTCTCATTTGACTGCTACTTTTGACGCAATCTTCAAGCTGCTGAAGAAAGATCAAGTGGTGAGATGGAATGACGACTTTCAAATGGATTTTGATAAAATCAAGGAGTACTTACAAGAACCTCCAATTCTTATGCCACTAGTTGTAGGAAGACTTCTGATCATGTACTTAACCGTGTTAGAGATTTCAATGGGGTGTGTGTTGGGCAACATGACGACTCTGGTCGAAAAGAGCATGCAATATACTAGATTAGTAAAAAGTTTACCGACTATGAAACCAAATATTCACTGCTCGAGAAAACTTGTTGCACTTTGGCATGGGCTTCTCACTGAATAAAGCAATATATGTTGACTTATACTACTCTATTGATCTCTAAAATGGATCCCATCGAGTACATCTTCGAGAAACCAGCTCTCTCCGAAAGAATAGCCTGGTGGTAAATGATCTTAATTGAATATGATATCCAGTACACTACTCAAAAGGCAATCAAAGGAAGTGTACTGGAAGATCATTTAGCACATCAAGTTGTAGATGACTCCCAATTTATGAACTTTAAATTCTCGGATGAGAACATCATGCTAATAACAGATGGTGAAGAACCTGGATTGTGTGAAGGACCTGAGCAAGGATCTCGATGGACTATGGTTTTTGATGGAGCTTCCAACGCACTTGGTAATAGCATTGGTGATGTAATTATTTCCCCCAAAGGTTTCCATATACCTTTCACTGCTAGACTTTGTTTTGATTGTACCAATAACATGGTTGAGTACGAAGCATACATCTTGGGTCTTAAAGCTACTATTGACTTGAGAATTAAATTCCTGAGCGTATATGGGGATTCAACCTTGGTAATCAGTCAAGTCAAGGGAGAATGGGATACAAAACATCCAAATCTTATCCCTTACGGAGAACTTGTGTTAACCTTGATCCCATACTTAGAAGAGATTACCTTTGAGCATATTTCGAGGGAAGAAAATTAATTGGAAGATGCCTTAGTTACCATGTCATATATGTTCAAGGTCAAGTGGGACAACGGAGCTCCCAAAATTATTGTCGAAAGATTTGACGAACCGGCGCACTGCTTTGAGATTGACGCTGATGGAGTAGAGGAGAAGCCTTGGTTTCATGAAGTGAAAAGGTACCTTGAATCTCAAGAGTATCCTGAAGTGGAATCAATCAATGATAAGAAATTTGTATGGAGGTTCTCAGCTAAGTTCTTCGTGAGCAATGGGATTGTTTACAATTGCAACCATGATTTAACCCTGTTTCGTTGTATGGACAAGAAGGAAGCATAGAAAATTATGGAGGATATGCACGAAGGATCTTTGTTACTCACTCCAGTAGACATACTATGGCCAAGAAGATTCTAAGAGCTGGTTACTATTGGTCGACCATGGAAACCGGCTGTCATCACCACTCGAGGACTTACCATAAGTTCCAGATGTATGCTGATACAATTCATGTACCTCCAGTTCCTTTGAATGTCATGACTGCTCCTTGGCCATCAAAAATGTGGGGCATTGATATGATCGGAGAAATCAAGCCTACGACCTCTAATGTACATCGTTTCATTCTTGTCTCCATTGACTACTTTACCAAATGGGTTGAAGCAACTTCATTTTCCTCAGTTACCAAGAGTGTCATGGCTCGTTTCATTAAGCATAACCTTATTTGTCGGTATGGTATCCCTAATAGAATCATCACTGAAAATGGTACCAACCTCAACAACACCATGATCACAGAACTCTGCATGCAGTTCAAGATCAAGCATCACAACTCTTCTTCTTACAAACCTAAGATGAATGGCACAGTGGAAGCCACCAACAAGAATATAAATAAGATTATGTAAAAGATGGTGGTGACCTACAAAGACTGGCATTAGATGTTACCATTTGCTCTTCATGGCTATCATACTTTGGCGCAAATATCAACTAGGGCAACCCCATTCTCTCTAGTCTATGGTATGGAAGATGTCATGCCTGTCGAAGTTCAAATCCCTTCTCTAAGGATTATGAAAGAAGCATACTTATATGAAGACGGGTGGATTCAGACTAGGTTGGATCAGTTGAATTTAATTGACGGAAAGAGGCTGACGGCTGTCTGTCATGGTCAGATATATAAAAAATGTATGATCAAGGCATTCAACAAGAAGATCAAGCATCGGGTATACCAGGATGGTGACTTGGTAATAAAGCGTATCATTCTACCACAAGGAGATCCCAAGGGCAAATGGACTCCCACCTACGAAGGTCCATTTATTGTCAAGAAAGTATTCTCGGGCGGTACTTTGATGCTAACCACTATGGATGACAAAGATTTCCCGCACCCTGTGAACACGGACATAGTCAAAAAATACCATACATAAGAATGACCCGCTAGGTTGACATACGTAGGCAAAAATAAGGGCATCCCGGGGAACCAAAATGGTTCGGAAAAAATTAGGGATATATACAAAAGATTGTACACCTGGAAAGTCGAAAATCTGAAAAGGCAGCTTGGGTAAAAAAAAAGTGTATCCTGGTGGAATGAAAACCTGAAAGGGAGGTCCAGGAAAAAGTTAGGGATTAAAAGTGTACGACTATGTCCCATTGGATACCTTACATGCAAGCTTTATTACCAAAGTCGAAAGTTCAAATGGTTCAATAAACTTCTTCTGATGGAAAGGTACGAGATGTTCGAAGACATAAGGGCAATATCAGAGTTTGGAACCCAATGAGAATACTTGCACAAGGCTATACATTTTGTTTTCACTTTGTACACTTTTCATTTCACGACGACTTCCTCTTACTAGGGTTTCCGTCTCTTTGTACAAAATCATATGTTTATAGGAAAATTATCAATACAAATAAATCTTAAAGTTAAAACTCTTGGCTTTTTCTGTTTTGTTTGCAAAAACGTCCAATGACTAAATTGAATGAACATATGCATATGAACATGATTAACTGTTAACAAATATATGCATAAAAACAGGAATAAGCATTTACTCAAGATTCTAGGAGCTGGAATGACACTCAAGTTGTCCATAAATCCCACAGAGCTACTTCTATGAGATTATCCCCACATAATAATATTTACAATATTCATCCCCACAATTTCCTTATGGATCTCCAATCAGTACACTTCATGAAAATTCTCTTTCCCAGTTGAGTTTAAAAACTGTAAAACCTCTGGATATTTCTTCTCTCTAGCAAAATTCAATTCCCCCAAGAGAGTTTGTTTCCTCAGCGGAATATTCTAACGGGGTTTATTTCCCCAACAGACTACAATTTTCCCATCTCGAGTCTATTCCTCATATTACTAGGAATCACCATCAAAATTCCTCTTCCCAATTGAAGACACCACTATCCCCATAAAATTGTTGTAAAACCTGGAATTAGACTAGATATCAGTTAACTTTATCCTCCCCAGACGAGTCACAAGGTTATCCATATCTTTTATCACCAGTCAGGGTGTATAAAAATTATCCTCCCCAGACGAGTCGGAAGATTATCCATCTCTTTTATCCTCAGTCAGGATATATAAGAATTAAATTCCCCAATAGAGCAATGAATAACCAATGTTCCTAAACTCTTCTCCTTAAGGCAGAAATCAACATCCCCGGCGGAGTTTCCTCAAAAAAGTAAGAAGGAATACCCAGCGGAAGAATTCTAGACAAGATTGAAGATACACATACTCTTCATCCCCAAGCATATTCAAGGATTTATTTTCCCAGAAAAAGATATTGCGCGCGTCTACAAATACACTTCAACAACATTTCACATTAATACGTCATAGCATATGCATACGAAACGCATATAGCATGGTCTCCTTTATTTTAAGAACATCATTATGCAATGCATTTCATACATCATGACATTGCATGTAGCTAACTCTCTACCTTTTCAGGAAAGATCAATCAACAGACGAATATCAGCAACAATTCTTAAATAGGTCTAAGGTTAATTCCCAAAACAAGATGGGAAAACTATCTATGTGACCAGGTCAGAGATTAATTCCCAAAACCAGACGGGGAAACTATCTCTATGGCCAACAAAAGTAGGTTCCAGATTAATTCCCGAAACAAGACGGGAAAACTATCTGGATGACCAGCCATAGATTAATTCCTAAAATAAGACAGGGCAACTGTCTGTGAAGAATAAGTTGTAGATCAATTCCCGAAATAGGACGGGGCTACTATCTACATAACCATGTCATAGATTAATTCCAAAAACAAGACTGGGAAATTATCTCTACAGCCAATGAAAAGCAAGTCCTATATTAATTCCTAAAACAAGATGAGGCAACTATCTAGATGATCAGCCACATATTAATTCCTGAAACAAGACAGGGCAACTATCTGTGAAGAACTTATTGTAGATCAACTCTGGAAACAGGACATGGCGACTATCTACATGAACAGATTGAATATTAACTCCAGGAACAGGATGGGGAAACTATCTTTCTTTCTTTATGGTCAGATAAAGATCAATTCCTGAAACAGGATGGGGCAACTATCTTTATCACCAATGGTATGAACTCCCGAAATAAGACGGGTTTACCAACAAAGCAAATAAAGATCAATTCCCAAAACCAGATGGGGTAACTATCTTTATCACCAATGGTATGAACTCCCGAAATAGGACGGGTTTACCAACAAGATGATTATATATTAATTCCTGAAACAAGACGTGTCTACTATCTATATGATAAGCAGCTACTCAAACACCTTTCCCAGAGGTTCATTCTGGAAAGCACTCTTCAGATACAGTCGAGCGTAGACTCATTCTAATACTTGTTTCAAAAATTACCTCTGGATGGCTTCTATAAACCCAATCTAACTCTTCAGGTTTAAGAAGATTGAATAGGGGCAGTTGTTGTACTGCAAAATTTTCCCTTCCTTTTCTTCAAAAGATCTCAAATGCTCAAGGATTCTCAAAGATTTGATCAGACGAGTTCACCTCCCAAGCATTGAGACCACAAATTTGGGTTTTGGTTTTCATAAGGAAAATTGGACTTCTAATGCTTGAAATGACTTTCATGGTTCATTTTAGACCTCCAAGAATTCTCATGCCAAATTTCAAGTCTTACATCTCAAAATTGCTCAATCAATAACTTAGATGACTGAAATAAACTGTATTGGGTAAAAAGTCAATTGTGATCAATATACAGTCAAACTTCAAGATTTTTGGCCAACATCAACTTTTTGAAGTAATATTCATTATTTTATCAAGGGATGGTCATAATTCCTCAAGGAAAGCATTCAAATCATCAAAGGGGCAAAATTGACCAAATTAGGGTTTTGATTGAGAATGATTGATCATTGACTTTTGACCTAATACATGGCCTAATGACTTGAAGGATGATCTTAAGTACTCAAACATGATATATTGACCTAATTGTATGGTTTGAAACATCCTCAAAGATTAAGTGATTGATAATTGAAATTTGGATCAACTGATGAAAAGTCAACTGACACACAAAAGTCAAACTTTGACTTTTTGGTTAACATTGAATTTCAAAGATCAAGATTCATCAAGACATTTAAAAATATCAAACTTGATCATAAAGAATCAAGAAAGTCAATAAAAGTCAACAAAAAGTAATGTTTTCCAAGACTTAGAAAAATTCTAAGTGTTTTTATCCTTATTAAATTCATTATTTCATGACCATTTTTCACCAATATGCAAGATGATTCAAAGAAAACTTTCAGCATAAAAGTTGTAGAGCATGATGAATTCTAAAATTTTGTCCTTGAGGGTTGATGTCCAAAAAATGCTTGGATTAGGAGATATAGGCACATGAAGTTATAACATTTTTAACAAAACACTTAATGAAATTTTTAACAAGTTTGGTCAGATTTTTGTCCCAATTTCTTGGCAAATTTTCCCCAAGTTCCAAGTGGATTTAGCCAAAGTGGTCAACATGAATGTTGTAGGAAATGTTTCAAGCTTTCAAAAATGTCCATGAACTTAAAGAGATTATGCTTGAGCTAAGAGATTCTAAGAGATGAAGTTGGGTATCCATTCTTGAATTATAGGTCATTTTCATGAAGAACACATAATCCAATCTCAAGCCATGCTGCATAAATCTTGCTTTGCAGGCTTATAACTTGAAAATCACTCCATAATTAAAATTTTACACAACTGATTAAAATTTCCAAGTGATTGAGCCATTGTCCAAACCATTTTCCATTAATGGGACAAAGTTCACACTTCCATTTTGGAAAAGTGACTTTAATCACAACTCCACTCTCCTTGAGCCTTGCAATTGTTTCTTCTGAACATACACAATGTCAAAACCAGAAGCAACTTGTCTAGAGACTCTAACCACTCAGACCATGCTTGTACTTCACATTGAAACCATGAATTTCAAAGCTTGCTTCATGTACAATCCAACTTAGCCATAACATATGACTTTGTAAACCAAGCCCTCTCAGCCTTCAAAACATTTCCTCTATAAATAGAGAAGTTATTTACAAGCTAACACATGATTTTACAAGCCCTCTAACTCTCTCGAACACTCTGAAATAAGAATTGGCATTCAAATCCTTCATTGTTGCAACTTCTGACCAAAAACTCCAAACACTAAATCCCTCCTGAGTTTGCATTCTAAAACTCATATAGTATCAATACAAGCACTTTCTACACCATTGTAACACTATCTTCATCATACTCCATTTCCAAAAACAGCCACCTGCAACTTGACTTCTCCAGAAGAATCCAGTCACTCTCAATCCAAATTAAGCATTGCAATAGCTTCCTAGGAGTTCAGTGAAACTATCCAGATCATCACAACACCTCCAGGAGTGCTCAAAATCCAAACATGATTTCCAGTTTTAAGGTAATTTTCTTAACTATGAACTTCTTATACAAGCATCATTAATGGTTACTTTGTGAATAAAAAATGTAGACATCATTGCCATGAAGCTAACCATGCCTTTAGTTTTCATTTATGTTAACTGCATGTGGAGAATTTTGAGTTTAAAGTTTCAGAAAAGTTAGGTCTTAATTTGGTACCAACATAAATTCATGCTCATCTTTGATTTATAGCTTAAGGGATTTACATGGTTGAATTCGTGGTGAAAAACCAAGCAACTTTCATGTTTACACTTTTGAAAATGGTTGAGAAATGAGCAAGTTTGGAAATTCAAAAATATTGTCCATGGCTTATGGCGTAAGATAGGGGATGAATTTACAATCAAGAACGAGTTTAAAATATATTTAGTGGTTGTTGTTCTATCACCGGATGTAACAGCCACCCCAGTGGCAGGGCGCGTGCGTATAATTCATTCTTATGCCTGGTCACGGGTTCGAGCCAGGCATGGGACATTTTTCTTTTCATATTTATTTCTCATAGATCTAGGGAAAGCAAGCCTAGCACGCCTATCATGGGTCTCACATTAATACCATCAGATATGCAAGCAACAAATATCCACGTCCCATAAAGCAAGTGCATGGTACACCATCATAATTCAGTCACACTGGAACCTCAATCAGGTGCCTGGGCCTCCCTACACTTGGGACTTCTTTTTTGTTTTTACTTGTTATACTCCCCCAAATTTCTCATGACACAGGCCTATTTATTTGTTTTTGTTTCCGATTTTAACAAAAACTATTTTGGGCCTAACAAAAATATTTTCTAACCCCCTTTTTCTTATTCCTTATCCATGGCCCAATTATTTTATTTTTTATTTTTTTATATTTTATATTTTATTATTTTTACTCATCTATTTTATTTAATAAAATATTTAAATCATAAAAATAGTTTTAGGTTTTATTTGATTAATTTAAACACTTTATTTTATTTTTTTATTAAAATATTTAGAACTAGGTGTTATTATTTTTCACACTATAAAATAATTTTTTTCTAAATTGACATTAGTAGTCAAATTATTCTTACAAACACTGTATTTTACTTAGGTTTTATTTTCTCTTTAATTTCAATTAACTAAGTTTCTAGTGTTAAATAATTAATTAACTTCTCTGGTTATTAGAACTAATTAGTTTTATTAGGTTAAAATTATCAAACATTTTTCATCAAAAAAGCAATTTCCTTTTCTTTTCTCTACTTTACATTCTCTCGCATTTTATTATTTCGCATTATTAACTATTCAATGGTATGTAATAGACAATTAGGCATTATTGCTTTCCTCCTCTCATTCACAAACTTTTACCTCTCATTCACAAAGTGTTGTAATAACGTAGGACATTTAAATTCCGCAATTAATCACTTTCCTTATTATTGTTAGTAATTAGGGTTTGTATGGCAAGATTTAAAATCAAATATTAGAAAACCCTAATCCAAGACAAATAATTGAATCAAACACACTTTGCATACATGCACCTCTAGGGTTAACCTCACTTGTTACTTCAGATATAAAAAACAGTCATGTCCCTCGAATGTGGATGTTTTAGCAAAGACCCTCGATTAAAAGATCATAGTCCATAGATGACCCTTCGATGTTGGCTTCGGTAAACGATCTTAGTCCCTTACGAAAATTGCTAAAACATCTTACAAGTTTCCTTCTATGACTGTATGATGACCCACGTCTGTCCCTCACATCCAATGATTAGGGTTTCTTACTAACTAATGGTAGGATAGAACTATCTAAAGGAGGAGGAAAAGAATAAAGACTTTTTGAATAGGTAGATCGCTCGTAATTGCTTGCTCACAAACCAAAACAAATATTTTCACTTCACACTTTCAAAACAAACTATTTCCAAAACACTTTTCAAAATAAACATATTTTCAAACACTCTTTTTCCAAACAAATATTTTCAAAATAAACATTTTTATGAATTCTCAATGATATGAGAATCATTACAAAGTTTTTCGTACTAAGGCATTTTCAAAATATTTCCAAAACAAAAATTTTGTATAAATTCTCAACGATACAAGAATCATTACTAAATAACCAGTTTCCAAAACATCTTCAAAACATTTTTTACACAAAACACAAAGCATTTTAAAGTGAGATAGAAATTAAGAGATTATGGATAACTAAGGATAAAAAGGGTGCTAACACCTTCCCTTTTCATAACCTACCCCCCGAACTCAAGAAAATTCTCAAAAGGTCTTTCCTGTTCTTTTCACCATTTCCTTTATTGGATAAAATAAAAGTCGGTGGCGAGTCTTGCTATCTACAATATTTGCGATAAAATGCAAATACCAAGTAGTCAACTTCAATGGGAAGAATATGCTGATGCCACGAATGTCACCTACATAAACCTTACCCTGGAATTCCTAAGCTTACTCAACTATGAACCATACATTGGAAGAGGTTTTCATAAAATCCATATAAACTTCAGAATGTTTGGAATTGAGTACACCTTTAATCATAAGGAGTTTTTTGATTTACTAGGTTTTCAATGTGGATTTGATGCTATGCCTGAACTCCATGTAGGCTATTTCATGTAGGATGAGATAAAAAATTTCTTGAGTGATATCACTGATGAAGGAAGCCCTGATCCTTCAACCCAGCTATCCAACAAAATTCACAACCATACCTTCCGATACATCCAGATGATCCTTGCCCATACTTTCCTTGGAAAGAGTGACACTGATATCCATGTTAGTAAGGAGGAGATCTTTATTCTATTTTGTACCACCCAGTCGCACCCTGTAGCCTCTGGAAACTTTCTGATTAAGAACCTTCATTGTACTGCCTTATCCTCTGAAGGACTTATTCATGTGGTTGGAAGAGTGATGCCTATAGCATCTTCCCTGGGTCTCTACAATAAATTATGTTACCTGACTTCTTATTGTGGTTACACCCTGTTGGATATCGACTTCTGTTTAGACTGTGGCCTGATGAGGAGAGTCTCCTTTAACCCAAACCAAAATAGGCTCCTGATAGATAATGAGACCATCCATTCCTTTACCCTGCCGGACCCATCATTGATTAGTGTCCATGACTGAGCCAATTTGTACTTTGCCTTAGACGGCCAGGGAGACACACATGACGAGCCCTAACCTCCTCTAGTACCAGAGTATCCCCCTTTACCACCTTTAACTAGGACCACAGTGCTTTCTAACAATTTCAGTCTACACCAACTAGTTTTCTACACAGAGCTTGTTGAGTTATGCAGAGAGAGGGCCAGACTTCTCCAGGAGGTGGCTGATCTCACCTTGCAGCTTGAGGTGTCGGACACCACTCATGGGACAGAGGCTGATTGCCTATACCAGGAAATCGCCGATCTCCACCGTCAGCTAGCAGAAGCACGAGGTTCCAGACACACTGAGGAGCCTCCAGCTCACTGATGACTCTGTTTCCACTATTTGACAGAGAGATTTCGTTTTTACCGCTTTTTTTTATTTTCCGTTTCAGAATTCTTAACTATTGCATTATCTTTATTTGTTTCCTGCATTCTAAATTTTTGCACATATTTGTTTTTCCCTCATCTCCTCATACTCAGCTTATTGCTGATATCATATATATATATATATATATATATATATATATATATATATATATATATATATATATATATATATATATATATATATATATATATATATATATATATATATATATATATATATATATATATATATATATATATATATATATATATATATATTATGTCTTTGTTGTATTTGTTTATTTATTTACTTAATTAATATTTTAACCATATCATTCATGTACAAATATTGGAAGAAGAACATGTAGAAGATTATATGTACACCCCAAGAAAGAAATCCAAGGCCCAAAGAAAATGAAACAATTTTTTGGCCCAGAGGACCTATCAAAGATGGTCGGTGCCATCCCTTGTCCGGCGAACGCCATGGCGTCTGGTGTATTTCGGGACAACATCTCTAAAACTCCCATTTTTGCCTCTTCAACCTCCCCAAAACCCCCATTTTCTCCATTCTTGACCACCATTAAACCCCACTAAAGCTTATAACTTTCTCATTCAAACAAAAACCAACTATCCTTTCCAACTTCCATCTTCATTTTCCTCCATTAAAAACCCATTAAAAATCTATTTCACTACCATCCCTATAAAACCCATTTTTCTTCTTTCAACACCAATGGAGTATAATGGAATTCTTCTTCGCGGAAGACAACCCGGAGATAGGCAAAGGAAGCTACTCGATAAGTTGCAGTCACGAGAAATTTTCTCCACCAAGTATATCGATGAAGATTATCTGTATGCTTTAGGAATTTATCATAGTGTTTTTTACATGTCGGATAAATTAGGACTGCATGATATTTTTGGTCGTAAAGAAACTACCTATGAGAGGCTAACTCGGGAATTTTTGAGTTCCCTAATCTATAATTGCATCCCTAACATTACTAGCATGTCTGGTTAGGTAAGTTTTAGAATGTTCATTGTCGAATATTAGTACTCTACCAATGAGCGAGCAGGTTTTTTAGGAATGCCTCACGGGGAAGGTGTCATTTGCGAGGCACCCTTGGATTCTGAATGGTCACTTGAGGAATTTTCATTTTGGAACAAATTTTCAAACTTAACTACTAGTTATTTTGAAGGAAACCTTGCCTTAAGTATCCATAACCCGACCATACACGTTTTTTGCTATCTTCTGGCTTGCACAATTTTTGGTAGGGAAAATTAGAATAAAGTCAATGCTAAAGAATTATTGTTTTTGCAGGGTAGTCCCACAAATGCCAAAATTAACCCTGTCCCTTTTATGCTTGCACATATGAGTTCAATTATGAAAAAATGAGGGACTATTTCTTTTGGAGGGTTAATTACCTCTATTGCTAGAGCATTGGAGCTTGACATTAAGCTAGCTACATGTTGAAGTTGTGTAGCGGAAAGCAACAAAAGTTTTGAAAATATTTATCCCAGAATTTATCGTGTCCACAGAGATTGGTTATTGAATTGTCGTTTGACAAATCTCTCGCTAATGAGTTTGGGGATAAATGGGTTTGTAAAGATAATGTTATCAACAGAAAATAAATGTAAACAAAAGTAAAAACTAAGGAAGAACTTATCAAGCTTGCATATAATCTACTCACCACAGACTTAAATCTATCGACCAGTTACATTCAACCTAACAATACTCATCAATGTTACTACGTATCACTGACAACTTAAGTCATTTCTAACCCAAATTGAGAGACCGACTGTATCACCAAGGAAATGATCTCTCTACCTCCTCAATAACACAAAAGAAAACTTATGTAATCGTACTGACGATCTTTTAGTACAACACAACCACACAGAGGAATTAAGCTCTGATACCCAAGTATATGTTAGCTCTAAATCTATCTCTAGAGTTCAGAAGCTAACAAATAATCATCATAGATAAGAATCTAAGCAGTATAAGTCTAAAACAACTCAAATCCCTAGCACCGAGCAAAAATCTAAGATAATAATCGATAAAGATTTATAAAGCAAGTTTAGTATAACGCCATGGGTGACAAATATACATGAGTTCAAAGTAAATACATATACAAATTCAATACATAAAGAATACACAAAGAGGAAGAGAAATGAACCAAAAATCTACTGGTTTGTCAGCGCCGATTGATGAGCAATCCACCCTGGATCATCCGTATGCAAGCTTTAATGTTGTTTTCTAAGCTCTAACTATCAAAAAATGAAGGTTGATGGAGTTGGGGTCAAAAATACCCAAAAACATACCCAAAAAATGTGTTTTTACCGATAATTCGCATTTCTGACTGTCCTACATCACCCAACGACCAAAAAGCGTCACCCAGCGACCAAAACTACATTTTTTCCATACTTCAAGTCGCTCCAGAATCGCCTGGCGACCAAAAAGCTTCACCTAGCGACAGATGACAGAAAGTTGAAAAACCAGCCCAGGTTCAGCCATAAGTTTTGAACTGTAACTCCGATTCGTGCACGTTCGAAAGTGTTGGAAAGCTTATCCAATGCTATATTAACAATGCCTAGATATCAATGCTTGAATACCTACAAAAATGAGATGAAATAAATTAAACTCAATGATATTTACAAAACAATGCAATAAATACACAATAACGTAAACTATACCGAATATACACTAAAATTAAGGTTTATTGACAAAATGCAAACGAATTAAGATGATGAGTGCTAATTATTCACACTAGAATTCACAACAATTTAGAACTCATCACTTCACTAGATCCACTGCCTCACTGCATCATAAATTTGAAATTTTTAAAAGACATGTGATTATGCCAAGGGAGGAAAGAGGGTGGTTATAACCTAATGGTCAATGGAGTAGCTATCCCAAGTGTAGTTTTTCCTTGCTCTCGATGTGAAGATGTGCAGTTTAAGAGAAACTGGACATATGATCTGGAAGCTCCGCCTTTTACCCACCCATTCCACCCAAAGTTCCTTTAGTTGATGGGCACAGGACCGATGATGAGTATGACCAGCGAGACCATTCTCCTGCTCATACTGTATCCCTACACCATGCATCACCTATACACACTGCACCATCTTTTACTCACCCTTATGTAGGCTCAACTTTTGGTTTCCATATTAATGAAGAAATTTGGCAAGAGGATCTAGCTCAGGAAGAAAGGCGAGATGGCCTTATTTCTTCCATGAATCAACAAATGGAGGACAACATGGTCTTTATGCACGAATCATAACGACAAACTGATTATTCTATTCTCTCCATTATAGAATCTCAACAAGCCATCCTTTCTGCACAGCAGCTCCAGCATGCCCATTTTCGAAGGCATTTTACCGTAATGGAATCCACTCAAGGCTCTGTTCTGGGTAACCTTCGCCATCTACAAGATTCTCATACCGAGTTATGCGCTATATTTGAGTGATTTAAGCTTTCTCATAGTGATCGTCATCGCAGAAGGAGTCGTCTCCCTAGGCATCCTGACTAGGGAGGCGAGGGTACCAGTGGTCACCAGTAGTGTCATTCAGGTTACTCCTTCTTCATCTTTTATCGAAACATTGGGGACATTGTTCAGTTTAAGTGTGGGAGGATATTTATATCGTTTTTCTTTTTTTTTTCCTTTTAGTTTTCATTTCGTCATTTTGTTTATTTTAGTTGTTTTGTATGTTTTCAATAAATTGCATGTGTTTGACGAATCATTTGTGTAGTGTACCCTTATTTCCCCACTTCTTGAGCCTTACCAATTTTTTTGGCAAAGTAAATAGTATACTTTAAAAATTTGGGCTATAAGACAGGTTTGAGATAGGATGTAAATGACTTGGGAAATCTATTTGAAAACTCGGTATCATTTTAACACCCTAAGCTTCATGATTATAGGAACTGATCCCATCACCCCCTATATTGTGGCCTTAATCATCATTTCAAAGTAAGCCCTTAAATAGGTTATCTTAGCAGTCAGCTCGGGTTTAAGCATGATCTACATAGGGGACCGATGAAAATAAGTAACTGATCCTAAATTATTCTCTCTGTTATTCTATTAAAAATATAAAATGAGACTCCGAGCTAGGTGACTCTCACACAGTCATTTAACCCAAACTGTTGTAAAATTTGCAAAAGAAATAGAATAATTTTGCTCGTTGGTGGTTTGTTTAGAGGTATCTGGTGCTGGACTTGGTAGAGCAGATTAAAATCCAATCCCCCACAACTAAAATTAGGTTAAGAAATGGGTTACACCAATTTATGTACTAGAGCCTCGCGCATGAAATCAGAATCACTAACCGATCACTTTACTATGAGTATGTACAGATAATGGGCTTAATGTGATTACGCTAGAATGAAAAGGATTAATCAGAAATGAAGAGGTAGGCCTACGCATAGTGGGTTTATATGGATTAGTTTGTATATGTATGAAGTTTATGACTGCAATCTCAGAAAGTGTCACCACGATATCCTTGGTTCAAATAGTTAGTACCTATCAATACATCCTAGATTGAACTTAGGAGCCTTTTTTGCCCAAATCATTTTCATGTTATTTTTATTTTATGAACTATAAAGAGATTTGCTTGAGGACAAGCAAAGGTTTATGTGTGGGAGGATTTGATAACATTGAAATGCACTGCGTATTTGACTCAGATTTCACATGTTTAGTAGATTATTAGTGTATTTTCTGGTGTTATGTTTTGTTTTTGTCTTATTTTCAGGTACTTTGCTTACCTAGAGCCCTTCTTGAAGAAACAATGCCAAAAGCCCAAGAAATCAAGTTTTTTTAGTGAAAATATGCACATGGAGTTCAGCATGGAGGCCGCCATAGAAGGTGCCATGACGTGTCTGCTTGCAACCAGAAGGAAACTGCCACGATCCCACGATCTTCCACATAAGTTCGGACGGCGGGCTCCATGGCCAGGATGGCGGGCTCCATCTTTGTTATTTTTGTCACGCCCAAAAGGAGTTAGGGGGTAGTTTTGTATTTCCAGGGATTTCATTTTCTCTATAAATAGGCATTCCTAGTTTCATTTCAAAGAATCCAACTTAGTTTACAACACTAACCCTAAACTCACCATTTGTAAAAGCGATAATTTGTCACATCGAGGGATTATTGCAATGTAGTTATAATTAGGTTAGATCACTTGTACATTAATGTTGCCGCCTGTTGTACCCCGATTTTTCCCCTAAGATTTCTCTATCATCTTATACCATCACAATACAACAAGATCACACATTAGGGTTTTAGGTACTTCTCCAACTTCATCCAATCTTTAGGTTTGTCCATAAGGGATATTTAAGCACCTTGAAGTGTGTGTGTGTGTGTGTGTTTCTTTGATTGTTATCTTGTAGGTGATGGCACAATAGCATGTACCCTACCATCTCCTAGCACATAGGATAAAAACTAGGGTTTGGAATTTAATCAGGGAGTCTTTCATTTTTTGGGCAATACTTGATTCCATGTCTCTCTACATGTTCATGAGCATCCATGATTGGAAATTTGATCATCAATTTGGGTTTAAAATGGCTCAATTGACAAAAGGGGGTAAATTGGTCATTTTGTCAGAAGTCAACCAAAGTCAACTATTGACCAAGGGGACTTTTGGTCAACTATCATGTCAATGTCCCTATTTTCATGTTTCATGGTCAATGGTGGCATAAAATCAAGTTTTAAGTGTGACTTGGAGATAACTTGTCAATGAAGTTATTTGGAGTTTTGAACTTTTCTAAGTGTTCATAGTACTAAATTTTGATTGGTCATAACTTTTTCATTTTTTATGGAATATGTACAAACTTTACATGCCTGAAAAGAGGGAAAAAAATCCTTCAACTTTGTATTAGAGGCTTCAAGTCTAAAAAATGAAAGGAGAAAAAGTTATGGAACTTGGAAGTTTTGGACACTTAGTGAAATTTCTCAAATATGCACAAAAATTTGATTCCTTCATGACTATTTTTGAAAGTTCATTTGGAGCTAAAATCAAAAAGTTGGAAACATGAAGGTTGAAGTATGAAATGTTATCTTCATCTTTAGTTCAAGAATAATTTCAAATGGTCAAGTGTAGAGAGAAAGATATTGCTTAGGATTTGGGGCCTAGAGATGGCATTTTGCTCAGCCATGCGCGTGTTAAGCCAAGCCTTTTATCAAACAGTTTGTGGGCATGCCTTCACCATTGTTTTTCTTATTGAAGTTTTGATTGTTTTGAAAAAATTTCCAACATCAAAGATCAAGCCCTAAATATGAGGAACAACTTTGCCTCAGATAATCTCTACATTTTGAGATATAATCATGGGAAGAAGGTACCATGCAAGCTGAATTTCTTCCCAGCACAAGGTAGGTCACGCACACGCAAAGCCAGGAATTCCAGTAAACACTTGATTTGCATACACTCATGGCTATTTATCTCATTGATTCATGCTTCAGTTTAAAAAAATTTGAACATGAAAGTTGAAGTATGCAATTCCCTCTCCATTTTTTATTCAAACTTTGTCATGTTTCATGCATTGTGGAGAGAGACATAAGGAGTTAAAGATAAGATAATGATTTTTGCAAACTTGTATGAAAACGCATGGGATGGCACGATGTTATTTTCAAGCCACAATAAAATTCCAGCTCAGCATGCACATGATCTGTGCATTTACCCCAAAAAGCAAGCCTTGTATCATTTTTTGAACATAAAACGCCCAGCAAACCTCACCACCTCACTCTCATTTTAATTTTTCTCATTTCTACCCTTTTGTTCATTTTCTTGTTCTATAAAAGCCAAGCTTATTTCAATTGAAAGGTTGGACAGAAAATCATAAGCAAGCTCTCTCTCTCTCTCTCTATCTCTCTCTCTCTCTCTCTCTCTCTCTCTCTCTCTCTCTCTCTCTCTCTCTCTCTCTCTCTCTCTCTCTCTCACACACACACACAAAGCCTCTCCATCTTTGCAAAGTTCAGAATTACATATCTCTCTATTTGAATCTCAAGTAAGTTGCATTCATTTTTTTCAAAGCTTCCTCCATTTTTAAAGCTTCCTTTGCATCTCTCTCTATTCATCATCCCTGAATATTCAAAGCAAGCTTCTCTGAAGTACTTGCTCTTTATTTGAGCTCAAGCATCAACAAATTCGCTTCAAGGTAGATAATCCATAATTTCTCACTCTTGACTGCACCTTTTGTTTAAATACATAAACCTTTTGAAAAAACCAAGAGCATATTCATTTTCCTTGAATTTTTGTGATGAATTTTCATTTTTGGATCGTTTAATTTGGTGGAGAATTGAAGAAAATATGTGAGTTTGAAATTTGTTTGATGAATTGTCGAAATCAAAACCATGCTCATGCATCAATATTCGCACGCGTTTTTTTTCAATCATCAACTCATCATTTCAGGAAGCTTTTTATTCTATCGTGTTCTACTAATTTCCATCTTGAACTTTGATGTTTGAATTTTTTAATTTCATCAAGAAACGCGTGAGTAATTGTGATCTGAACATTTTGTTTCAAAACTGGGAAAAAATAGAAAGGGTTTCTATTTGGCAGGGACGATTACGTGGTTGATTTCTATTGAACAGGTTCTTGATTATTTTTACAGTGCATTTGGATAAAGGCAGGTGTAATAAGCCTTTGCATTTTTAAATTTTCTTTGTTTTTCTTAAATTTTCTTTTAATATTTTTTGCACTTCAAAAATTATAATAAAAAAATTTTAAACTCTAATTTTCATATATTTTCATATTTTTATTTTTATTTATTTTTTTATCATTTTTCTTGATTAACTAAATTCATGTGGATAATTAGGGTTTTAATATCCTTTTAAGTTTAGAAATTTTATTTTTCTACTTCTATTAAATCAAAAATTATAAAAAAATATTTTATAGCATCTCTCTGAGTTTACTTCTTGAAAATAATTTTTGTCCAATTTTATAAAATTTGGAAATTACAAATTAAATCATTTGTTGGAATATCATCTTTTCTTTGTATTTTTTAATGAATTATGTAAATAATTTTTATTTAATTTTTTCTTTTGGGATAAAATTCAAGAAAAATATACTTTCTGATCCTTAGAGTTTTCTTGACATCTAGTTTATCTTGCATCAAATTTATTTGAAATTTAGATAATTGATTAATTTTAAACTTAATTTCCTTTTTTAGGGCTTTTATTTGATCATTCACACTAATTGATTAAAATTTCTAACTTCCCATTCCTATAAAATCAAATATGAAGTCTTTTAGAGTGCTTGAACAAGTTGAGGTCATAAATATAATTTTTCTAGAATTTTAAAATATGATTTCATATCTTTCACAAATTGTTTTCCAAAACAATCTAGTTTAAGCCTTTTTCTTGCTAGTTTCGAAGTTTGCATTTCTAAATTAAATTTCCACCACAATCCAGGAACTATAAATTTTATTTCTGACTTTTTTAGAACTTTAGGAAGTTTTAATTTCATAATTTTACAAGTTATTTCCATATTTTAAAATAAATTTTTTATTTAAATTTGCATTTAGGGTTTTACTTTTGATTAAGGCTTGTAATTAAGAACCCTTGTATATAATTCTCGTTTAATTCTTGGAATGGCATATGATACTGACTTGAAGCTTATTTTAGGAAAAATTCCTCAACATCATTGGATATTGGGTGTTGATAGGTTGAAAAACCAAATCCATCAACAAGGATGAATGATGTTGATGATATTTGAAACTAAAATTCATCTAATACCTCCCTTCCCTCTTCATCTTATCCCATTCTTACTTGTACTAAATGTTATTAGATAATAATTTATATATCATTTCTCTAAACATATGGTACATAGATTGCTATTTACCGGCCTCAAAATAGGTGCGACTTCTATATAAGCACCCTTATGATT
Source organism: Vicia faba (assembly GCA_948472305.1). Lineage (NCBI taxonomy): Eukaryota > Viridiplantae > Streptophyta > Magnoliopsida > Fabales > Fabaceae > Vicia > Vicia faba. The sequence goes on from OX451739.1 coordinate 987,148,459, forward strand.
GCTTAACATAGCGCTAAAATTTGTCCTGATTCGAGAAATTATCATTTGTGGCCCAAACCCATGTTTGTAAGCCCAAGTATGTTAATTTAAATCCTTTGATCCAATAACCTTGAGATTCATTGTTATGAGGCTTTGGTATTATCAATCCTCTAATGAATCTTCATAAGCCTTGGTCAAAGTGAATCACTTAAACATCACGGATCATTTATTGTCTCCTTGAGAATTTGAAATGAATGATATACTTGACAAAAATAAAATGCAACTTGTTGTTGAGAGGCTTTGATTTTATCAATCTTCTAATGAGTTTCAAATACAAGTTTCAATATGGTCATTCAACTAACCTCTAATTTCTAACAATTGACTTATTTTATGCCTTTACTTTATGCTTTTACCTTAAGCACATTAATTTTAGCATTTACATTTCATGCTATTTTCATCTTTGCTCACTTGAGAATTTACTTTTATGTCATTTTTATTTTTCTCACTTGAGCTTTTCATCTCTTTTTGAAGATACCTAATAATCAACTTGAACCATAAAAAACTTTAATGTTACTTGGACTACTTGGTTACTATCCTTGACATTATGGAGTGATGGACATCTTGGACTTAGGATTAGAGACTTTGACCGACCTTGAGACCTTGTGAACTCAACTATTATTTTATCTGGAGTTCTTGGGGTTTACCCCAAGACATTAGGTTGTCTGTTTACTTTGTGTGTAGGTTATTGTGATTACATGATTTTTCTGTGATCGGGAATTCATTTGTATACAAATGTTACTCTACCCAATTTTTGTGAAGACTAAATGCAATTGAAGCTCGGTTTTCTTAATAGGTTTATTATCTTTGCTTGTGTGGTTTCAAATCCAAAGGATGGGAATTCTACATTGACTCATTGTGTCAAGTGTTGGCTTCTTGTTGGTTAGACGGTTCTTTTCTCTAGCTTTTACCTTATGCTTTAGGATAGTCCCTTCTTCTCCTCACATCTTCTTTAATTTCAAAAATCTTCTCCTCCTTGTGAAAACTCTTCTTGTTTTCTAAACTTGAACTGCTTTCATAATAAACTTGGACTTACGTCCATGCATTTTCAAAAATATTTTCTTAATCAAACTTTAATCAACTTAACATACTTTGACATTTTTGTGAGAAGACTAAAATCCAATCAATCTCATTCAAATCATTTTTTGCAACTTTGGTTTTGTTATCTTAAAACTTTTCTCAAAAGATTAGTCTCTTGTCAATCCTTGTAGTGATGCGAGTTATTATAATTCTATGATATGTAGTGAAGTGAGATATTTTCCACTTGGGTGTCGAGTGAGGCTTTGTTGATTTTAAAATCCAAGCTATATCCTCCACTTTGAGATGATGCAAATTCTCCTTTCTCATAATTGTAGGTAGTAAGTATATTTTCCACTCGGATAAGACGATGGTGTCTTGTCTCTTAAAATTAACCAACACGCTTGTATTTTAAAATTTTTAAAGGTGAAATACGAGTACCCTAATCCCCTATTGCATGGAAAGTGGTACGTAGGAACTAAAGGTTCGCAACCGCTGAGGGTGCAAAAATCATAAAAAAATACTTCTTTTCTCATCCCCACAATCTATTTTTGTATGTAACATTTATAGCCAAAATACACAAATTTACAAAGAGGTTCTTGCATAGTACCATAGATATTTAGGATGCTAATACCTTCCCTTTGCATAACCAACCCCTGAACTTAGATTCTCTCCCCCTCTTTTGGGTTATTCGCTCTTTTCCCATTCCTTTGGAAACAATAAAGCACAATGACAATTTTTAATTTGATATGTGCGAGTCAAGTCAATCCAATGGCTTAGTCTCAATATTTCTACCGCTACAGAAAAATGGCGACTTCACTGAGGATAGATCGACCTATTGCTGGTCCATCCCTAAGTGGGTTGAGCCTATCTTTTTTTATTTGTGTATATGCTATTATTGTTGTATATTATGTGTTGTATATATGTTTGTCTGGATTTTTCTTGTTTTCTGGGTGCTTGGTGATTTCTCATAAGTCCTATACCTGGACTTGGGCAAACTTAAGATAGGACGGGCATTATATTCATGTTAACTTTGAGGGAGTAATCCCAAAAAATAGGACATGATATCCCTCACTTAGTGGAGGGCCATTTGACTGTAGTTTCATTTACCGAGTAATCGGGAAGACGTATTGCTTTCAACCTAGGAGCCTGCTGAGGACCGTAGAACCTTTAAACCATCTTGGCCTTTTAGGTGTAGTACGAAAGTTATGACAAAGTAATCCGAAAATGGTTGTCACGCAATACTATGCTCGGACGAGTTCTTCCTGATAATATTTCTAATTACCGAGTCAATCGGGATGTTGGTAATATCCGAAGGAAGGATGTAGACTCTGGGAACCTCTTAGAACCTTGTTCAGCAGGTGATAAATTTTTAGAACATAACTTATGGGTAGTACGTTCAATCTCATGCTCGTGACGTTGAACCTATGAATCCTATGTTTGTGATCTTGTGTGTGATTGTTGCGTCATGCATTCATGCACCCATAAGTATCTTCTAAAAACATTTTGTTTCAAGGGACTTAAAAGTTGACTCTTTGTGAATAACTCAAGTACTTTTTGACCATGGGTTCTGGAAAAAGAAAGACTAAGAAGTACAGTTTCAAAGATCCCAAGATAGATGAGTTGATAAGTCTGATTCCTGAGATCGAGAGTTCTACATATTTTCAGAGGAAGTATGGGTCCATCATTTCTCTTTTGAAGCTCAGGATGAAGGAGGATATTCTCTCGAATTTAGTCCTGTTCTATGATCCGATGTATCAATTCATTACATTCATGTTTATCAGTTGATGCCTACATTGGAAGAGTATTCTTATCTACTGGGTTTACCTATTACCGATTGTGTTTCTTTTACTGGTTTGGAGGTGGAGCCAAAATCTCATGAGATTGCTGCTTTGATCCATTTGGGGAAGTCTGAGGTTGAAGCCCACATGACTACCAAATGAGGGGTTATAGGACTACCAGCTCAGTTCTTGTTTGAGAAAGCTTGCTACTTTGCTAGGATAAAGATTATGGTTGCTTTTGAGGCCATATTTACTCTACTTGCTTATGGGTTGTTCTTATTTCCCAATGTCGACATGTTTGCGATATCAATGCCATCAGGATCTTTATGATTGGGAACCCAGTCCCTACATTATTGGGTGATGCCTATTACTCTATTCATCTTTGGGATTCTTACCATAAAGGGATGATCATTTGTTGCACGCCTTTGTTGTATCAATGGTATATTTCTCACTTACTTAGGTCTGATGCTTTCTGGGATGTCAAGAAGGAACCTCGTTGGGCTCCGAAGATTATGGCCCTCACTCATTCAGATATCATTTGGTACCATCAGGCTTACCATGATCTAAAGATTTTTGACAGATATGGTAGTTTCCCCAATGTACCTCTTCTTGGTACAAAGTGAGGAATTAACTAAAATTATGTCCTCACATGACAACAACTTGGATATCCGACAAGGGATAAGCCAAATAGTATTCATCTGAGTGGTTTCTTCCTTAAAGAGGGAGAAGTTCATTGGGAAGCTAAAGAGGAGATTGCAAAGGCTTGGCGTCATATTCACAGGAAGGGTAGGAAGGACTTGGGACCTAGAGGGGTTGTTTCTTTGGAGCCTTATCTTTAGTGGGTACAAACAAGAGCGGTCTAGTTGAAGATGTTGTATTCCCGTGAAGAACCCATGCCTGATATATTTGTGAAGACCACTCCTCCCCTATTGGATGATGTGGAATAGCTCCAACTTTCTCTAGTCAGGATGCAATAGGAAAAGGAGGCTTGGAAGAATAAGTTCCAGACTTTAGAGGTATCCTACCGAGCAGACCTGAAGGAGAAAGATGACCTGATTGAGATTCTTGAGAGTCGCGTTGTAGAGACAATGGAGAGGCAGGAAGATTTATTTTCCTGTAGAGCTCAGTCAGGACCTATTTGATTACTTCCTGATTCTGGTGATTGGAAAGAGGTTGTTGACAGGTGTGCAGAAGAGAACAGACGGTTGAAGGCTCAAATTACAAGACTCACAGGGAAGTGTCAGTGTGTAGAGTGATCTCCATCAGCTTTTCTTTCTTAGAGTTTTAGACTTTATCTTCATCTTGTACTTGGGATTATTGGAACTTGTACTAAAAGTTGTAATCCTTTTTGAAGTTATTATAATGAGATTTTCAGTATTTCAAATGTGTTAGTACTTTAATATTTGCAAATTGTCTATAAAATCTTTGAGTTCCTTGAAATATTAATAATAATATAAATCATGTGCATTGCATATAATGCATCATATTGTATGTACTTCTTGCATTTCTATTCATACCCAGGTGTCTTACTATGCTTTTTTTACTTCATTCAGCAAGTTGTCTCACCAGTACAATACTCGAGCTAATTTCAGAAGGAAGATGGATAATCTAGAATAAGAGAATCGTGAGTTGCACAAAGAAGTTACTGCTCTAAAGGCTGGTATGGCCAATCTCGCTGCTTTGATGGAATCGTTGGTGGCTGCTCAGAATCAGCCACCACTTGCCCAACCTCAACAGACAACGGTTACTTCTGACAGTTCCTGTTTCTGCTACTCTAGTAATGTTTTTCAGAATCGTATGCCTCAGGGTTATCCATGGGGAATGCCAGAGAACTTCATGCCAGAAAGTTATAATCTTAACACTCAGATTGCTCCAGTCTTGCAAGTTGTTGTTACTCCTGCACCTCTTGTGGTGCATACTACTCTTGTTGTGAGAAATGAGATTCACTATGATACACCTCCTTCGGTGAATGTTGTGCCATTTTCTAATGATGGATTTTATCGCCATATTCCTCCACCGAGTGAAAGCTTAGGTGTCTATGATCGAATGGGCGATTTTCAAGATCAGTTTGATAAAATGCAGAAAGAGTTGAAGGCCCTCTGAGGAAAAGAATTGTTTGGGAAGAATGTGAATGATCTGTGTTTGGTTCCAAATGTGAAAATACCAGCGAAGTTCAAAGTACCGTAATTAGAGAAGTACAAGGGCAACACTTGTCCTCATACTCAGCTAGTGATGTATGTGAGAAGGATGTCTACTCACACCGATGATCAACGCCTATTAATTCACTTCTTTCAAGACAGTTTGACTGGTGCAGCATTGAGATGGTACATGAGCTTGGATAGTGCCAACATTCATACTTTCAACAACTTGGATGAAGCGTTTATTAGACAGTACAAATACAATATGGACATGGCACCTGGTCGTGATCAACTCAAGGCAATGGTCCATAAGGACAAGGGATCATTTAAGGAATATGCACAGAGATGGCGTGAAGTAGCCGCCCAGATGATCCCTCCAATGGAACAAAACGAGATGACGAAGATTTTTCTGAAGACTCTAGGTGCATTCTATTATCGAAGAATGGTGGCAAGTGTACCCGGTGATTTTACCAAGATGGTGGGCATGGGCGTTCGTTTGGAAGAAGCTGTAAGAGAAGGTCGCTTGACAAGAAGTGAAAATTCTGGAAGTGCAAAGAAACCATCATACATGTTTGCTAAAAAGAACGAGGGAGAGAGAAATTCTGTTATTCAAGAGAGAAGGGTTAATCCTCCTAGAAGAAATCATCAGTGCCACCAGCAGGTTGCTTCGGTAACTCTAGTTGTCAATACGGCTCCGACCATAGTCGCCTATCAAAGACTAACCCCTCAAGGAAATAACGGAATATTAGAGGAGAGAGCCTTTTGACTCTATCCCCATGAGCTATGCAGAATTACTCCCATTGTTAATTCATAAGAAGTTGGTTCAGACCAGGCCACCTCCTGCTATACCATCACCTTTGCTTTGGAATTACAAGGAAAATCAGACGTGCGCTTTTCATCATGGTGCATAAGGGAACAATGTGGAAAATTGTTATCCCCTGAAATCGGAGCTACAAAATATGGTGAGATCTGTCCTTTTATCCTTTAAAGATGTCGGCCCTAATGTAAAAGATAATCCTTTGCCAAAGCACAAAGTAGCAAATATTGTCAACATGGTTGTTGGTTGTCCAGGGGACTTCGAGATTTTTTATATTAACCTCGTTAGAAGAGATTTGGTAAAGATGCATTCCGACCTTTACGAGTTTAGTTACTATACGCATGACCATGCTGGTTGTGGTATCTGTAGTACTAATATACAAGGGTGTGATAAGATAAAGTTTGATTTATAGGAAATGATGGATGAAGGCCTCGTCCATATAATCAGGCCTAGGGTAAAATATGAGAAAGAAGTTAACATGGTCTTTGGATGTCCGAGAGAGTTACCGATCTTCAATGTGAACCATATGAATGATGATTTGGTGAAATTGCAGGCTACTTTCTGCCACATGGATGGTCAGGTAGAACACCACTATGGATCTTGTCGGGTTTGCTGCAGAGATTCTAGAGGTTGTTCCATTGTGAAAAAGGTATTCAGTTGTTATTAGATAATGGTACAATCATGGTTTCAGGCCATAGGGATGATTACCATGGGATTAATGCGATTGAAGATTGTTTGGTTGAGATTGAGTCGGGTGATGAATATGCTTCTACAGATGAATTCTTTTCCTCAGATGAAGGTATGTTCTCTAGTGATGATTCTGTAATGACCAAACTTTCTGAAGAAGGGGTGAACGTAATTGTGCCTTATTTCAATGACTCCACCCCTATCGATATTGAATACTTATAGCAAGCCAATTGTTGCTCTAGTGGTGATTTCCTTACCGGGCCATGTTCCTTACAAATCCGACAAAGTTGTACCGTACAAGTACAATTCTATAATTCTAGAGGATGGTGTGGAAGTTACCATCTAGCCTTTGTCTAATGCCGAGAATATTGCTGAGGCTAGTATAGTAACTTGTAGTGGTCGTATGTTCGCACCTGTTATTCGAGGGAATGCTAGTGTTGATAAGAAGGTTGTTGAGAGTGTTGAAAATAAGAAAGCAGTAGGGGATTCCAGTGGTGCTACTCTGGAAAAAGAGGTGGATGATATATTGAAGATTATCAAAATGAGCGACTACAGGATAGTAGATCAGTTGTTGCAGACTCCTTCAAAAATATCTATTATGGCCTTGTTGATGAATTCTTCTGCCCATAAAGAATATTTAATGAGAGTGTTGGATCAAGCCTTCATGTAAAATGATATGTCGTTGGACCAATTCAGCAGTGTGGTAGGAAATATTACATCCTGTAATAACCTAAGTTTCTATGATGACGAATTGCCTGATGAAGGAAGGAATCACAATCAGGATCTCCATATATCCATGAACTATAAGAACAATTCATTATTAAATGTGCTGGTTGTTAATGGGTCCGCCTTAAATGTCACAACGAGGAGCACGCTGATGAACCTGAACTATCAAGGAGCTCCCATGCACCCAAATGGCATAATTGTAAAAGCTTTCGATGGATCAAGGAAGTATGTTATTAGGGAAGTGGATCTGCCTATTCCCATAGGCTCACACTTGTTTCACATTACATTCCAAGTTATGGATATTGTACCCGCTTACAGTTGTTTACTGGGACGAAAATGGATACACGAGGCAGGGGCTGTCACTTCAACTTTGCACCAAAAGCTGAAGTCAGTGCATGAAGGAAATGTGGTTATCATAAATAGATAGAAAGCATTGTTAATTTCTCATTTATCCTCTTTCAGTGTTGTAGAAGCAGATGAAGCTGTTGTTGGAACTCAGTTCCAAGCTTTGTTCGTTGATAACGTAAGGGAAAATGAGAATTCTATGGCTTCATTTAGAGATGCTCGGCAGGTTGTGCATAACGGCCCTAGTAAAGTATGGGAGAATATTGTTGACCCGCTGGTGAACAATAATAGGGCTGGTTTGGGATTCTCTGCGAAGAATGACAAAAGTGAGAACATGAAGCCGAAGATTGTTTGGGAAAGTATCACAATATTTTTTGCAGTAAAGGTTATCTTCATCTAACTATTTCCAGGATCAATGTTATTGCGGAGGATGAAGAAGAGCAGGAAATGCCAAATTATGTGACGCATGGAGTCAGAGTCCAAAAATGGGTTACTATTGATGTTCCCTCTTGCATCCATGACTTAAAGTCATTTGTTTTTTTGTTAATCTTTTTAAAAAGTCTTTCACTCTTCCCAAGGTGAAAGTTGATATGGTATGGGCTTATGTTTGCTTTGATCATTAAAATCATTAATAAAAGTTGTCTTTGTTTCTCAAATTGTGTTTTTATTTTCTACATTTTCTTGGAAACAATGGTAATTATAAAAAACCCTTTTTGGAATAAATAATAATTGTAAATAAATCTGCATAATCACTTGATATATGTTTCAGTTTCTAAAAGCACTCATAAATCATATGTGCAAATTAATTAAAAAACCTGTTGAATACAATGACCCTGCACTCTCTCCCAACTTTGAATATCGTGTGAAGGTGGTCGAAGAAGAAGAATATGATGAAATTACAGAAGAGGTTTCACGGTTGCTTGAGCGTGAGGAAAGTGCCATTCAGCCATATAAAGAGCCGTTGGAGACAATCAATTGGGGTTCAGAGGAAGATGCGAAGGAAGTCAAGATTGGAGCATTGCTACATCCTGATGTGAAGGGAAGGTTGATTGAATTGTTGAAATAGTTTTTAGACATCTTTTCTTGGTCTTACCAAGACATGTCGGGTCTAGATACTAATATTATGGAGCATCATTTGTCGCTGAAGCCAGAGTGTCAGTCAGTCAAGCAGAAATTGAGAAGAACTCACCCTGATATGGCAATTAAAATTAAAGAAGAAGTTTTAAAGCAGATTCATGCCAGTTTTCTTGTAACATTAGTGTACCTTCAGTGGACTTCCAATATTTTCCCAGTACTGAAGAAAGACGGAAAAGTTTGCATGTGTGTAGATTATAGAGATTTAAACAAAGCTCGTCAAAAAGATGATTTTCCATTTCCACATATTGATATGTTGGTTGATAGTACAACAAAATTCAAAGTATTCTCGTTCATGGACGGATTTTACGGATATCATCAAATCAGAATGGCTCCTGAGGACATGGAAAAACAATGTTTATCACACCCTGGGGAACATTCTGTTACAGAGTGATGCCCTTTGGGTTGAAGAACGTTGGCTCAATGTAACAGATGGCTATGACAACCCTATTCCATGATATGATGCACAAGGAAATTGAGGTATATGTTGATGATATGATTTCCAAATCACATACCGGAGAAGGGCATGTAGAATATTTGTTGAAATTGTTTCAGCATTTGAGGAAGTATCGTCTCTGCTTGAATCCAAACAAATGCACTTTTTGTGTCCGATCAGGGAAGTTGTTAGGTTTCATTGTCAGCCAAAAAGGAATTGAAGTTCACCCTGATAAAGTCAAAGAAATTCAAGAAATGCCTACACCAAATACTAAAAAGCAAGTTAGAGGCTTCCTTGGGCGATTGAATTACATATCTAGATTCATTTCCCATATGACAGCAACGTGTGAACCAATCTCTAAGTTGTTAAAAAAAGATCAGGGTTTTGTGTGGGCAGATGATTTTAAAAGGGAATTCAAAAGTATTAAAGAGTATCTGCCTGAACCACCTATCTTGCTCCCTCTCGTTGAAGGAAGACCATTGGTCATGTATCTAACAGTGTTAGATAATTCTATGGGCTGTATTTTGGGATAACAAGATGAAACAAGGAAGAAAGAATATGCCATTTATCATCTCAGCAAGATGTTTACTGACTGTGAGTCACGATATTCTATACTGGAAAAGACATGTTGTGCTTTGGCATGGTTGGCAAAGTTGTTGTGGAAATATATGTTGAATCATACTACTTGTTGATTTCCAAAATGGATCAAATTAAGTATATTTTTTAAAAGCCTGCTCTTACTGGGAGAATCACCCATTGGCAGATGTTATTGTCTGAATATGATATTGAATACCGCACTCAGAAGGCTATAAAAAGTAGTGTGCTGGCGGATTTTCTTGCTCACCAACCGGTAGATGATTACAAATCTGTTAAGTATGACTTCCCTTATGAGGATGTTACGTTTCTAAAAGTGAAAGAGTGTGATAAACCTTTGCATGGGGAAGGTCCTGATCCTGAATCCCGGTGGCGTATGGTATTTGATGGAGCTGTGAATGCTTATGGGAAAGGAATTGGTGTTGTGATTATCACTCCTCATGGATCACACATTCCTTTTACTGCAAGGCTCATATTTGATTGTACTAATAATATGACAAGAGTATGAGGCTTGTATCATGGGTCTCGAGGAGGCCATTGATCTCATAATCAAAGTTTTAGATGTATATGGCGATTCATCTTTGGTGGTAAATCAAATTAAAGGAGAATGGGATACTCGTCACACTGGCTTGATCCCTTACAAAGATTATGCTAGAAGATTATTACCCTTCTTTAACAAAGTTGAATTCCATCATATTTCCGGAGATGAAAATCAGATGGCGGATGCTTTGGCAACTCTGGCTTCTATATATCAAGTGATTACTTCGAACGATGTACCTCGTTTTACGGTGCAATGTTTGGATAGACCGGCTCATGTGTTTGTAGTAGAGGAAACATTAGATGAGAAACTTTGGTATTATGATATCAAGAATTTTCTCCAGACTCAAGAATACCTAGATGGTGCGTCAAATAAAGATAGAAAGACATTGAGAAGGTTGGCAGGTAGCTTTTTCCTCAATGAAGATGTGTTATACAAAGAAATTATGACATGGTCTTGCTCAGATGCGTGGATAGACACGAAACAAACATGTTGATGCATGAGATCCATGAAGGTTCCTTTGGTACCCATGCCCATGGACATTCGATGGAAAAGAAGATGTTTAGGGCAGGTTATTATTGGCTAACAATGGAATCTGAGTGTTATAAATTTGCAAATAAGTGCTACAAATTCCAGATTTACACGGACAAAATTCATGTGCCTCTGACACTTATCAATGTTATTTCTTCCCCGTGGACTTTCTCTAAGTAGGGTATCAACATGATTGGAATGATTGAACTAAAGGTGTCAAATGTACTTAATTTCATTTTAGTGGCAATTGAATACTTCACCAAATTGGTGGAAGCAGCTTCATATGCTAATGTTACTAAGCAGGTGGTAGTACCCTTTATCAAGAACAACTTCATATGTCAGTATAGTGTGCCAAGCAGGATTATCACTGACAACGGGTCAAATTTAAATAACAAGATGATGACAGAGCTTTATGAAAAATTCAAGATTTCCCACCACAATTCATCTTCCTATAGGAGAAAGATGAATGGGGATGTTGAAGTTTCTAATAAGAACGTCAAAAAGATCATCTAGAAAATGGTTGTTACTTATAAAGATTGGGATGAGATGCTCCCTTTTGGTCTGCATGGGTATCGAACATATGTCTGCACTTCAACAGGGGCAACCTCGTTCTCTCTTATGTATGGCATGGAAGTTGTGCTCCCCGTTCAGGTTGAGATTCCCTCTTTACACGTGATAATGGAAACCAAGTTGGCAGAGGATGAATGGGTCCAGAACAGGTTTGACCAGTTTAATTTAATTGAAGAGAAGAGAATGACGGCTTTTTGTTATGATCAGTTATACCATAAGAGAATGAAGAAAGCTTTTGATAATAAGGTCAAACCTCGTGAATTCAGAGAAGGAGACCTCGTGCTCAGGAAGATTATGTCTTTCAACGCTCATTTTAGGGGCAAGTGGACTCCCAATTCTGAAGGCCCATATGTTGTCAAGAAAGCCTTCTCTGGCGGTGCATTGATTTTTGAAACTATGGATGGAGAGGAGTTCCATGTCCCATGAATGTTGATGAGTCTATAAATACTTTGCCTAAAGAAAGAAAAGAACAACTCATTAATTCAAAAACTCGAAAGGGCGACTTAGGTAAAAAAGAGCGTCTCGGTAGGCTGAAAATCCGAAAGGGAGCTCTAGGCAAAAGTAAGAGACATAAATAGAATGAACTCTCTCGCTTGTTTGAAGACCCACAAGGGAAATCTAGGCAAAAGTTAGGCATTTCTTGGCAAGTAACTGCATCAGACAAGACTTGATCATTGAAGCAACAATCTTTTTGGATCCTCACCACTCTTCAACCGAAGTTGCTGCTCAGGAATTCAAAGTTGTTAGGGAGAATAGTTGTCATTGTATTTCAATGTATCTTTTCCAATATATATTACCATTTTCCAAACTTTGTAATCATCTATGGAGTCTCGCCATTCGCAAACTACCATCCTATTAATAAAGTTTGAGCTTTTATCCAATTCTTTGCAATTCTTATTTTATTCATCTTATAATGACTTCATTTATTATTGATAGTAATTTTCAAAGCAAACAGATTAAATAACAAAAATTGTTTATTTGAAAAGAATTTGCAAATTGATTTTTACTTTAGAATTTGTGAATCCAGGAGAACAAGAATAATGACTCCAAGGATGGATGAACTCTGAAATTTTGGAAGTTTGAATCCCCCAAGAAGGCTAGCTCAGGTCACTTTTGTTGGAATGAGTATAATCTTCTTATGCTTCTCAGATAATTGAAGATAATACCAATGGATGTATTGTGCGGTGTTTTGTTTGTGATCCCATTTTTCCCCAGTCAGGTCTTGGTTCATTTGGATTTCAGGTTTGCATGGTATGAGTTCTCTACCCTATACTCCCCAGTAAAGTATGTGCTCACATGACGAGAGTCTTTTCCCTTTTACGTGCGGAGATGAAATCATTTGCAAAGTATCACCCTTTGCAGTACTATCATTTTTGTCGTTGTTTGTTTTCCAGGCAACTAGACAAGGGAAATATCTTTTCTAAGAAGTGTTGAAATAGTTGTCAACTTTTTGGGTTTTCTACCGCCAAGTGTTGCGTTTGATTTAAAATCCCCATAAGTTTGATTTCTTGGTGTATTGTTTAACCTCTTAAATCTCCAAGAAAAGTCGAGATAATGGGTCTCTCTGAAAATTGCTACCCCCACGAGGTTTCATAATTTCTCCCTAGAGAAGTTGGTGCAATCGTCACTCTCAGTATTGAAGAATATATCTTGGGTTCCTCTCAATGACGTGGTGTTGCCCTCCCCAATGAAGTCAGTACGAGATCCCTAGTTGATGTCTCGATAATGCGGTTTTCATCTGCCCTAATGAAGTCACTATTGTAATCTCCAGTGGAAATCTAGACGTTGAGACATTTGTTTTCCCCATTGAAGTTTGTGTGATGTTCCCCGGTAAAGCCTGGAGGAGGATGTTATATCCCTGTATCTATACTTATTTACTGTTTTGATTTGATTACTTTCGGATTAAGTTTCTTCCCAGTGGAGTTAAGCCCGTGAAATAGGAATTTGTTTCCTCAAGAGGTGCTTACTTTCTTATGAAATTTTCATCCTGGATGTGATTTAGCCGAGTGTTGACTTTATCTAAGATGGTTTTGTCTGGTTATTCTCAATGTTGTGTGTCTGTTTTGTCAGCATATACAAGATAACATTCATAGATACATCATGCATAGCTGAATTAAAATTCATTGCTCATTTGCATTCATTAATATTTTGTTGGCATAATTACCATATTTGCAGAGTTATGTTACCTTCTCTCCTATAGAATGTCAACCTTAAGCAGAAAGTGTATATTCTTTCAATTTTCCCATTGAGTTTGTCTCTCGTGGAAGAATTCTTCTTTAGCCTTCTTGTTCAACTCATTGTCTGCTTAGAACATGGTCCCCTTTTGAGTTTATTTCTCATGAGGTGTTATTTTGGTTGACTGTTTCATTCCGGTTTATTTCTGGTTTGAATTTGTGGTCCCTGACAACATTATTATTCTGGTTTCTGCAAGATTTGAGCCCTAGTTTGAGAATATGCATTTATTTTGCACATGAAGGCTCTAGCCCCTCGGTAGGAATATTTTGACATTTCCCCGGGAAGACCTATTTCATTCCTCAGGAAATCATTATTCCAATTCCTTGTCATAACAGCAAGTGGCAGGTCTCTTTATTTGAGCAACTTGTACTTCCCCAATAAATCTATGAGTTCCCAAAGAAGATTCATATTTGTTACTCCAATGAATGGTAGCCTTGTCATTATGTAAGGTAGTTCATTGTTGAGATTTGTTACTCCAATGAATGGTTTCCTTGCCATTATGGAAGGTAGTTCATTATTGAGATTTGTTACTCCAATGAATGGTAGCCTTGTCATTATGGAAGGTAGTTCGTTGTTGAGAATTGTTACTCCAATGAATGGTAGCCTTGTCATTATGGAATGTAGTTCGTTGTTGAGATTTGTTACTCCAATGAATGGTAGCTTTATCATTATGGAAGGTAGTTCGTTGTTGAGATCTTTTTCCAATGAATGGTAGTCTCGTCATTTGTTTCCAGTCGTGAGTACTGGTGATGATCATTGTTACCGCCAAAATATTGGAATCCACCGGTATTATCTTACCACTTCTTTCCTTGGTTGGTCGATGTTACTTTTTTGCTATCTCCTCAGTGAGTGGATAAATCACAGTCATTTGTCGATCACTTTCATCCTTTACCTTCTCTCCTCAATCTTTGAGTTAATGACGTTTTATCTCCTCTTTGGGCTTTACCCCAATAGAGTCGGGTCTCTTGTTCACCAGTGATTTATTTTCCTGGTCGGGTTTTTCTTTTGATCCCTGCTTTTTATTTACTGCATCCCCAGTGGGGTCTTGCGTCCTTTTTAGATTTGTTCATTTTCCACTTATAATCATAAGCATTGCATGGCATCTTAGGGCTAAAAATAGGGCTTGTTTTATATTTAAGTATATTCAATTGCGTCGACGAAAAGATTTTAACCTTCGCATATCCTGAAAGAAGACACTTAAATAAGGTCAGCTGTTGTACCCCAATTTTTGCCCCTAAGATTTCTCTATTATCTTATACCATCATATTACAATAAGATCACGCATTAGGGTTTTGGGTACTTCTCCTACTTCAACCTATCTTTAGGTTTGTCCATGAGGGATCATCAAGTACCTTAAATAGTGTATCTTGTACATTATCCATTTGACTAACACCAAAACTATATATATATATATATATATATACATATATATATATATATATATATATATATATATATATATATATATATATATATATATATGTGTGTGTGTGTGTGTGTGTGTGTGTGTGTGTGTGTGTGTGTGTGTGTGCGTGCGTATGTGTGTGTGTGTGTGTGTGTGTGTGTGCGCTTCTTTGATTGTCATCTTGTAGGTGATGGCACAATTGCATGTACCTTTCCATCTCCTAGCATAGAGGATCAAAACTAGGGTTTGGAATTTAATCAGGGAGCCTTTGATTTTTTGGGCAATAATGGATTTCATGTCTCTTTAGATGTTCATGAGCATCTATGATTGGAAATTTGATCATCAATTTGGGTTTGAAATAGCTCAATTGACAAAAGGGGGTAAATTGGTTATTTTTTCAGAAGTCAACCAAAGTCAATTGTTGACCAAGGGGACTTTGGTCAACTATCATCTCAATGTCCCTATTTCCGTATTTCATGGTCAATGGTGGCATAAAATCAAGTTTGAAGTGTGAATTAGAGATAACTTGTCAATGAAGTTATTTGGAGTTTTGAATTTTTCTAAGTGTTCAAAGTACTGAATTTTGATTGGTCATAACATTTTCAATTTTTATTGAAACTGTACAAACATTACATGCTTGAAAATAGGAAACAAAATCCTCCAACTTTGTATTAGAGTCCTCAAGTCCAAAAAATGAAAGGATAAAAAGTTATGGAGCTTGGATGTTTTGGACACTTAGTGAAATTTCTCAAATATTTACAAAACTTTAATTCCTTCATGACTATTTTTGAAAGTCCATTTGAGCTCAAATCAAAAGGTTGGCAACATAAAGGTTGAAGTATAAAATATGCTCTTCATTTTTGGTTCAAGAATCATTTCAAATGGTCAAGTGTAGAGAGAGATATATTGCTTAGGATTTGGGGCTTGGAGATGGCATTTTGCCCAGCCACGCGTGCGTTAAGCCAAGCCTTTTATCAAACAGTTTGTGGGCATGCCTTCACAATTGTTTTCTCATTGAAATTTCCATTATTTTGAAAAATGTTCAACATCAAAGATCAAGCCTTAAATATGAGGAACAACTTTGCTTCAGAAAGTTTCTCAAAATAATCCCTACATTTTAAGATATAATCATGGGAAGAAGGTACCATGCAAGCTGAATTTCTTCCCAGCACAAGGCATGTCATGCACGCGCAAAGCTTGGCATTCCAGAAAACACTTGATGTGCATACACTCATGGATATTTATCTCATTGATTCAAGCTTCATTTTAAAAAAATTTGAACATGAAAGTTGAAGTATGTAATGCCATCTCCATTTTTTATTCAAACTTTGTCATGTTTCATGCATTGTGGAGAGAGATATAAGGAGTTAAAGATAGGATCATGATTTTTTCAAACTTGCATTAAAATGCATGGGATGGCACAATGTTGTTTTCAAGCCACAATAAAATTCTAGCTCAGCATGCACATGCTTTGTGCATTTACCCCAAAACGCAAACCTTGTATCATTTTTTGAACATAAAATGCGCAACACACCTCACCGTCTCAGTATCATTTTCATTTTTATCATTTCTACCCTTTTGTTCATTTTCTCATTCTGTAAAAGCCAAGCTTGTTTCAATTGAAAGGTTGGATAGAAAATCATAAGCAATCTATCTCTCTCTCTCTCTCACACGAAGCCTCTCCATCTTTTCAAAGTTCAAAATTACATTTCTCTCTATCTCTCTTTGAATCTCAAGCAAGTTGCATCCATTTTTGTCAAATCTTCCTCCATTTTCAAATCTTGATTCGCATCTCTCTCTACTCATCATTCCTGAAAAAATCCAAGTTCTCACTCTTGACAGCAACTTGCGTTTTGTTTAAATCCATAAACCTTTTGAAAAATCCAAGAGCATAGTCATTTTCCTTGCATTTTTGTGATGAATTTTCGTTTTTGGATCGTTTAATTTGGTGGAGGATTGAAGGAGATATGTGAGTTTGAAATATGTTTGATGAATTGTCCAAATCAAAACTGTGTTCATGCATCAATATTCGCGCACATTTCTTTTAATAATCAATTCATCATTTCATGAATTTTTTGATTATATCGTATTCTACTAATTTCCATCTTGAACTTTGATGTTTGAATTTTTTTTTTATTTTCATCAAGAAACGCGTGAGCTATTGTGATCTGAACATTTGGTTTCAAAACTGGATAAAAAATAGAAAGGGTTCTATTTGGCAGGGATGATTACGTGGTTGATTTCTATTGAACATGTTCTTGATTTTTTTTACAGCGCATTTGGATAAAGGCAGGTGTAATAAGCCTTTGCATTTTTAAATTTTCTTTGTTTTTCCCAAATTTTCTTTTAATATTTTCCTCACTTCAAAAGATATCATAAAAATATTTTAAACTCTATTTTTCATATATTTTCATATTTCCTTTTTTTATCATTTTTCTTGATTAAATAAATTCATGTAGATAATTAGGGTTTTAATATTCTTTTAAGTTTAGATATTTTATTTTTCTACTTCTACTAAATCAAAAATTATAAAAAAAAATGTTTTCTAGAATCTTTCTGAGTTTACTTCTTGAAAAATTACAAATTAAATCATTTGTTGGAAATATCATCTTTTCTTTGTGTTTTTTAATGAATTATGTAAATAATTTTCATTTAATTTTTTCTTTTGGGATAAAATTCAAGAAAAATATACTTTCTGATCCTTAGAATTTTCTTGACATTTAGGTTATCTTGCATCAAATTTATTTGAATGTTAGATCCAATTGATTAATTTTGAACTTAATTTCCTTTTTTAGGGTTTTTGTTTGATCATTCACACTAATTGATTAAAATATCTAACTTCCCATGCCTATAAAATCAAAGATGAAGTTGTTTAGAGAGCTAGAACAAGTTGAGGTCAAAAAAACCATTTTTCTGGAATTTTAAAATATGATTTCATATCTTTCACAAATTGTTTTCCAAAATAGTCTAGTTAAGCGTTTTGCTTGCTAGTTTCAAAGTTTTCATTTCTAAATCAAATTTCCACCTCAACCCAAAAACTCTAAACTTTATTTATGACTTTTGTAGAACTTTAGGAAGTTAGGATCTTAATTTCATAATATTACAAGTTATTTTCATATTTTAAAACAAATTTTTGACTTAAGTTTGCATTTAGGATTTTACTTTTGATTAAGTCTTGTAATTAAGAACCCTTGTATATAATTCTCGTTTAATTCTTGAAATGGAATATGATACTGACTTGAAAATTATTTTAGGACAAATTCTTCAACATCATTGGATCTTGGGTATTGATAGGTTGAAAAACCAAATCCATCAAGAAGGATGAATGATGTTGATGATATTTGGAACTAAAATTCATCTAATACCTCCCCTTCCTCTTCATCATATCCTATTCTTACTTGTAATAAATGTTATTATATAATGATTTACATATCATTTCTCTAAACATATGGTACATATATTGCTATTGAACGGCCTCAAAATAGGTGCGACTTCTATATAAGTCCACTTACGATTGCTTAACATAGAGCTAAGTTTTGTCCCGATTCGAGAAATGATCATTCGTAGCCGAAACCCATGTTTGTAAGCCCAAGTATGTTAATTTGAATCCTTTGATCCAATAACCTTGAGATTTATTGTTAGGAGAATATGGTATTATCAATCCTCTAATGAATCTTCATAAGATTTCGTCAAAGTGAATCACTTAAACATCGTTGATTATTTATTGTCGCCTTGAGAATATGAAATGAATGATATACTTGACAAAAAGCAAATGAAACTTGTTGTTGAGAGGCTTTGATTTTATCAATCTTCTAATGAGTTTTAAATGCAAGTTTCAAGATGGTCATTCAACTACCCTCTAATTTCTAACAATTGACTTTATTTTATGCCTTCACTTTATGCTTTTACCTTAAGCACATTTATTTTAGCATTTACTTTTATGTCATTTTTATTTTTCTCACTTGAGCTTTTCATCTCTTTTTGAAGATACCTAATAATCAACTTGAACCATAAAAAACTTTAATGTTACTTGGACTACTTGGTTAATATCCTTGTCATTATGGAGTGATGGACTTCTTAGACTTAGGATTAGAGACTTTGACCTACCTTGAGACCTTGTGACCTCAAATGTTATTTTGTATGGAGTTCTTGGGGTTTACACCAAGACATTGGGTTGTTTGTTTGCTTTGTGTGCAGGTTATTGTGATTACATGCTTTGTATGTGATATGGAATTCATCTGTATACAGTCGTTACTCTTCCCAATTTTTGTGAAGACTTAATGCAATTGAAGCTTGGTTTTGTTAAGAGGTTTATTATCTTTGCTTGTGTGGTTTCAAATCCAAAGGATGAAAATTCTACATTGACTCATTGTATCAAGTGTTGGCTTCTTGTTGGTTAGATGGTTCTTTTTCCTAGCTTTTACCTTATGCTTTAGGATAATCCCGTCTTCTCCTCTCATCTTCTTTAATTTCAAAAATCTTCTCCCTTCTTTTGAAAACTCTTCTTGTTTTCTAAACTTGAACTTCTTTCATAATAAACTTGGACTTAGGTCCATGCATTTTTAAAAATATTTTCTTAATCAAACTTTAATCAACTTAACAATACTTTGACATTTTTGTGAGAAGACTAAAAGTCCATCAATCTCATTCAAATAATTTTTTGCCACTTTGCCTTTTTTATCTTAAAACTTTTCTCAAAATATTAGACTCTTGTCAATCCTTGTAGTGATGCGAGCTACTATACTTCTACTATATGTAGTGAAGTGAGATATTTTCCAGTTGGATGTCGAGTGAGGCTTTGTTGATTTTAAAATCCAAGTTATATCCTCCACTTTGTGATGGTGCAAATTCTCCTTTCTCATAATTGTGGGTAGTAAGTATGTTTTCCACTCGGATAAGACGATGATTTCTTGTCTCTTAAAATTAACCAACACACTTGTATATTAAATTTTTTAAAGGTGAACTACGAGTACCCTGATCCCCTATTGCACAGAAGGTGGTACGTAGGCACTAAAGGTTCGCAATCGCGGAGGGTGCAAAAATCATTAAAAAAATACTTCTTTTCTCATCCCCATAATCTATTTTGTATATAACATTTATAGCTAAAATACACAAATTTACAAAGAGGTTCATGTGGAGTACTATAGATGTTTAGGGTGCTAATACCTTCCCTTTGCATAACCAACCCCCGAACTTATATTCTCTCCCCCTCTTTTGGGTTATTCGCTCTTTTCCAATTCCTTTGTAAACAATAAAGCGTAGTGGCGATTTTTAATTTGATATGTACGATTCAAGCCAATCCAATGGCTTAGTCTCAATATTTCTAGTGCTACACTACCATTTTCTTTACAAGTCAAAGTTTACTTTCCAGTAGTATCAGATTTAAAGTCTCCAATTTCGAGCAGGTTCTATTCAGTTTTTGCATTACCTTTATTTACTTCACATTTTCTTTATTTCGTTTATTTTCTTGCACTTTCCTTACTTTATTTACTTTCATGTTTTTTCCTTGTCTATTTGTTTATTACCTTGCATACTTTACTCGCCTTTTAAGTTTTATAATCTATTTTAACATGATCAATTTCAACATATCGGTTTCTTTTTCTATGTTTGGCTAAGTCTTTTAAGGTTAGAATGTAAGGATCACTGATATGATAATAATCTATATATTTTATTTGTAGAAATACTTTAGGGCTGTTTTGATTTTTAACACATGTTTTCAGTACTAAATTTCATTGGGTAAGATCGAAAGCCTTTTAATTCTCAAAGTTAAACTTAGTTAGTTTTAACTGTCCAAAGAGGGCGAAAGCACTTTGTCCAGTTAATTAGGAGTTTTTAACACTATTAGAAAACGAATTTGAAACTATCTTCGAACGCGTTTATAGGTTTAAAATCTGGTTCCTTGAGCGAAAGCCAAGGATCCCTTTTAAGTTAAACATTCCAAATCAAAATCACTTTTTTTAACTAATTCAAGAGTCCAATTTCTTAAAAATAGGGTTAATACTTTAACGCAAATAGGCACCTTTTATAAGTGACAATAAAAGGCATTAATTAGAGAGTAAACTCGATTCTGAATATCTGAAAGCGAAAATTCCCGTTAAATTGATTCTTTTCAAAAGTAAAAATATTTCCCCATAAGTAGTTCTATTTAGAAATGATCGGAGTATTATCTAACTGATGTGAATTACATTCGAGCCTGTTTTTTATCTGAATTTACATACCTTATTATTATTTCGTTTTATTTCACACTCTCGAACATTGATTTGATCCACCTTAGATAACCACCATAATAATAGAAATTGATAGATTGACATTTGGTCTCTGTCAGAACGATAATCTTTTGTATTACTCTGACGTGATTCGTACACTTGCAAAAATATCGCATCAATAGACAATCAATACCAGAACCAGAGCTCTAATGTCAATTGAAGGTTAACGAAAAACAAGAAATGGGGGTTTGAATTGGGTTTCAAGATTGAAATTTATTCGTGATCCAAAACAAAGAACAAAGAACTTAGAATAAAAATAATGAACACAATATTTTTATCCTGGTTTGTTGTTCACGAAGCTACCTCCAGCCCACCCGTCAAGATGATTTTTCCTTCTCACAAGGACTTAATACATTATAATCAAACTGATTATAACCACAAAAGCCCATTATTTATATCTTCTTGAGACTTATGACTATACCCTAGTCTCTCAAGGAATAATCAACTCATAAGTTGAGATTCAAAAGGTGTGTTTACAAAGATGCTTCTATGAAAGCAGGTTACACAAATTGAAATACAATGATTAACACAAAAGCATTTTTGAGCAAGTATAAGAACAAAAGTCCCTTGCTTTACAACTTTTCTCACAAATATGAAATATTTCTCTTGGAAAAATTTCACGTGAAAAGTTCTTGTAAAATAGTTCTTCTTTCCATTCTTCTAAGGGCTTCTTATATAGGCATAAAAAGATCCGTTGGAGGGTAGAATTGGAATTCAAAATTCCCATGTGTATTTTTGCATAACGGTCAGTGAGAGTGGTAGCCAACATCATACCATAGTACTATCCTTGGTCACAAAATCAGAGTAGTGGAAGGAATATCTGATCTTGTACCATTTACTATTCACTCACATAAAAACTTTTCAATCTTATATTTTAATCTTTAGAGGATTCATAATGTGTGTTAAGGAAGCATACTTATAAGGATCAAAAGCAAAAAGAGAGTCTCCAGAACCTTGTCTTCGGAGTCTTCAGAACCATGTCTGCAAAGTATTTATAACTTGTTCTTCAGAACCTCATAACTTGAGAGCGCATAATCTTCAAATCTTAAAAAAAAAATTCAGAAGCTATTCAATGAGAGTCACAGTCATAAGCTTTTTGACAAATGTTCTTTATAACCATTTTTTAGAAGTGTTAGAAAACTTGACTAGATCTTTGTAAAGCACACATTTGTTGTAAGAACAAGATTTGGTTCTGAGATATTATCTCTAAGTTTTGATGATAACAAATGAGCATGTTTGTATGAAAAATTTTGATACTCTGATGTTTGTTATTGTTGAGTACTTAACAAATAGGTTCTGCTTCTGATGGATGACATGGTTAAGACATTAGAAGAGAATTGATTCCGCTTCTACGCTACATAAGTTCTCTTGAATAATAGCATGACACACCAGAAGGCTCTGAAGTGTAAGCTCTGATTTTTGTCTAAAGAAACCAGTTAGAATATATAAAGACATAAGTTTCTACTTGAGTCCAGATGCTGAAGACTCAAGCTTCTGAAGACAACATGTTCTAAAGAAACCAGTCGGAAGATCTGAAGACAAAAGTTGCTACTTAACTCCAGATGCTAAAGACTAATGTTTCTAAAGACAACGTGCTTCAAAGAAACAACTTTAGAAGATCTGAAGAAAAAGTTCCTATTGAAGTCCAGATGCTAAAAACTTAGTTTCTAAAAAGACAACTTATTTCAAGAAAACAAAGTTAGAAGATCTGAAGACAAAGCTTTTACTGAAGTCCAGATGCTGGAAACATGTGTTTATAATAACAAGGTTCTTAAAAGGATTCTCAATACCAAGTGATAAAGACTCTAAAGACGTATCTCTTAAGACTATGAAGACTTGAAGCTCTTCTGATCCAAGGTTCGCTACAACGGGTTCTCACGACCAAGTGCTGAAGACTCTGAAGACGCACTTCTAAAGACTCTAAAGACTTGAAGTTCTGAAGACCTTATGGTATATTCTTGCTTCCAAACTCATGCTCGCAGAAGCCTCTGAAGTACAGAAGGAAAGAATATAACGGTAGCATAGTACAATAGTACATAATACGAAAAAGATTTATTCAAATACCTCTCCACCAACTTAAAGTGTGGAAGAGATAAGGATGTAGCAGTATTATTTGTACTGACTACTTTTCATGTAGCCAAGGAATATGTTTTTCTTGGCTATATAAGAAAATAATCATATGTTTAAACTTATTGGTTAGCTGGTTGCTTGACACATGATGCTGACAGAGTTGAATGTTGGTGTTCAATGTTAAAAATGAAAGCAGTCATTGTTGGAACACAACCAGAAAACTATAAACCACTATAAAAACAACAAGAAAAACGATTATCCAAATGATTCTTGAATCATGTTGATAATGAGTACAATTAAATCATTGATTCACAATGTGCTTAATTTCATATATTGCACAAAGCTTGCTAAGTCGCAGAAGATAATTAAGATGATCATGAAAGCTCCAGCTACAAATACTCAACACAAATGTTGTGTTCTAAAGTGATCATAGAAGAAAATAGAACAAGGGCTCCTGTCTAGAATGTTCTAAGGTTAATCAATATGAAGAAGTTATTCTCTTTTCTACATCAAGATCAATAAAGCTTCCAAAATCTTATGAAGAAGAAGACTTCAGTAATTCAATTGCTTTGGGTTGTTGTCCGTGAAGAAGCTACTTGAAGAAAAGAAGACCACACATCATGCTACAATACAACATAATATTTTAATGTGTATTAGGATCTTCTGATGTACTTAATTTTGTTTACTTCCAGCTTGTGTAGAAGCATTTTATTGTAAACAAATATAAATCAAACATTTGTTTAATGGTTCCTTGAGAGACTCGGTTGAGTCAGAATTCTCAAGAAGACTTTGGTTGCGGTCATTGTAGATGAAATCCTGGTAGTGGATTCTATTGGGTCATTGATAGTCATATCTCAAAGGGAACTGAGTGAAGGTCAGCCTTTTGAGATCAGTGATGGATATCTTTAGAAGGAAATCTTGATAGGAGATTTCGAAGAATCGAATTATGTTGGTTCAATGAACGTCATATCTAGTTTGGATACCTAAACGTGTCATTGGATGTTAGTCACTGGAGGTTTCCCATGTGATTGTAATCAGATTGGTTATAGTGGATTAAGTCCTTGAGTTCAAGGCAAAATCACCTTGGTAGTGTGGAAAGGACTAGCTTGGGGGTTTCTCAAGTGAACCAGGATATATCGCGTGTTCTTTACTTTTACTTATGCTTTAGAGTTTATGTTTTCTGATCTTAATTAGAAGAATTAATTAGAAGTAACAATCAGAAGCATTGTTCAAAGAATAAGGCTTATAAGCGAAACTTACTCAAGAAAGGAAAACCTAATTCACTCCCCCCCCCCTTTCTTGCGTTTTCTTCACACCTTCTATTGGTATCAGAGCTCAGTTCTATTATTGCATGATATCAAACACCTAACTGTGTCAGATAAATATCCAGATGTTGTGCTAAAAAATACTCTAACGTGCTAGTTATTCAATTTTCAACTACTGTCTAAAATTAAAAAATTGAAGAACAAACTAACAAGAAATGATTCATCAGATAAGAAGTTATATTTGTTGAATGCTTTTGATTAAGTTCCTTGAGAGCATGAGATGTTTTCAAGAAACAATTTAGTCCACCCTTGACTTTCTTATAAGATCTCATTAGGAATCTTTTCAAAAGAAGAAAGATTGTTGTATTCTGATTTTGATACATAGGAACTTCATGATGAAGTTTGCAGAAAAATGTCAGAAATCTCGAAAAGAGAAATTCAAATCTCTAACAAATAATTTTTGAGTCAGAACATTTGAAGCTTATTTAATCAAGCAGACATGAGATCTTATGTAGAAGATCTAAAACATTGGCTGTGTCGAAGGAGGATTTTTAGAAGACCAGACATTGCTGGGGAAAGAACGCTCATTGATTCATCAGAAGTATGATCAAAGAATAACTTTAAACAAGTTAGTTTAGCATCGCAAGAATAATATTATCAGTCAAAATCGTCAAAGTTTGATGATATTTGTATTAGAACAAATTCTACAATTTGTTCAAAGAATCATAAAATTCAAAAGACACTAGGAAATGTTAGTTAATTTTCTCAAACACATCGTTTCTCAGAAGTTCATGAAATATTGACCTTCTAAAAGTTAAGATTACGTTCAAAGGAAGTTTGACAAACAAATGGATGTTCTGATAATAAAGGATCAGAATATCTATACTCTGAGGATTATTATTAAAAGTTAGACGGGTGATTCTAAACAGAAGAATGAAGAGACCATCTTAAGAGAAGATTGACCCTATCTCTCATATTAGAGATAAGAGTTTAGAAGAAGGTTATTATTATCAAATCATAAAACTAAGAATACTCAAAGAAATAATAGGAATCTATATGAAGATAATTCAGAACCTCTGAAAGACCGCTTTGAAGAAAGCATAAGAAGAAAGCAACTGATCAGGAGTTGTATCTAGGAGAAAGCTAAAGATAAAGACAGATGGAAGCCTTTGGTTAATCAAAACTTGAGTATATTGATCATGTCACTTAGTTAGATGACGTGGTTAACGTGTGTAATCCTCGATTATTCTTAATCATCACATGTTACCTAAGCTAGATCATGAACAACGTACAATTTATTTAGTTGATTTGTCATTATTACATTTATTAATTGCCCCCATTAACTTTCCTATTCCTTTTTAAACACACACACCCACACGTCACTCCTCACACTTGATAGAAACCCTAAAACCCTTTTTCTCTCAACTGTTCCTCGTATCTCTATTGAAGTTCTTCATCCTCTTCAAAAGTTTGTCTACAACTGTCTTCTACATCTCCATCCACTTTCAACAATGATGACTCTTGCTCAAGAAGAAGCTATTAAGTTTTCTAGTGAACTGGAACAAACCCTAAATCTATTTGTCGTAACATCTTCAACTATTCGGTCTCTGTCTTTAACAACGGTTCTGTCATCTTTAATAGTTCCATCTTCATCAACCATTGCTCCATCTTCATCAACTAAGGTCCCTTGATCATCTGCAAATCCTACTGATGACAATCACATTACGCATAAAATTTCTCAAGTTCATTGCAACTTGAAACCAACGTATTTGATTGTTCTTAAGGAATTAATGGTTGATTTTGACAAACTTGCTGCAAATAGGTGTGACTTAAAAGAAGAACTAAAGGCTCAAGGATGGGAAAAAATATTTCCAAAGGCTTCATGGTCCTGTATATGAGGCACTAGTGATAGATTTCTGGAAAAGTACTGATTGTGACAACTTTCATATTGTTTCGGATATTATTGGACAAAGAATCATCATCACAGAAGAGTTCATTGCAAAACTATTGGGATTGAAGTTCTTGAAAGGAAAATGTGTGTATGGATTGGACAATAAATCAAAGGCTGCAAATAAATCACTAGATCAACTACTATTTACGAATTTCTTTTCTGAGAAATCCAAGTACAAAAGCAAGGATCTTCATGATAATCTCAGAGTATGGCATAAGATTATTATAAGCTGCATAAACCCTATACCTCCTTCAAGTTCCTCTGATTATTTCAACATCAATAAGAAGTTCATGTTGTAATTTTTGCTTTCCAAACAAAGGATTAATCTTCCTTTCATTATTTTTAGTTATCTGAGGTATTCTATTAGAAATTCCAGAACCACCGCACTTCCCAATAAAAAGGTATCTCCCAGTATTCCTTGTGGACGACTTCTAATTAATATTTTTGTTGAAAATGGCTTGTAAAGTTTTTGATTGAGGAAGCCAACTATAAATAGGACCTGACTCCAAGAATTGGAGATTCCTTTAATGGGAAAAAATTGAGGAACATGAGGTTGATTGTAATGCTTAGAAGCAAAAGTTACTCAAGAATTGAAAACCTAATTCAAACCCCCCCCCCCCCCCCCCCCCGCCCCCATTTCTTGTGTTTTCTTCACACCTTCATTTGTATCTTTCCAGATTCAGAGTGTCTTGAGTTCAGAAACTGATGACATCATACAACACTTCTTCAGAGTCAGGACCTGTTAGAAAAGTCTACACACTTGACATAACCATTAGGGGACAAAATTGTCTTCTAAGAAACAACGTATTGTTATCATCAAAACTAAAGGCCAGATGCATAACCAAATATTGTTATTACATTCTGAATCTTTAATCTCTCGTGGCTATGACTACTCATTGTTTACAAAATATTGTGCTAACAAATTTACTGCTTTATTAGTTATATAGACAATATAGTTTTAAC
The DNA here is from genome assembly GCA_948472305.1 of Vicia faba. NCBI lineage: Eukaryota > Viridiplantae > Streptophyta > Magnoliopsida > Fabales > Fabaceae > Vicia > Vicia faba. The sequence continues at coordinate 987,175,964 of OX451739.1, forward strand.
ATGTAATGATATCAAGGAAATCTAACATGTGAAATCTTTTCTTCATTTCAAATTTTGTGTCAAAGACTTGGGAACTCTTTGGTACTCTCTTGGCCTTGAAGTGGCTCTATCTCCTTCCAGCATCTTTATAAATCAACTTCATTATATTCTTGATTTACTAAACAAAATATGTATGCTTTCTTATAAACCTTCCACTAGTCCTTACAATATTTCCATTCAACTACACTCTATTAATTCTCAGCCATATACAGATTCAACTCAATACCCTAGAGTTATAGGAAAGTTAATTTATTTAACAACAACTCGCCCTGATATTTCTTTCGCTGTCCAGCAACTTAGCCAATTTGTATATAATTTAACTGTTACTTATTACCAGGCTTCCTTACTGTGATAAGGTGGCAGAACCGATTGTAATACTGGTTTTTCCTTTTGTATTCGCAAATGTTGTGGTAAGCAAGAGTCTCCACCAACTTTTCTTTTATCCAACAAAAGGAAAGGGTGAAAAGAATAGAGAAAAGACCTTTCGAGAGTTTTCTGAGTAAGGGGTAGATTATGGAAAGGGAAGGTGTTAGCACCCTTTCCATCCGTAATTATCTATGGGCTCTTAGATGCTTAGCTCATGTTTTTAAAATTACTTGTGCTTTATGTGTTTTGAAAATTGTTTTGAAAATTCCTTAGTGCGGCAATTCGCTTTGTGATAACTCTTGTATCAGTCCTCAAGAGTGTTGACAAGGCGAGTGTTCTCGAAAGTGTTTTGAAATGTTTTTGTGTAGGTGCAAAAAGTTGTTTTTAGCAAGCATCTAAGAACTTATCTACTTATACTCGAAAAGGTTGTTCTTTTCCTCCTATCCTTTAGACAGTGCTATCCTACTATTATTGAGTAGGTAGCCCTATCGTTGGATGTATGAGGGACAATCGAAGGGATGTACAGTCATAAAGGCAGCATGTGGAGACACTTTAGCAATTTCTTTAGGGACTAGATCATTTACCGTAAGGTAACTGTAGGGTCATCGAGAGACTATGATCTTTTGATTTACGGGTCTTTTCTAAAGCGTCCCTGTTTCGAGGGACATGACTGTTTTTCTGAAGGAAACCAAAGTGGGGTATCCTAGAGGTGCGCATGTGCAATTGTGTACTTGATTCAAGTATATTATCTTTGAATTAGATTATGCTATGTTCAATTAGTTTATCGGTCTTTCCATCCAATCCTATTAGCCATACATCGAAGCAGTTTAGTAGGGTGTAGTAAGTAAATTGTGGAAAATAAAACTCCTAAGTTATTACAAGGCCTTAGGGAAGTTACATAATTAGATGCGGAAACCTAAACCCTAATTAAAGCTATTATAAACCGGGAAACAGTTACATAATTGAAAATAATGCGAGAAAGTTAAACTACGAATATTACATGGCTTTTTAAATTTATGCAATATCCCAAAAATAATAATAAAAGCAAGGGAGAATTGGAGGTTGAGAAAAAGATATTGAAATCAGGGTTTGAAAAATCTAAAATTAATTAATTATGTACAATATTATTAACCCTAATTAACATAAAGTAATTTTAATTAATTAGTGAAAATAATTCTAAGTTAAACAAATTTTATTTACAGGAAAATTAAGCTAATTAAATTATTTAACAAAAAAATGATTAATTTATTTACAAGAAAATATATTTTTTTGTATTTTTGAATAATGATTAATTAATAAAAGGCAAAAAAAACCCTAAATCTAATTAAATTAAATTATATAAAAATATTATTCAAATAAATAAATAAATAAAATCATGTTAATAAAACCCTAATCCTAATTTTGGTGATTTGTGATTCGGAAAAGAAAGTTAATTAAAAAAAGAAATAATTAGTTTTAATTAAAAAAAGTCTTTTCTTTTTTATAAAATAATAAATAATAAAAATAATGGAAGGGAAAAAAAGAAAAGAACCAAGGGGTGTCGTTGGGACTTGAACCCAGGACCCCTGCTTTATTGGCCTGCAGCTTGACCACTCAGCCACTTTGTTATTTCTGTTAGAAAAATGAAAACAAATAATATATATAAAAAACAATTAAATTTAAATTTAAAAAAACGCGCGCATGTGACATCTCATCATCTTCTTCATTTGACATATACAGACCCTTTAGTGACGGTCGTTGTCGTCACTAAAGGCTTTAGTGACGCTCCTCTCCATAGCTATAGCACCTGCAAACATCAACCAAAAATTTCCCGCATGCCCATGGTTCGACTCGTCTTGTTCCTCTGATCACGTTGGTGGCCCTAATTTGGCCAGATTTTGCCTGGAACTAGAAAACCCCCAATTTAGGGTTTCGAACCCTAACAATGGTGAAACGCCATACTGGTACCTAAGCTTCAATTGTACAATCCAGAAACCTTCTAGGCATCCATACAAAAACAAATATATAATAGAAATTGATTAATAATGCAAGAATGTAAGAATACAAATTTCAAAAAAGTGTGGAAAGTGTGACTTGTAGGGATCGTTTTTCGATGCTTTAGGGCTCGAGGGTGATCATGAAACCTTCAGTGATGTCCAAGGATGGTTGTTGAGTCTTCAAAAGCCTTTGAATTTTCCTCAAACTCAAAAACTGAATTGAGTTTTTCCCTTGAAAATTTGAAGTTGGAACGTGAGTTTTGTGCGGCCAATCCTTGTTCTTTTGGTCTGGCAATGTTGTGTTTATATATTGGGATGTATTAGGGCAACAAAAATGGTTTTAATCATGAAGATTGAATAGAAAATATTTGATTTGAATCTTGGAATTTTATATTTCTAAATTTGGCCAAAATTTGCTCATCTCTCTCCAATCACCCTTCACACGAATTCTTGATTGAATCTTCTGACTTTGGGCTCATGATATGATCATAAAACAAATCTTTTGGATTTAATTCATCATTTTACTATTTTATTTGATTTATTAATATTTAAATGAATAAAATTCAAATAAATAAAAACAAATACCATAAAAACAAAATAATGGATTTAAATTTCTTGAATAAGTCCATGGATATCTTTGAGATCAAAAACCTAAGCCCATTAGTTCAAAAGATCCAATTTGCTCACATTGACTTTTGTGCATTTTCAAAAAAAATCCCAATTTATACAAGTTATAAATCTCTTAATTTTTGTCCTATGAAGGTGTTCTTGGCCATTTTGGAAAGCTCAAGATGTCCTCTAAGAGCTCCTTTTGGTTTCATCTCAATTGAGTCTTCCATGTTCATGTATGCTTCTTTGGAAAAATATGACTTTTTGTTGACTTTTAAGATGACCTATAATGTCTTAAACCATGTCTCTCAAATGGTGCATTTCTTGGACTTGAGGCCTGAAGAGAAGTTGTAGGGAATTGTATTCTCTTCGAAATGAGCTTTGGCTGGAGAATTTCTAATAAAGCATGTGAAAGTTATGGCTGGTCAAAGTTCAGTTGACTTTTCCAGAGAAACCATAATTTAGTAACTTTTGACCTTTGTGGAATATTTGGTTTTCTTGATGAATCATGATCAACCCTTGATAAAATGATGAATGTGACTTCAAAACCTTGATGTTAACCAAAAATATTTAAGTTTTATTGCATGTTGACCACAGTTTGACTTTGTTAACCCTTATAATCGACTGTTGACCTTTTGAGCATTTGACTAAGCAAACTTTCATTGTTTGGTATGAAACTTGACATGGAGATTCCTTGGAGCATTTGAGACCATATGATGTCCATTTGGGATCTTGAAAGTCCAATCTTCCTTGTGAAAACCAAAACCCTAGTTTCAGACCATTACTTAGGAGGAGGATGTGCATGGCCCATTCTTGAGATAACTTAAGCTCTTGAGATCCCTATAAGTGTAAGGAAATTGTTGAGTAAAAATATATCCAATAGGTGAGGGAAAATTTTGGGGTATGACAACTTCCCTTGTTCAATCTTCTTAAAGCTGAGGATTTAGATTGGCTTGTCTTCCTTTCGTGATCTGAAGGTGGAAGAGGATTGAACACTAGAGTGCCCAAAAAATTTCACTCGCGTGAAGTAACACTGATGGTTGATGATGGTGGTAATGGGCTTACAAATTCCATTTGGAGAAGATGACTGAGAGTCGTCGGAGATAGGCTTAACGATGCCATCCAATAGTAGATGATGATTTCCTAAGAGGCCTCTTCGTCGGGGTTTCTATTCCCGCTGTCTGAGGAGAACTCCACTGGGGAATAGAATCTAGGAACTTCAGTTTTCCAAGGCTCTAATGAGGAGTTATCTCTGTATTGTGAGATGAAAGTTCGCTGCTTTCTGGTTGAAATCCACGTTTCACAGCAACTTGTTGGGGATAATGGAATTAACTGCTATCCCGAAATGTATCAGAAGAAACCGGTGTAGGATTACTTCGTCTGGTCATGTAGATAGTTTTCCTGTCTTGTTTCAGGTGTTAATCTATAATCAGTTGTTCACAGATAATTGTCATGTCTAGTTTCAGGTATTAATCTGGAACTTGAGAATTGTCGGTCATTGAGATAATTGTCCTGGCTGGTTTCAGGTATTAACCTCTGACCCGAGAAAGAAAGATAGTTCTCCTATCTGGTTATAGGTATTAATCTTCAATCTCCTCCTGTAGATAGTTTTCCTGGCTTGTTACAGGTATTAATCTACAATCAACTGTTCACAGATAGTTGTCCTGTCTTGTTTCAGGTATTAATCTGGAACTTGGCAATGTTGGTCACATAGATAGTTTCCCTGTCTGGTTTCAGGAATTAATCCATGACCTATTGTATTTATTGGTAAACTCGCCTTGCTTCAGGAGTTCGTACCACTTGGTCGTGTAGATAGTTTCCTCGTCTGGTTTCGGGCATTAATCTTTGACCTGCTATATGAATTGATAGTGTTTGTTTGTCTATTGATTTAACCTAAAAAGGTAAAGTCAGTTTCATGCGATGTCATGATGTATGAATTGCATTATGCTCTCAAAATAAATGAGATTGTGATGTATGCATTTGTGTTGCATATGATATGATGTTTGTAGAATGATGTATGAATGCCATGTATGAACGTATCAATTGTTTTGTTTCAATGTTGTTGAACTAGGGAAAATAAATCCTTAATTGTTGCTGGAGGTAAAGAAATGTTAGTCTTCAAATTTTCTTGAAATTGAAATGCTGGGAGACGAACTTCCGTTGTTAGAGAAATAAACTTTGTTGGGGAAGGAGAGCTCCATGAAATGCTTTGGGATTTTGTTGAAACCCTACTGAGGAATCCTGAGAAGTTTGACGACTTTACTGGGGTTTTTTTTTATATTGGAGCAGTAATTGGAGATTCTTTCTCCACCGGGGATATGAGAACACCCAACATCACAAGGCTGTAAGCTGAGGATGTGGCAGTGGCCTTGAGTAGGATGTCCTGGCTTCTGTACCTGTTGGAAAAAGTATCTGTGGGGATTTTGTGGATGGCCTTTAAACATTGTCCCGTTTCTTAAAGTTGTTAGTGTGATACGGTGGGAGGGAACTGACTGTTTTTTGGAATGCTGGTTTGCGTTTTGCGTTTGTTTTTGCAAAATGTCGCGGTAAGCAAGAGTCGCCACCGTCTTTTATTTTATCCAACAAGGAACGGAAAAAAGCACATAAAAATTCCTTTTTCGAGATATTTCTCGGGTTCGGGGGGTAGATTATAGAAAGGGAAGGTGTTAGCACCCTTTCTATTTGTGGTTATCCATGGGCTCTTAGGTACTTGCTCAAAGTGTTTTCAAAAATTGCTATTCTTTGTGTTTGTGGGTTTGAAAGAAGTTTTTGTTTGAAAGAGGAGTGTAAGTGCGAAAAGTTTTATTTTGTTTTGAGAGAGCAAGTACTTAAGAACCATCTACCTACTCGAAAAAGGAATCAATTTGTACTAATGTCCTTTAGAAAATGTTATCCCACTATTGATGAGTAGGTAGCATCATCGTTGGAGTTTTAAGGGTCAATTCGATTAAGGGACGTGTGGTCACTAAAGCAATGTTAGGACGTCTTAGCGGTAACCCTAATGTCTTAGATCATTTTTCTGAGGCAACCGTTTCGAGGCAACTATGATCTTTGGACAAGAGGGCGACCTCTAAAACTTCTTATACTCAATGACAACGTTCGAAGGCAACCAAGTGAGGTGTACCCTAAGAGTGCGCATGTGCGAGTGTGTTGTTTTCAGTTAAATTTATCGTTGTACATGTTAGTGGTTATCTATGTTGATTTTAGGTTTAAGCGTTCAATCTTGTCATGCATTCCCTATTATCAAACATCTAACAGTTTATAAGTTGCGGAAATTAAATTGCGGAAATTAAACTAACTATTACAAGGCGTCTGGTATTTACATTGCCAAAAGCAACCCTTGAAATTAAAATGCGGAAAGTAAATAAAGCGATAAAAATAATTAAAAGCCCTATTAAACTATTACATTCCGGGAAACAGATACAATAATATGATAAAATGGATCGCGTGTGGGAAATTAAATCGGATGCGAGTTTTTTTTTAGGGTTTTGACCCTTTTGTTTATTAAAGAAAATATTTTTTGTTATTTTTTTGAATTAAAAGGAAATAATACTAAGTTAATTAAATAAATTAATTAATTAATTAAAAAAAAGATATTTTTGGATTTTTTGATATTTAAAGAAATAAAAATAAATTAATCAAAGTTAATAAAACCTAATTATCTAAGTTAATTTTAATTATTGAAAAATATATTAAAGTTATTTCCTAATTAAACTAAATTAATTAAATTTATTTATTTAACAAAAATAAAATGCTGGAAATTAGTTTTAATAATGAAAATGTTTTTTTTTTGTTTTAATTTTATTAAGAAAAAGGCTTTAATTGGTTAGTGATTAATAAAATAATAAAACAAAACAATAAAATAAAATAAAAAAAGAATGAGATAGAAAAACTCAAGGGGGGGGGGGGGGGGGGGGGGGGGGTTCAGGCCCAATTTGGAGGTTTGAATGGCAATCCAAAGGCCCAACAGGCGTTGGCCTTGGCTTACTTTCCTTGATTCCCTATGGCACGTTGACTTGGGAGTATGATACACGCTCCATCTGGACCACCAGATCTGGCCTGGGGCCATCTGGCAAGCATCTGAATGAGGGACCATGGTATGCTACGCGTTTGATATTGCATGGAATCACCTGACTGAAAAATACAACAAATAATATGGGGACCTGGGATTCGAACCCAGGTCCTATTGGACTTTGAACTAACGCCTTCGCCACTGAACCAATGTGCTTCATTTGTTAGTGTATTCAATAATAATAATAATATGAGAAACAAGTTAATGGATCAGAAAATATAAAAATAAAGCACGAATTTTTGAATGAGCGAATTGGAAAGGGCCACGTCTTCGTATTCTCCGTTTGACCCTGGTTATTTACCTGCGGATTTACATCCGCAGCTAAATCCGTATCTGCATCCTAAAATCTATTCTAGGCCATAGAAATAAACCCCAAGACCATGGTTGTGCTCGTCTGGGCTTCCTGATCACGCTTATGTCCATCAATGGCATCAATTTCACCTACATACGAAACGCCTAAAAAACATGAACCAAGAACCCTAGATGCGGCTAGGGGGTTACAGGCTATATAAATGCAATCAAATAATGCAGAATGCTTCTAAATTGAACGATAAGCATGAATATGCAAAGATTTTGCAAGAAAAGTGCAAGAACAATGATATACGAATTCAACTGAAAAGCATATTTTTGAGACACTTACAGAGCTTTAGGGTACGTATGAGGACTGGTTTTGGATTGGCTTCGCTTCAAGGATGGTCCAGTAATTGATTGGTGTGGAGATTTGGTGTTGAAACTGCCTATAAGCACGATTTCAGTTTCAAGTTTTTTTTGACAATTTTTCAAGTTTGCTTTTTGTGATTCTGCAGCCTCCAACCTCTAAAACTCGTGCCTTTGCATTGTATATGTAATAAGGAGTGTATTAGGTCAACAATTTTGGACTGAATCCTTGTGCATTATGGCTTGGAGATTTGATTTGATCCTCCATTGAAAACCTTCCAATTTTGTCCAAAATCCAATATTTTTGCATATGAAAAGCTTGATACGGGTTTGATCATGTCATTGATGATAATCAAGACCTATAACAACCAAAAAGATCCTAAGTAATCAATATTTGGATTTTATTTGATTTAAATTGATTTAAAATTAATTAATTTAATAAAAAATCAAATAAAATAGAAAAATTAATAAATGGACACAAGGATGAAGCTAGGATACGTGTGTAGTGTGAAAAGATCAAATCAAGTGGAAAAGAATGGGCCCATTTGACAACATTTGAAGTTTTGGGGATAGTTGACTTTTGGCAATTTTGCAAACATGCCCAACTTCAACAATGCATAACTTCTTCAATTTTGAACTTTTGGAAGTGTTCTTTGACTTTTTAGAAAGCTTGAGATGTACTCTAACCAACCCTTTTGGTCTAATCTCATTTTTATATTCCATGCTCAAGTTATAAGCTTTGGTAAAAAAAGTTGTTTTTGTTGACTTTCAAAAATGACCTATAATGTCCAATTTTGTAACTTTTTGTGACTGCGTTTATTGATCTTGGGGTATGAATATGGATTGTAGGAAATTTCATCCTCTTCAAAATTAGCTTTGTATGGGTCATTTCTCATAAAGTATGAGAAAGTTATGCTTGGTCAAAGTTGAGTTGACTTTTCCTGCAAAACCCTAATTTAGCAACTTTTGAGTCTTGATGAATTTTGAGCAATCCTTGATGAATCATGATCAACCCTTGATCAAATGATGAAATATCCTTCACAATGATAATGTTGGCAAAAAATCTTGAAGTTTGACTATTTGTAGGTCACAGTTGACTTTTGCCCTAGCATAGTCGATTTTGGGACCCTTTGAGCAATTGACTGAGCAAACTTCCTCTGCAAGGCTTGAAACTTGACATGGATGAACTTGAGAACATATTAGGACATTTGGGAGCACTTGAGGTCATTTGGATGCAAGGACCTTGATGCAACACAAAACCCTAATTTGGAATTGACTGCCTTAAGAGATAGTTTGACTGTCCAACTTTTGAGCAAACTTGATCAACTTGGAGATTATCCTTGAAATGTTTTGAGAAATATGAGAGGGCAAATTTTGGGGTAGAACAGTTAGCAACTGTCTTTCTGTTTTTAGGTGTATATTTGTAAGCAGTAATCACATTTAAATGCATATGTTCAAAAATAATCACTTGACGTTTTTGCACATAAAATAGAAAAAATAAAAACAAGAGTTTTGCACTTTCAAAGGAATAGTTTCCTATTAACTTGAATAAGTGTTTTTATACAAGGAGACGGACATCCTAGTAAGAGAATTTTGTCGTAAGAAATGGAAACTATACAAAAATAATATACAAATAAAAACAGCTATGTGAAATAGTCCCATTGGGTTCCCATTTCTATTATTGCCTTTATACCTTTGAGCGTCTCATCTCTTTCACTGCTTGTCTGAAGCTGACTGGATTGATTAGAACCACATAAACTTGATAGCTGATACCGAAGATTGGCTGTAAGGTGATCCAATGGGACATAGTCACATGCTTTAACTTGAATAAGTGTTTTTATACAAGGAGACAGACTTCCTAGTAAGAGAATGTCGTCGTAAGAAATGGAAATTATACAAAAATAATATACAAAGAAAAACAGCTATGTGAAATAGTCCCATTGGGTTCCCATTTCTACTATTGCCTTTATACCTTTGAGCGCCTCATCTCTTTCACTGCTTGTCTGAAGCTGACTGGATTGATTAGAACCACATAAACTTGATAGCTGATACCGAAGATTGGCTGTAAGGTGATCCAATGGGACATAGTCACATGCTTTAACTCCCTAACTTTTTCCTGGACCGCACTTTCGTGTTTTCAGTCTACCGGGATACCCTTTTTTGCCCAAGCCGCCTTTTCAGGTTTTTGACTTGCCGGGTGTACAAATTTTTTATGCATATCCCTAATTTTTTCCCGAACCCTTTTGGTTCACCGAGATGCCCTTATTTTTTCCTAGGCCAGTCAACCTAGCGGGTCTTTGGTCATTCGTAGTATCTTTTGACTATGTCCGTGTTTATCGGGTGTGGAAGGTCGTCACCATCCATGGTGGTCAAGATCATGGCTCCACCAGAAAATATGTTCTTGATCACAAATGGCTCTTCATATGTGGGAGTCCATTTTCCCCTGGGATCACCTTATGGCAGTATGATGCGCTTGATTACTAGGTCACCAGCCTGATATACCTAACGTCTAACCATATTGTTAAAAGCCTTGATCATACGTTTTTGGTACATCTGATCGTGGTAGACAGACGCGAGCCTCTTCTCGTCAATTAGGTTTAATTGATCAAGTCGAGTCTGAACCCATTCATCTTCACTCAGCCATGCATCCTTCATGATTCTCAAGGAAGGGATCTAGACTTCTATGGGTAGGACAACTTCCATCCTGTACACTAGAGAGAAAGGAGTTTCCCCTGTTGATGTGCGCATTATGGTGCGGTAACCATGAAGAAAAAATAGTAACATCTCGTGCCAGTCTTTGTATGTGACTGTCATCTTCTGTATGATCTTCTTGATGTTTTTGTTAGCAGCTTCTATAGTGCCATTCATCTTCGACTAGTAAAGAGAAGAGTTATGATGTTGGATCTTGAATTGCGTGCAGATCTCGATGATCATAGTATTATTGAGATTGGTAACATTATTTGTAATGATTCTCTCTGGAATACCATACCGACAGACAAGGTTATGTCTGATGAAACGGGCCACAATGTTCTTGGTGACAGAAACAACTGAAGCCACCTCAACCCATTTTGTGAAGTAATCAATGGCATCAAGGATGAAGCAGTTCCCATTGGAAGTTGTAGGTCTAATTTCTCCAATCATGTCAATGCCCCACATTGCGAATGGCCAAGGAGCAGTCAATAAGTTCAGAGGAACCAAAGGTACATGCACCTTATCAGCATAGATCTGGCACTAGTGACAAGTCCGCGAATGCTAATAACAGTCTGCTTCCATTGTGGACCAATAGTATCCTGCCTGTAGGATCTTTTTAGCCATCGCGTGTCCACTAGAATGAGTTCCAAAGGTACCTTCGTGTAAATCGGCCATAATCTTCTCAGCTTCACTCTTGTCTACACACCGAAGCAAGGTGGAATCATGATTGCTCTTGTAAAAGATCCCGTTACTGAGGAAGAACTTGGTAGAGAATCTTCTTAGGAACTTCTTATCATTGATGGAAGCTCCCTCGGGATACTCTTGGGTTTCGAGATATCTTTTGACTTCATGGAACCAAGGTTTGTCCACTACTTCTTTAATATCAATCTCATGACAGTATGTTGGCTCATCCATTCTTTCAATAGTGATCTGAGGAGCTTCATTATCCCACCTGACCTTGAACATGGATGACATAGTAGCTAGCACGTCCACTAGTTGATTTTCCTCTCGTGGAAAATGCTCAAAGGTAATTTCTTCAAAGTGTGGAATCAATGTCAACACACGCTCTTTGTAAGGTATGAGATTAGGATGTTTCGTGTCTCATTCTCCTTTGATTTGACTGATCACTAAGGCCGAGTCTCCAAATACGCTCAAGAATTTGATCCTCAAGTCGATAGTAGCCTTGAGACCCATAATACATGCTTCATATTCAGCCATATTGTTGGTACAGTTGAAACATAACCTAGGAGTGAAAGGAGTATGACATCCTTCAGGAGAGATGACCAAGGCACCGATGCCATTTCCAAGTGCATTGGAAGCTCTGTCAAAAACCATAGTCCATTGGGATCCTTTTTCAGGTCCTTCATCCGGTCCAGGTTCTGCATAATCAGTTACTAACATGATGTTCTCGTCCGGGAACTCATAATTTATGGATTGGTAATCGTCCATAGCCTGATGAGCCAAATGATTAGCTAGTACACTTCCCTTGATTTATTTTTGGGTTGTGTATTGATTGTCGTATTTGGTCAGTATCATTTGTCGTCTTCATATTCTTCCGGAGAGAGCGGGCTTCTCAAAGATGTACTTGATAGGGTCCATTTTAGAGATCAACAAGGTAGTGTGAGTCAAAATATACTATCTTAGTCGGTGAGCAGCCCATGCCAAAGTGCATTAAGTTTTCTCGAGAAGTGAGTATCTTGTTTCACAGTTGGTAAACTGTTTGCTAAGGTAGTATATTGCATGCTCTTTTCGACCAGACTCGTCATGCTGCCCCAACACACACCCCATTGAGTTCTCTAATACCGTTAAGTACATGATCAAAGGTCTTCCTTCAACTGGAGGAATTAAAATTGGAGGCTCTTGAAGATATTTCTTGATTTTGTCAAAGGCATTCTGGCATTCATCATTCCACTTTACTGCTTGATCTTTCTTCAGTAGCTTGAAGATTGGCTCACAAGTAGCGGTCATATGAGAAATGAACCTAGCAATGTAGTTTAGGCATCCCAAGAATCCCTTGACCTCCTTCTCAGTGCGAGGAGTTGGCCTTTATTGTATAGTGTTGTACCCCAAAATTTGCCCTCCCTTTTTCACAAGAAATCACAACCCTAGGGTTTTCTCAGATTTTCAAGATTGGCTTAGGAATCGATCAAACGGACTTTTCTATGGCAGTAAATCAAGAATTAGAATTTCTCTCGCATTTCTCAGAAGAAACTGAATTCTTAGAAATTCAATTAACTGTCACATGTTTTCACACTTTTTCAAGTTTATTGAAAGGTTATTGGTTGTTCTCAAGGCCTGATTATCTGGGATAAGAGATAGGAGCTGAGATGGTCATTTGGAATATTCAGGTTTTGTCTGATCCAGGTTAACCAGATAATATGCGTTTGTCAAGACATTTGCTTGTTAATGGAATGAAACGTTTGCTTGTTAATGGAATGAAACGTTTGCTTGTTTATTGGAATACCCAGTGTGTATTTTGATTGGAATGTTGTTGCAAGGTTACGAGACTACAAAGTTATTGGATTACTTAAAGTTTAAGTTATCTGTATTAGAATTGTTGGAATGCAATTTCAATTATTTTAATCAGGAATCTTAAATAATCAGTGAAGACTTGAAAGAAGACTTGCAAGATATTTACAGTAGAAGTTTCTATTCAGATTACCTCACAAAGATTTTTCAGATGTTGATACAAAAATAATGTATTATTTGAATACTGTAGGTTTTACAACTTATAGTACTTGAAAAAATAAATTATTACAATTAATGGAAAATCTATCTAAGTTAAAAATCTAAGTCTAAGTCATTGCTCCATTGCTCCCATGCACAAAGTCTTCTGCTTCCTCCGCTTCGTCATCACCCAAGTTGTGCACACATGAAAGAAAAAACAAAGAAAAGAGGATTAGTACAGTTAATTAATTAGATTTTTCAAGCAGAAAGAGAAAGAAAATATTCATCATTAAAGTTTGCCGTCTGGAATCAGAGTGCTATTTTTCATCACGTTTTTATTTTCCTCTTTGCAAATCACAAGAAGATTGCTCTTCTTGGTTCACAAAGAGAAAAATAAAAAAATGCAAAAGAAGAATGCAAACAAAGCAAATTTATTCAAAAGCATTAAGGCGCCAAACTGCATTACAAAACATAGGCCAAATTGTACAAAGAAAGTTACAAAGGCAAACTGAAACCTGTTGTACAAACAACACAAGCAAGGTGCCAACATGAGTTACAAAGCAACCAAGCTGCGTTACAAAACAAAGGCAAGAAATTGAGCATACAAAGCAAACCAAATAGCATTACAACTTAATCAAACAGCATGGCAAATGTTGCAGCAAACTAAGGCAAACAGGCGCCAAACTGTACTAAGTAAGCAAACTGAAACATTGCAGCAAACTGAACAAAGCAAACTGGATGCAGCATACAAGGCAAGTACAAGTGCAGATGCAGCAGGTAAAATGCAGGAGGTAAACCAAATCATAAGTCAAAAGCTTGTCATAGCTTTTCATCATTTTCCAGGGATTTATGGGCAAACTTTTCAGAAAATAAGAAAAAGCAAAAAAGTGCTTTGTCATTGAGAGATAAAGAGAGACAAGATATCACCTTTTTGGTGAGAGTGTACAGTTTGGCTAAAGGTTGTCACAAGTTACAAAAACAACAGCTAAAAGGATATAAGAACTCAAAACCTGCATAACAGAAAAAGGAGAAGAGGGAGAACATTTTGTCAAAACCTGCACAACTCTCCCAAAGCCAAAAAATTGTTAACAGTTTCATCACCATCCCAAACCTGTTATCAAACTGTAACAAGCCAGCCTAAACTGCACAGCCAAAACTGCAAACAAAACTATATAGTAGTTCAAACCAAGCAAACAGGCCAACAACTACCAAATCACAAAACCATGTGAACCAAATACCCCAAACCTGCAAAAGCTTCCCAAACTGTAACAGTTTCACAACAAACCACAAAGCCTGTTAGCACAACCAAACTTGCAGAACCACAACCTGCACAGCACCAAACCATTAACCTAAGTTCCAAAAAACTGCACAACCAATCTCCAAACCAGTGCCACCATTTTATAAACAACAAAACTCAGTCCAAACAAAATCTGAACCAACAAATCAGTTTCAGAAACAATCAAACAAAAGCCTATCAAACTGCACAACATCAAAAACCTCTCATCAAACTCAACATCACAAACCATTACCCAAAAAAAAAAGTTTCAAACAAACTGTAACAAAAGCTGCATAACAGTTTGAAAAACAGGGCCAAATACCCCAAACCTGTACAAAGCTTGCCAAACTGCAACAATCATAAAACTTGCAATTCCAAAACATAACAAGCCTTCCAAACTGTAAACAAAATCATACCAAACTATAGAATCAATCAAAACCATCAACCAAACCAAGTTTCAGAAACAAATCCAAACCAACAAAGTTCCAGAAATCAGTTTTCAAACAAATCTCCAACAACAAATAAGTTCAAATCAGTTTAATCATCATCAATATTCAAATTCAAGAGAGAGGAAGGAGTTTCAGAAACATTTAATCATCATCAACGTTAAAATTTAAGAGAGGGGAAGGAGTTTCAGAAACATTTAGCATCATCATCATTCAAACTCAAAGAGAGAGGAAAGAGTTTCAGAACTATTATCATCATCAACAAAAAAGCTACCAATATAAAGTTTCAGAATCATCATCATTATCAATCATTTCCAAACAAAGTCAGAAGCAGAAAATCAAACCAACAATCACAAAATCAGAAGCAAGCACGCTTGGCCATCATCTTCTCCTTGCACCTCTAGCCACCAAGGAACGCCACCAGCTCCATCTCCTCTTTCCTCTTCGTTTTTCCAGAAAATCTCACAGGTATATCTCTTTACTGCATCTTAGATACATGATTCAATAGGTTAGACAAATCAAGCTAGAACAAAGTAAGCAAACATGAACGAACTGTAAAACTCAAAACAAAGACGAATCATACCGTTTAAACAAGGCCACTGGTTGTTAGGAGGAGGTTAGAGAGTGAGGGATGGTGTTCCGGCGGCTTGAGGGGAAGGAGGATCAGAGCGATTGAGCATTGAGTGAGAGGAAGAGAGAACGAAGAAACGGCGCCGCTGTGAAGGGGTTCACAAACCCTAAATTCTTGAAGACCCTAACAAAATGTTACAACTTAAGCATTGGGCCTTTCTGGCCCCAAATCCCCAAGCTTAAGCCCATACACGCTTTCTAGCGCACCCCCCCCCCCCCCCTGATGTCTGGCTTGACCTTTTAATTGGGCCTTAAACTTTCAGCATCCTCACAAATCTTAAGCCCATATGTTATTTTTTATTTTTTTCTTTTCTTTTCTTTTCTTTTGTTTAACAAATACTATTGTTTTTTAATTAATTAATTTTAATTAATTTGTTTTCTTTTCTTTTTGTTAATAATAACACTAATAATATTTAAAACTTTGATTTTCTTAAATTAGTTTTATTTTCTTCTTTTATTAATTAATCTTATTTCACATAATGAAAATACCAAAAATAATAGAGATTTTGTTTAATTAATTTTTCTTTAAACTTTTCCTTTCATAATTAATAAAATACAAAAATAAAAATAATAATAATATTTAATCTTTCTTTTTTAGAATAGATTTTATTTTCAAGTAAATACATACATTTCATAATTGATTAATTTTCTTTATTTTATAATTTGTTATGGCTTTGTTTTGAATTGAGACAATTCGATTTGGTTGTAATATTTGGACTTTGCTATTCTTATGAGACTTATCCCCATTTGTAATAATTTGTATCCCCCTCCTTATAATCATGTTGTAATAGTGGTAGATTTACTTTTACGCATTTATGCTTTCAATTATGCCATGATTAGAGATTAGGGTTTGTATGCAAAAGTCCAAAATCAAAAACAAATAGCTTGACTAATACAAAGACAAAAAGCATGAAAATTGACAACACAATACACACTTACACCCCTAGGGTTTCATCCACTTGTTGCCTTGAAAATGGGCCATGTTATGCATGTTGAGTATCTTGGCAAAACAAAAAAAAAACAAAAGATCATAGTCCCTCGATGATGCTATCTTGGTTACCTATACAAAATGATCTAGTCCCTCACAAAATTGCTAAAGATACTTAGCACAATTGCTATCATGGTCAATACGATGACCCGCGCCTGTCCCGTTTAACATCCTAATACAAGGTTGTTTACCAAATGCAATGGTAAAACAACATTGTCAAAAGGGTTAAAAATGTGTAGGAAAGATCTTTGAGTAAAATAGGGTAGACAAATCTTAGTTACTTGATCAAAATTTGCAAAAACATCCTTGCTATTTTCAAACACACCTCACAACACAATTTCAAAACATTTCCCAAAAACAAACTTTCAAACTTTCAAACATTGAAACATCTTTTGAAAAGGACAAATACACCTTTGTATACATTCAAACAAGAATCATTACAAAGGTTGCCACAATGATGGCCTCTTTTCAAAACATTTTCAAAATCACACACAAAGCACCATTTCAAACAATTGAAAAGCAAAAGCAAGTGATCTAAACAAGTAACTAAGAGCCCATGGATAACCATGGATGAAAAGGGTGCTTGCACCTTCCCTTTTCATAATCTACTCCCCGAACCCAAGAAAACATCTCAAAGTTCTTTCCTGTGCTTTTTGACCTTTCCTTTGGATAAAATAAAAAGTCGATGGCGACTCTTGCTAAACCGAAACATTTGCGAACACAAACGCAAAACCTCAAGTCAGTTCTCCCACCGTATCACAGAACTGGCGACTCTGCTGGGTATTTTCTTAAAAGTCGAGTAACCTTAGGGTTTAGATCACCTTTACATGCTTATCTTGTTTGCTTTGATTGCTTTACATTTGGTTCCTTGTTTGGGTTTGATTTAAATCCTACACCCGGATTTGGGGGCACCTTTTAGGTAAGTATCAATAAGCTTCGAGGGAACTGTGCGGGGTATACCAACATGGTTGAAGCAGTGGCTACGTTAGTGCGACATATTTGTGGGTACCGGTAGCCTTTGAGTCAATCAAAGAGAATACGGGGCCGCTGAGTGATGTCATGAAGCACTAATGAACTCTTAGAACCTTACTTGACCATCTTGGCCTTATTAGGGGTAGTGAGATGATCGGCTTTGGTACAGTCCGAAGTTGGTAGATACTCGATACTACACTCATTGAGGGTTGTTTTCTTGGAATATTTTGGTCGCCAGTAAAGTGGCTAAACTAAAACAATGAACACAGAAAATAATCCAGTGATATTGAGCTCTTTAGAACCCGGTTACTATTTATAGGACAGGTTGAGCCAACTAAACTTCAAGAGGGTACTTACCTATGAAACCCCATGCAAGCCTGAAACTAGGATCTTGTGTGATTTGATTGTACATATACTTGTGCATACATCATGAACATCATGAAGCATCATTTGCATCCACTAACCATTTCAAGGGTTTGGATCTTCATCTTTTTTCCTGTTTTGTAGGTCATGGAATCACTCCACAGAAAAACTATTCAGGTCAACCTTGTGAGGATTCCTCCTCAACTCAAGGAGCTTGCTTCCAAGATTCCAGAGAATTCTCTCTTCA
Source organism: Vicia faba (assembly GCA_948472305.1). Lineage (NCBI taxonomy): Eukaryota > Viridiplantae > Streptophyta > Magnoliopsida > Fabales > Fabaceae > Vicia > Vicia faba. The sequence goes on from OX451739.1 coordinate 987,193,963, forward strand.
GTGAAAGACATGGTAGACTTCTCAGCTTGGTCAACTCCAACATTGAAGAAGACATGGTGAAAGTTCTCTTCCAGTTCTTTGACCCCCTACACCATTGCTTTACATTTCCTGATTACCAACTAGTGCCTACTTTGGAGGAATTTTCTTAACTCTTGAGGATTCCTATTCCCCATCAACTACCCTACAACGGTACGGAAAGAGATCCAAAGCCTGAAGATGTTGCTCAAGCCCTACACTTGCAACCATATGATATCAAAGGTCATTGGGAAACCAGAAGTGGTGTCAAGGGTTTCTTGGCGAAGTTTCTATTTGAGAAGCACTACAAGAAAATTAGTGTTTAACGACACAAAAATTGCGACAGTTATGTGATAACTGTCGTAATTGACATATAGAGACAGTGTTTACGACAGTTGACACCAACCGTCCTTGCAGTCAAAGTCACACGCATTCACGTACTCAGAGTTTTACTGACAATTCAATCAAGATCAGTCAGGGTCACTAAAGCCCTGAATGCATAAATGTGTGGTTAATGTGACTGCATTGAATCCATTTTTAGCGGTGTTCACTTAGTTTGTCAGTGTTTGTTATTGAATCCAGAACTGATATCTAATCTAACTGTCCTTTTTACAAACAGTTTCTGAGTATGGCATCTTTGACTGCTGGGGAAATTCCTGCAAACTATTTTGATCCTATTGATCAATAAGATTTGAGCCGTTGAACACCATCTGCACTTTCCATCCACAAATTTTGTCGAGTCTGTTTCGAAGAGCCCCATCAGCTTATTATAGGCGCCAGAAACTCTGATGATTTGCTGCTGTTTTGTATGATTTATAAACTGTCAATGTTTTTCTTTGTATGGATAATATGGGTATATTTTTGTTTTAGCTTTCGGTTTCAATAAGTAACAGATCTAGTAATCTGGAATTCTGTTAAATTATATCATAGATGCTATTGAGGGTCTGGAGCACAGCACCGGCCGTTGTTTATACACTGAGACTTGCATTGATTGCTTAAGAGAAAATCATTATTAGCTTGTTATTATTGTGGTGAACTTGTGTTATTCTTCCATGACATTATTTATTTATGTATTCAATTACTAACCTCTGCAATTTAGGTGAACAAATTTTGATCATATGTTTTTTTTAGAGAATCTTATTTACATTATTACATAATCTGCTTTTGACAGTCAATGTACAGTCGCTATCTGGATCTCCTTCCAATTTCCAAGTTTACACTGCTTTATTGAAACCTCATGAGAGAATTATGGCACTCGATCTTCCCCATGGTGGGCATCTTTCACATGGATATCAGGTAAGTTCTGCTTTTAATTACCATTTGTGTTCATTGCACCTGCTGCCATGAGTTGACAACCATAGCAAGTATGCACTAGCCACTAGGATATGACAAATAAATGTTGCTTCAAAAATGGCACTTAAGTGACTGGTATATTGTCATTTTTTTTGTTTTTGCTTATTTAGGTAAGAAAACAATTTATCAAGGAAAGAAATTAAAACAGGACTTCTCTTAAGACAACAAAAAAAATTTAGTAAATAAACAAAAGGGAAAAGAAGTCGGTTAAAAAATGTATTATATAGGAAGTATGAGCAGTTGTGGTCAAAATCATACAAGGAAGCTAAGAAAAAAAATCCTTTCCTTAAATTATGCGTGAGAAAGAAATTCAAATATTTCAAATCATATTCTAGCCAAATAAACTTGTGATTAAATTAATTCTCTCTAAACTTCTTTCTTAGATTATAAATGGACCAGACACAGTCTATAAGCATTTCAATAGAGCCAAACCATTTATAAAATATTTGCATCTCATAAATTGAAAAACAGTGTACTGTATGCAAATTACAAATTAGAAGCCTCTTAACTTTTCAGTCTTACTGAAAGACCCCTAATTTTACCTCACTCTCAATCTTTCTTTTACAATGCCATCTACTAGTTTCTTTTAATTATTTTACACTTGTGTTAGTTGTGGGATTAGTAGGCTAAGCCAATGCAGAATTTTCCCAATGCTCTTTCAAAATGGCTCTAGATTCACATCTGTTGCTTGACATTTACTTTCCATTTTGCTGTTAAATTGTTGTTTTGTTAAAAAATTTAGAACAATGTATATCCTATTTCTCTATACAAACTTTCATTTATATCTTTGTGTCATGCAGACTGACACCAAGAATATATCAGACGTATCTATATTCTTTGAAACAATGTCGTACAGATTGGACGAGAGCACTGGTTATATTGATTATGACCAGGTAGGCAGGTAGCATTGTATTTCTGTATTGTGGACATGTTTGTTTCAATCAAAGACAATTTTTCTAGTTCTAAGTAGCCAGTATTGTTTTTGTTTCACTTGTTGTCACCTTTACCTTTGTCAATATGCAAGTGTTTTCTCATTCAATGTTTGGTTATAGCTTAGTACTCGATTGCCTCACCATTCATCATTATGCTATCTATTCTTTATTATTATTATCACATTAAGTGTCCTAGCGAATGGTAAAAACATTAAACAAAAACTTTTTTTTGTGAGCAGGCGCTAGGTTTTGTGCTTATTGACAGTGCTTTTTATCTTTCTTGCATGTCCTAGATTTAAACATGTACTTTATGGCTTGACTTATCTAATATACCTGCAGATGGAGAAAAGTGTTGCACTTTTTAGGCCAAAATTAATAGTTGCCGGTGCTAGGGCTTATGCCCGCCTTTATGATTATGCACGTATTCGCAAGGTAAGCTATATCTGATTATAGAAACTTAGATATTTTATGTTCTTAACATTGTAGTGATGATATAATGTCTTTCACATTTGAATTGTTTTAGGTCTGTGATAAACAGAAGGCAGTTATGTTAGCTGATATGGCCCACAGAAATGGATTAGTTGCTGCAGGTGTTATTCCTTCTCCTTTTGATTATGCAGATGTTGTAACAATCAGTTTGCCTTTATTTTATGGTCGGGGTAGGGATTAAAAGAATCTCAGTTGTCTTAGTTGATATATTAACTCATTCATTTGTGCTCTTATGTTTTTCAATGAATTTTTTCAAATATGAGGGTGGTATATTTCTATTTGAGTAACCAGGCTTGCGATATGTAGATAGCTTCTCATCAGATGTTTGATGATTAGGAAGCAAACAAAATTTTGCATTTTTGCAAAGGTGAGAATACAAAGCAACAATCCCTCCTGCACAAGTTGAAAGCATCAGTACTACTACACTTAATACATATTATAAAGGGATTTTTTAAAGGAGGGGCAGGGGATCGAGACTCAAAATAATAATGAATAACAATCCTTACCATTGCTCAATGTACTGCTTTCTTATTATTCATGGCAAAAATGTCAAAATTATATACCAACCGTATTATTCAAGTCCAATTGCAATAGTTTGTGCCACCTCCTAGTTTGTGCCAACTTCTTTTTACGTATATATGGAAGTCCATGATTTGATCAAGAGGTTCTCCCCCAATATATTATTCTTGTTATATAAACAATAGCTCAATTTTTTCTTTTTCATGTGCAGAAAAAATTACAAGCTGCAATTAAGGATTCTGTGTCTGAAAATGAGGCATTTCAGAAAGTATTTGGAAAAGAAAAGCACGGATATGTTCGTAGTATGGGACTTGGAGTTACACCATCTCAAATTAATAGATCTACGAGATCGACATCTTCTTCTGCAGAAAGTGAACAAATAAAGGAAATGTAAGAAGAAATTAATGCACTTAAAGAAAAGAATTCAAAAATTGATGAATTAACACAGGCAATCATATTCTTAACGCAAAGGGACAAGGCGAGGACAAATGAAATTGAACTCTTAATGCAAATGCAGAATTTTAGTGGAAGACAGGTATATTATTTTGACGCATTTAAAGTTAAATTTTATGAGTATTATTTTAAAGATTATTATTTTAATACCTTTTTTTAGGGATTGGAATCACCCGTTGATGGTAGACGTTCATCTGAGTCTAGCTACCGTATTGGAGATAATGGAACTTCAGGGGGGACAAATTAGACTTTGCTATGATCGAGATAATTAGATTGTGAACTTTATCATGTATTTTTGGCATAATGATACTTATTATTATAAGATTAGGAATTGATATATTTTGGGTTTTTTGTACTACTTGACATGATTATGGAACTCGCATTTTACATGATTATGGAACACACATTTTTTTGGATATTATAATGCTTATTTGATGTTAAATATTTTTTATTGAAATTATTTTTACTATATTACAAAGTGATAGAAAATAAAACAAAAAATAATACTATAAATAAATATATTAAAGAAGAAATAATTTAAAGAAAAAAATAACACAAAAAAAATTAAAAGATATTCACGACAGTATCGAACCGTCGCCATAAACAATTTAATCAATTTCAAAAGATATTCACGACAGTATCGAACCGTCGCCATCAATAATTAAAAGAAACTTAAAAGATAGTCACGACGGTATCAAACAGTCACCAATACTTGATTATGTCAGCTCCAAACCCGTCGTAAACTTGAATGACAGTTTTTGTAACCGTCGCGAAATAGGTTGGGGACACACACTTCTGCGACGGTAAAGCAACCGTCGTGGAAAGCAAATTGCGACGGTTTTAACCGTCGTAATCTACAAAAATACTTGTCGCAATCTGCCAATTTTCTTGTAGTGAAGGCACAAGACTGCTGGAATTCTCTAGATCTGCAAGCTTTTGAGGAGATTGTAGCACTTCTCATCTATGGGTTGGTCTTGTTCCCAAACCCTGATCAACTTATAGATGAGAATGCTGTCAAGATCTTCATATCTCGGAATCCTGTGCCTACATTTCTTGGGGACATCCTCCACTCATTTTACACACGAACAATGAGGAAAATAGGTGTTCTCATGTGTTGTACTCCTCTTCTAGCAAGGTGGTTTATTTCTCACCTTCCCCAATCAGCCTTGAAGAATGAGCAAGGCTTGAGGTGGTCACAATGGTTGATGACTCTTACACATTTTGATGTTCATTGGTGTTCTCAGTCCAAAGAAAATATCATCATCATTGATCGTTGTGGGGAATTCCCTAATGTCCCATTACTTGGAATTAGGGGAGGCATTACCTACAACACCTGTTTAGCTCTGAGACAATTTGGGTATGCCCGAAGGGATGGCCCTCATGACATGCTGATTCCAGGTGTGGTTTTTGACTTCGACGATGATGCTCAAGGACTTCGACAAAGGTTTATCCGAGCTTGGAGGATGCCCAACAAAGTGGACAGTAAGACCCTGGGACACAAGAATTCCATCCCCCTTGAGCCTTACCTCAAGTGGGTACGAACCCGCGCCCAAAGTCTTGTGATGCCTTACCCCTACATTCTGCCTATGATCAAAGAGCCTTTTATGGAAGGAGAGGTTCCATACACCCTCCTACATCCTGACGTGCCAACATCATTGGAAGAGTTGCAAAAGAGTTGGATATAGCTCAAGGAAGAACAGAACACTTTTGAAGCCAGCTTCTACGCCAGTGAGAATAAGGTTTTGGAACTTACTCGTCGAATCCATGAAGAGCGGACTCTCAACACCTACATAGCACCGAAGATAATGCGCAACGTCTTTTTACATTAGAATTTTGTATTATTTTGCCCATGGGGCATTTATGTACTAACAAATTCTTCTTAATATGACGTGTGTTCTTTTTGTTTGCAACAAATTTGAATTTATGAATCCTTGAATGCATTACATGAATACATATCATTCATCATATGCATAAACAGGTCTTCACACCAGGTTTCCTTATCTCTCTGCTGTTTATTTCAGTAGAGATAGATCTAGAGAAGACTATCAAAGATATCCAGACTCAAAACGCTCAACTTCAAGAGATGTTCTTGAACCTATCAAAGGGGCAAGAAGAAGTGAAAGCTCTCCTCACAAGGGGCATGGTCCTAGGGAATCCAGGGGGAATCAGGAATGATCAGTTGGAAGGGCTACAAATTGAGATGGCAACAATGAAAATTCAGATGATGGGACAATTGGTGGGCCAGATGGCTCTCATCCAAAACTTGACTCAAGGACAAGAGGAGTTAAAGGTCCTCATCAACAAAATCCATCAAGATAGATGTAACCAATTGGGGAAAACAACTAGGGTTGAGGATCAAGTCATCATTCAACCTCCCTTAAGACAAGAAGTTAAGGGAAAGTCTCCCCATTTTGCTTCAGGGCCACAAGTCCAACAACCACCTCACCAGCATCAACAGGGTAATCGGTGTAAGTAAAATACATATGGAAGGTGCTTCACTGAGATTAACATGCCATTATCTCAAGTACTGCAACGCTTGTTGGAGGTCAAGCTGACTATATTGAGAGATCCTCTTCAGAATCTCAATACCTCTGCTCCTAGTTATCATCCCAATTCATTATGTGCATACCACTCCAATAGTTCTGGGCATGATACAAATGACTGTTGGGCTTTGAAAAGAATTACCCAAGACTTGATTGACAGAGGAGTGCTAGAATTCACGCAAGATGGTCAGATGAAAATCTTCCGCTGAGGGTTCTCCACCTGAAGTGACAAGTTCAGACTAAGAGGCTTTTGTTTCATTTGAATTTTCAAGTTGTAATTTCTTTTGTTATTTAAACAATTATCTGTTAATGTCAAACTCTGTTTCATTAATGCATTGCATATGTTTGTCTTGAATTTATCCATTCGTTTTCACTATAATTATGCTTTCTACTTTTGACATTTAACTCTTGCTAAAAGTTACAAGCCTTTAGAGGGAGGATGACGAAAACAATTCCATAATCTCATAAAGTATGCTTTTGGACAGACCTTGCTGACGATGTACAGGCGTTTATTTCAAATCCTAAACACTGGAGTTATAAGGAAGATAATCCCTAGTCAACCCCTTCGAGCCAAAGAAGTAGAAGTTTTATGTTTTAAACACAAATTGAAACCTTTAATCAAACCTAGGGCAGGGTAGTCTCTCAGTTAGTTCAAATGCGCGTTTAGCCGCAAACTCTCATTTCATAATACAACGAATGACGTCAAAAACATTCCTTTGGAACCAAAAGACAGTGATGGTTCCTTATCTCATAGGCAGTCATTATCTCTCAAAAAAGAAAAGCCCACTAAGTCGAAACCTACAAAGGAGGCTTAAGAAAGCTGGGGCATCCCGCTGACTGTGAATCTCAAAAACAGGAACAGTCAGGCAAAAATTAGGGATAATGAATCAAAAGAAAGAGGTCACTAAAAATCCTCAACAACATGAAAAATGTTGCAAAAATGATTGCCTTCTAACAAATTCAACTTGTGTGAACCATCACCAAAACGTTGTTCCAGACTCATTTGGAGTTCAAATGCACAATTAACTGAGTTTAGGATTGAAGAACATCACGAAGAGCGGGTGGGTACAAATATACTTTGAGCCTTTATCCTTTGTTTCTTAAAACCGTGAACCAAGCCATGTTACAACCCTTCAAAAGTCCTAATTGAAGCATGGGTTAGTTCGAAAGCATACTGTTACAAAAGATATCCTGACTCCTGTAAGGCTTTGCTCTAAATCTTGTGTTGAATTTTTCTTTTAAAAGTTTTCTGCTAAAAAACGCATTTTTTTTTCAAAATTTCAAGACAAGCATAAACTTTGCATTATTTGAGTATCATCGTTTGCATATGGCTATTTGTTTGACAGCGAAGAAATTCACACAGTGAATATTCCGATGAACGAAAGCTCTCTCAGTGAACAAAATCACTTCAAGTGGGATGACACTTCCGTTGCAAAAATCTCCTATCCACAAAAGGGGACTTGGCATGGCATTGTCCAATAAACCTGGGGCAGTCCAGTCAAGATTTTAAGAAATTTCTCAAAATCCAGTTAACCTGGGGCAGTCCAATCAAGATTTCAAGAAATCTCTCAATTACAGAGTAACCTGGGGCAAGTCTCCATCTCCATCACTTGGGGAATTAAACGTCAATCTCATCAAAGGGTTACATACAGTCAAACATTTGATACTAGGGGAAATGATGAATCTCTCCAAAATCCTTCCGAAAATAAATTCAAGAATCCTCGAGATGTTCATCACCTCTCTAGCAGACCAGCGGTCATGGGTTTATTTCCCCAACACTTCTCAAGGATTTATTCTCCAAAACAAAATTACATTTCAACAACATTCATAACATATGCAGATTGATCAGCAGGTAAAGGTTTTCATCACCTTTTGGAGTAGCAGTCGTCAAAGATTCCTTCATCACCTTTTGGAGTAGCAGTCATCAAAGATTCCTTCATCACCTTTTGGAGTAGAAGTCGTCAAAGATTCCTTTATCACCTTTTGGAGTAGCAGTCGTCAAAGATTCCTTTATCACCTTTTGGAGTAGCAGTCGTCAAAGATTCCTTCATCACCTTTTGGAGTAGCAGTCGTCAAAGATTCCTTCATCACCTTTTAGAGTAGCAGTCGTCAAAGATTCCTTCATCATCCGGTTGAGTCAAAGTTAATCCAAGACCTTCTCTGGTTCATTCAAATCGACACTAAGATCTCCCTGATTCTTATTCCAGTGGAAGATATTCCGGGTTTTGTTGTTTCAGATAAATCTCTCAACGATTTATTCTGATTCACTTCCAGATTTTTCACTATCAGAGACGAAGAATCCAACTCTTTTCTCCATCACAAGTTCGGGATTTATTTCCCCAGCGAGAGGTTGTCTTGAAAAACATTACACATTTGTAAATCAGGACATCATACAACGCAATCTCATTTATTTTGAGAACGTCATTGTTTTATATATGTCATGCCACTAACCTTTACCTTTCAGGAAAGATGCAATCAATTTTCCACAAAATTCGTATCGTGAAGCCTGGACGTTGACCAGATAACGATACAACACTGAAACCTGGATGTTGACCAGATAACAGTAAGGTATACTGTGAAACCTGGATGTTGACCAAATAACAGTTAATCGTTAACAGAATGAAGATTCTCATCCTTAAAACCTCAGAAGATTGGCATACACCCAAGCTCCTGATACCGTTAACAGAATAAAGATTCTCATCCTTAAAACCTCAGAATATTGGCATACTCCCAAGCTCCTGATACCGTTAACAGAATAAAGATTCTCATCCTTAAATCCTTAGAAGATTGGCATACTCCCAAGCTCCTGATATCCTTAACAGAATGAAGATTCTCATTCTTGAAACCTCAGAAGATTGGCATACTCCCAAGCTCCTGATACCTTTAACAGAATGAAGATTGTCATTCTTGAAACCTCAGAAGATTGGTATACTCCCAACCTCCTGATACCTTAACAGAATGAAGATTCTCATTTTTGAAACCTCAGAAGATTGGCATACTCCCAAGCTCCTGATATCTTTAACAGAATGAAGATTCTCATTTTTGAAACCTCAGAAGATTGCCATACTCCCAAGCTCCTGATATCTTTAACAGAATGAAGATTCTCATTTTTGAAACCTCAGAAGATTGGCATACTCCCAAGCTCCTGATATCTTTAACAGAATGAATATTCTCATTTTTGAAACCTCGGAAGATTGGCATACTCCCAAGCTCCAGATTACCCTAAACAGAATGAAGATTCTCATTCTTGAAACCCCAGAAGATTGGCATACTCCTAAGCTCCTGATACCCTTAACAAAATGAAGATTCTCATTCTTGAAACTCCCAGTAGATTGGAATACACCCAACCTCCTGACCCAAACGCCTGAATGAAGATTCTCATTCTTGCTTTCCCAGAAGATTGGCACACACCCAACCTCCTGACACAAAACGCCTGAATGAAGATTCTCATTCTTGCTTCCCTAGTAGATTGGCATACACCCAACCTCCTGACCCAAACGCCTGAATGAAGATTCTCATTCTTGCTTTCCCAGTAGATTGGCATACACCCAACCTCCTGACCCAAATGCCTGAATGAAGATTCTCATTCTTGCTTCTCCAATAGATTGAAATACATCTAAACTCCTGATATCTCCAACAGAATGAAGATTCTCATTCTTAAGGTGGAATAAGCTTTCCCCAGAGTCTTGAGCTTACTCTCCAGTAGGATAGCTACTCCCCAGCAGTATAAGATATTCCCCACAGAGTTCTTAATCCCCAACAGAATGAAGATTCTCATTCTTAACTCTCTGTTTTGAAGTTACCAGGAATTTATTTTCCCCTAGCAGATTGTAGATTCTCAGTTTGGATTCCCCAGTGAAGTTGCCAGAGTCTTCATCACTCCCCAGTTTGAGTTTATCAGAATTTTTAATCCCCTACAGATCGAAGATTCTCATTCTCACGTCTCCAGTAAAGCCTCCAAGATTTCAATTCTCCAGAAGATTGAAGTTTCTCATTCCTATTCCCCGCAGAAGCCATCAGAGTTTTCCTTATTCTCCAGCAGATCAAGGTTTTCTTTTGTCTGATCCCCAGTAGAGATCTTCAGAGTTTCCCTATTCCCCAGTCGAGTAAGGATTCCCATTGGTGTACTTCCCAGCTATAGTCATCAAAGTTCTTTGGATTCCCCAAACAGGTTTCTCAAGCAGACTTACTGGATTCCCACATCCCTGCAGAGTTTGTCAAAGTTCTTGTTAACCCCCACAAGTTGTCAGGGGTTTTTCTATCCCAACAGTGGTCCAAGGATTTCTCATCTTCAGCAATCAAAGATTTTGAATCTCCAGTAGCGGTCATGGATTTATTTTCCCCAGCAGCAGTCAAAGATTTTTACTGTCTCCAGCTATCAAGGATCTTATTTTTCCTCAGCAAGACAGCTAATCAGCTTACATGCGCATCCATTACATTCATATATCATAAACATTGATAAAGCACATTTTATTGCATCGCACATGTCATGCAACATAACTTTGTGTTTCAGCTAACATTTTACCCTTTTCAGGATAAGATTAAAAGCTATCTTTAACAACTATTCAAATATTTCAGATACAGTACGGATACACTCCAAGACATGGAAGTCATTCTACTACTCATTCAGAATTTCAAGTCAAGATACAGTATGGATACACCCCAGACACGGAGGACATCCTATTACTCATTCAGACTTCAACAATCAGATCCCAGTTACAGTACGGATACACTCCAGACACGGAAGTCATTCTGTTACTCATATAGATCTGAACTTCAGATACTGTCCAGATACGTACCAGGCGTAGTTACCATTCTGTCACTCATTCGGAATTTATCCCCAGCCCAGAGTTACTCCAGACACGGATGCTATTTTGTCGCCCATTCAGAATTCAGATACAATACAGATACACTCCAGACACGGTAGTTATTCTGCTATTTATTACAACTCAGATACGCTCCAAACGCGGACGCCATTCCATTGCACCTACAAATTCAATCTCCAGATACAACTCAGATACGTTCTAGATACGGATACCATTCTAATGTTCACTCTCCTAATTTTCAACAAACATTGTTGATGGCATCTTTAAGCCCATCTCCGACAAGATTCTGTCACATCTCCAAATGGCATCTGTAAGCCCATTCCCTCAATCATGCTTTGACGAGTGCAAATTTGTGGGCACTCTAGTGTCCAATCATCTTTTACCTTCGAGTCACGAACGGCGAACTCACCAATCTAACTCTTTAGGTTCAAGAAGATTGAACAGGGGCAGCTGATGTACCCCAAAATTTGCCCTCCCTTTTTCACAAGAAATCACAACCCTAGGGTTTTCTCAGATTTTCAAGATTGGCCCAGGAATCGATCAAACAGACTTTTCTATGGAAGTAAATCAAGAATTAGGGTTTCTCTCGCATTTCTCAAAAGAAACTGAATTCGCAGAAATTCAGTTAACTGTCACATGTTTTCACACTTTTTCAAGTTTATTGAAAGGTTATTCGTTGTTCTCAAGGCCTGATTATCTGGGATAAGAGATAGGATCTGAGATGGTCATTTGGAATATTCAGGTTTTGTCTGATCCAGGTTAACCAGATAATGTGCGTCTGTCAAGACATTTGCTTGTTAATGGAATGAAATGTTTGCTTGTTAATGGAATGAAATGTTTGCTTGTTTATTGGAATACCCAGTGCGTATTTTGATTGGAATGCTGTTGCAAGGTTACGAGACTACAAAGTTATTGGATTACTTAATGTTTAAGTTATCTGTATTAGAATTGTTGGAATGCAATTTCAATTATTTTAATCAGGAATCTTAAATAATCATTGAATACTTGAAAGAAGAATTGCAAGATATTGACAGTAGAAGTTTCTATTCAGATTACCTCACAAAGATTTTTCAGATTGTTGATACAAAAATAATTTATTATTTGAATACTGTAGGTTTTACAACTTATAGTACTTGAAAAAACAAATTATTACAATTAATGGAAAATCTATCTAAGTTAAAAATCTAAGTCTAAGCCATTGCTCCATTGCTCCCATGCACAAAGTCTTCTGCTTCATCTGCTTCGTCATCACCCAAGTTATGCACACATGAAAGAAAAAACAAAGAAAAGAGGATTAGTACAGTTAATTAATTAGATTTTTCAAGCAGAAAGAGAAAGAAAATATTCATCATCAAAGTTTGCCGTCTGGAATCAGAGTGCTATTTTTCATCACGTTTTTATTTTCCTCTTTGCAAATCACAAGAAGATTGCTATTCTTGGTTCACAAATAGAAAAATAAAAAAATGCAAAAGAAGAATGAAAACAAAGAAAATTTATTCAAAAGCATTAAGGCGCCAAACTGCATTACAAAACATATGCCAAATTGTACAAAGCAAGTTACAAAGGCAAACTGAAACCTGTTGTACAAACAGCACAAGCAAGGTGCCAAACTGAGTTACAAAGCAACCAAGCTGCGTTACAAAACAAAGGCAAGCAATGCAGCATACAAAGCAAACCAAACAACATTGCAACTTAATCAAACATCATGGAAAATGTTGCAGCAAACTAATTCAAACAGGCGCCAAACTGTACTAAGTAAGCAAACTGAAACATTGCAGCAAACTAAACAAAGCAAACTGGATGCAGCATACAAGGCAAGTACAAGTGCAGATGCAGCAGGTAAAATGCAGGAGGTAAACCAAATCACAATTCAAAAGCTTGTCATAGATTTTCATCATTTTCCAGGGATTTTTGGGCAAACTTTTCAGAAAATAAGAAAAAGCAAAAAAGTGCTTTGTCATTGAGAGAGAAAGAGAGAAAAGATATCACCTTTTTGATGAGAGTGTACAGTTTGGCTAAGGGCTGTCACAAGTTACAAAAACAACAGCTAAAAGGATATAAGAACTCAAAAACTGCATAACAGAAAAAGGAGAAAAGGGAGAACATATTGTCAAAACCTGCACAACTCTCCTAAAGCCAAAAACCTATTAACAGTTTTATCACCATCCCAAACCTGTTATCAAACTGTAATAAGTCAGCCTAAACTGCACAGCAAAAACTGCAAACAAAACTATATAGCAGTTCAAACCAAGAAAATAGGCCAACAACTACCAAATCACAAAACCCTATGAACCAAATACCCAAAACATGCAAAAGCTTACCAAACTGTAACAGTTTCACAACAAACTACAAAGCCTGTTAGCACAACCAAACTTGCAGAACCACAACCTACACAGCATCAAACCATTAAGCTAAGTTCCAAAAAAATGCACAACCAATCTCCAAACCAGTGCCACCATTTTACAAACAACAAAACTCAGTCCAAACAAAATCTAAACCAACAAATGAGTTTCAGAAATAATCAATCAAAAGCCTATCAAACTGCACAACATCAAAAACCTGTCATCAAACTCAACATCACAAACCATTACCCAAACAAAAAAGTTTCAAACAAACTGTAACAAAAGCTGCATAACAGTTTGAAAAACAGGGCCAAATACCCCAAACATGTATAAAGCTTGCCAAACTGCAATAATCATAAAACTTGCAATTCCAAAACATAACAAGCCTTCCAAACTGTAAACAAAATCATACCAAACTACAGAATCAATCAAAACCATTAACCAAACCAAGTTTCAGAAACAAATCCAAACCAACAAAGTTCCACAAATCAGTTTTCAAACAAATCACCCACAACAAATAAGTTCAAATCAGTTTAATCATCATCAACATTCAAATTCAAGAGAGAGGAAGGAGTTTCAGAAACATTTAATCATCATCAACATTCAAATTCAAGAGAGAGGAAGGAGTTTCAGAAACATTTAGCAGCAGCATCATTCAAACTCAAAGAGAGAGGAAAGAGTTCCGGAACTATTATTATCATCAACAAAAAAGCTACCAATATAAAGTTCCAGAATCATCATCATTATCAATCATTTCCAAACAAAGTCAGAAGCAAAAAATCAAACCAACAATCACAAAATCAGAAGCAAGTGCGCTTGGCCATCATCTTCTCCTTGCACCTCTAGCCACCAATGAACGCCACCAGCTCCATCTCCTCTTTCCTCTCCGTTTTTCCAGAAAATCTCACAGGTATATCTCTTTACTGCATCTTAGATACATGATTCAATAGGTTAGACAAATCAAGCTAGAACAAACAAGCAAACATGAACGAACTGTAAAAATCAAAACAAAGATGAATCATACCATTTAAACAAGGCCAGTGGTCGTTAGGAGGAGGTTAGAGAGTGAGGGATGGTGTTCCGGCGGCTTGAGGGGAAGGAGGATCAGAGCGATTGAGCGTTGAGTGAGAGGAAGAGAGAACGAAGAAACGGCGCCGCTGTGAAGGGGTTCACAAACCCTAAATTCTTGAAGACCCTAACAAAATGTTACAACTTAAGCATTGGGCCTTTCTGGCCCCAAATCCCCAAGCTTAAGCCCATACACGCTTTCTAGCGCACCCCCCCCCCCCCTGATGTCTAGCTTGACCTTTTAATTGGGCCTTAAACTTTCAGCATCCTCACAAATCTTAAGCCCATCTTTAATTTTTTATTTTTTTATTTTATTTTCTTTTCTTTTGTTTAACAAATACTATTGTTTTTTAATTAATTAATTTTAGTTAATTTATTTTCTTTTCTTTTTGTTAATAATAACACTAATAATATTTAAAACTTTGATTTTCTTATATTAGTTTTATTTTCTTCTTTTATTAATTAATCTTATTTCACATAATGAAAATACCAAAAATAATAGAGATTTTGTTTAATTAATTTTTCTTTAAACTTTTCCTTTCATAATTAATAAAATACAAAAAGAAAAATAATAATAATATTTAATCTTTCTTTTTTAGAATAGATTTTATTTTCAAGTAAATACATGCATTTCATAATTGATTAATTTTCTTTATTTTATAATTTGTTATGGCTTTGTTTTGAATTGCAACAATTCGATTTGGTTGTAATATTTGGACTTTGCTATTCTTATGAGACTCATCCCCATTTGTAATAATTTGTATCCCCCTCCCCATAAACATGTTGTAATAGTGGTAGATTTACTTTTACGCATTTATGCTTTCAATTATGCCATGATTAGAGATTAGGGTTTGTATGCAAAAGTCCAAAATCAAAAACAAATAGCTTGACTAATACAAAGACAAAAAGCATGAAAATTGACAACACAATGCACACTTACACCCCTAGGGTTTCATCCACTTGTTGCCTTGAAAATGGGCCATGTTATGCATGTTGAGTATCTTGGCAAAACAAAAACAAAACAAAATATCATAGTCCATCGATGACGCTATCTTGGTTGCCTATACAAAATGATCTAGTCCCTCACAAAATTGCTAAAGATACTTAGCACAATTGCTATCATGGTCAATACGATGACCCGCGCCTGTCCCGTTTAACATCCTAATACAAGGTTGTTTACCAAATGCAATGGTAAAACAACATTGTCAAAAGGGTTAAAAATGTGTAGGAAAGATCTTTGAGTAAAATATGGTAGACAACTCTTAGTTACTTGATCAAAATTTGCAAAAACATCCTTGCTATTTTCAAACACACCTCACAACACAATTTCAAAACATTTCCCAAAAACAAACTTTCAAACATTCAAATATTGAAACATCTTTTCAAAAGGACAAATACACCTTTGTATACATTCAAACAAGAATCATTACAAAGGTTGCCACAACGATGGCCTCTTTTCAAAACATTTTCAAAATCACACACAAAGCACCATTTCAAACAATTGAAAAGCAAAAGCAAGTGATCTAAACAAGTAACTAAGAGCCCATGGATAACCATGGATGAAAAGGGTGCCTGCACCTTCCCTTTTCATAATCTACTCCCCGAACCCAAGGAAATATCTCAAAGGTCTTTCCTGTGCTTTTTGACCTTTCCTTTGGATAAAATAAAAATTTGGTGGCGACTCTTGCTAAACCGAAACATTTGCGAACACAAACGCAAAACCTTAAGTCAGTTCTCCCACACAATCACATATAGCTTTAAGCTTTGTGGGGTATACCTCAATACCTTTACTGCTGACAAAGAAGTCTATGAGTTTACCAGATCTTACTCCAAAGGTGCACTTATTCGGGTTCAACCTCAGTTTGTACTTCTTCAGCCTGTAAAATAGCTTCTGCAAGTGATCGAGGTGCTCTTCTTCAGTCTGAGACCTGGCTATCATATCATCAACATAGACATCTATCTCGTGATGGATCTTGTCATGAAAGAAATCTACCATGGCAGGTTGTCTTCTCCATGTCCTCAAGTGCCATTTTGATCTGATTATACCCAGAGAAGCCATCCATGAAGGAGAATACCTTATGCTGTGCAGTGTTGTCAACCAGAGCGTCAATGTGGGGAAGTGGAAAGTCATCCTTGGGGCTTTCCCTGTTCAGGTCTCTGTAATCCACAAACATATGTACCTTACCGTCCTTCTTAGGTACCGGCACTATGTTAGCAACCCATTGTGGATAGGAAGTAACAACTAAGAAATCGGTGTTGAATTATTTCATGACTTCGGCTTTGATCTTCTCTGAAATTTCAGGGAACATATGACGAACCTTCTATTTTACTGGAGGGTGGTCTTCTTTTTTTGGCAAGCCATGAACCACAATATCAGTGTCAAGTCCTGGCATGTCTTTGCATGACCAAGCAAAGATCTCCATATAATCAAGTAACATCTGTATTAAACGTTCCTTGACACTATGCTCCAGATCGGCATCTATCTTGAATTCTTTCTTGTCCTTTTTGGTACCCAAGTTCACTGTCTCAATCGGCTCTTCATGGGGTTGTATTGCCCTTTCTTCCTGTTGTAATAGTCTGGCAAGTTCTCCTGGTACCTCACAATCTTCCTCACCTTCGTCCTAGGCTTGGTAGATCGGATTTTCAAAGTCATAATGGGCCATAGCAGAACCGTTATCAATGGGATTTAGATTAGATATGGATCTGCAGTTTGATATATGGGTGTGTGTAAGAGCATAGCTATATATTTAATAAAGTAAAAAGTAGAAAAGAAAAACAAAGAGCGTAAAATTTGCATGCAAAACGTCCAATGTTTTATTAGTGACATATGAAGATGAAGTAATGACCCTCACAAATAGACCATTGTGCCTCGGGTAAGACACAAGGCTTTAAAGTTATATTTATTCAAATATTACATACCCTTAAAACAAAAAGACAAATTACTCTCGAATAAAAGTAATGGGCACAAAATCTTTAGCCTCCGAATTTCTGAGTCCACCGCCGATGGCTGGGAAGATCCACTTGTCCAGGTTGTAATCACCATCACTGTCTTCCAGAGCATTGACTCCATGGTTTTTGATCCGTAAAGGTGGTTCCTCGGTGCGAGCACGACAAACAGCTCTTTGGGCTCCTGAAGTAAAACCCAAAGCAAATTTGTCAGATTTGTAAGGAATATCCTAAAGTTGACCCCAAATGGTACACCCACCTTCTTCGACTACTGCCTTGGCATCCTTGAGAGAATCCATCTTCAATAGAGGTCTGGTAATTCTTGGCATACTGGTAGCAGTCTTGGTTGCAACGATGGTCTGAGGAACCTCTTCAAAGTTTTGGCAGGGGGTCTCGATGAACTCGTCGTCCATCTCAACATACCTAAAAGAGTTCAGGTGGCTCACCATATACTCCTCCTCACCATGAATCGTGACAATATTTCCATTAACTGGGTACTTCAGCATCTGAATTAGGGTTGAAGTAACAGCACCAGCCCCGTGGATCCAAGGTCGACCCAATAAACAGGAATAAGATGGGCGGATGTCCATCATATAGAAGGTGGAATTAAAAGTATAAGTACACACTTTGATAGGGATGTCCACCTCCCCGTGCACCATTCTTTTAGAACCATCGAAGGCCCTCACCATAATATTACTAGGCTTTAATATGAGTCCTTCGCAATCTAACTTGTCCAGAGCATTCATGGGTAAGACATTTAGTGACGAGCCTGTATCCACCAGAACATGAGCTATGGTGTTGCCCCTGCACTCAATGGAGACATGCAGGTTATCATTGTGCTTCCTTCCTTTGGTAGTTAAATTAGCGTCGGAAAAACCCAGTCTATTATCAGCAGTCAGGATGGCCACGCAATTCTCGAATTGATCAGCGAAGGTCTCTTGAGGCACGTGGGAAGACTTCAGGAATTTTACTAAAACCTTAGCATGGGCTTCAGAGCATAATAACAGGGCCAGCATTGAGATCTTGGAAGGGGTTTGCCTCAGTTGTTCAACCATATTGTAGTCACTCTTCTTGATTATTTTTAATATCTCTTCCATATCCTTTTTAGAAGCCTCAGGGATGGCTTCTGGATGCGCCTTCGTCTGGACAGGCTCAACCAATACCTATTTTTCCCTGAGTCTCGACCGACTCGGTAGCAGGGATGATATTAGGACTAACAATAGGAGTAGCCATGGGAATACTGACAGAAGCTGCAGCAGGAATAATCAACGGAGTAGTAATGGGAGGACTAGCAGGAGCAGAAGCAGCAGCAGGGATGATCACGGGAGTAGCAACAATTTTAGAAGAGATCTCGGGAGAGAAAACTATTCCTCTTCTTGTTATCTTAATGGTCCCAACGATATTGGCAACGTCAAGATCAGTACCTTTAGCAACTTTGTCTTTGATAGCCAACAGGTCTTGCTTGACGCCATGGTAATAGACGTTAGCCCCATAATTTCAGGGAACAGCTTTATCGGAGGAATATGGTATTGGCCTCGGCATGGTGATGATCAGGGGAGCAAACTTCATAACAAATGTAATCCTGACGAGTCTTTTGGTGGATACCCTGGGAGGATTGTCGAAAATGGTGATTATTGAAACATCTTCATATGAATTTCTGGAAAAAGGAACTTTCTCGAACATGATTTCTTTATTAACCATCACGCACTGGACGCCCATCTTCAATAACAAACACCATTTGGTAGAGACATGCATATGTGGAAACCTTCACCATAACCCGGAAATAAACTGGCACTCAATAGATTCTCTTTGACAGTCAGAAGAGGAGTAGTTAATTCATCCACGGAGGAAACAAAACGGTCATCATCAACAGTATTGACACTCTGGCCATGTTTGGGCATTGGTGCAATTATTACGTTAGGTGTCTTTGGAGAGTCAAACTCAATCTCCTTTGCATCAATAAGGTCTTGTACCTTATTCTTTAAAGCCTAACAGTCATTTGTATCATGCCATAGAGTTTCAGAATGGTAGACACATCGAGCATTAGGGTTGCAACGAGGAGATGTGGTGTTGAGATTCTTAGGAGCTTCCTTTAGAGTCACCAAATTGGATTTCAGCAGATGTGGTAAAATATGGGATAAGGTCATGTTGATTCGGGAGAACTGTCTTCTGAGCACATCCGTCCTGCGCTAATTGTTTCATTGTTGGTTTGGTGCAGGATTGAAAATCATAACAGCCCCTACCGTCGAGTGACGTTCAGTTTTGTTCTGATTCCTCTAGCCATAGGCAGCATTGACCTTCTTCTTTCCAGTGAAAGGTTTCTTTGCAGTACTGGAGGATGCATCTCTTTGTATTTTACCACTTTTGATGCCCGCTTCTACCTGTTCACCCGTCAGGATTAATTCAGTAAACTCATCAGAAGAACTTCCAATCAAATGGTTAAATAATGGCCCAGATAACGTGTCGAAGAACATGTCGACCAACTCCCTATCAGACAACGGAGGCTGGACTCTTCCAGCAAGGTCTCTCCACTTTTGGGCATAGTCTTTAAAACCTTCACCGGAATCCATAGACATACTTTACAATTGCGTACGAGTTGGGGAGAGCTCAGCATTATATTGGTACTGCTTGTAAAAAGCAGCAGCCAGATCTTCCCAATTATGAATATTGGTTCCCTTCATCTGATAGAACCATTCCAACTGAGTCCCCGACAAACTCTCCTGGAAGAAATGGACCCACAAATTCCTGTCAGTAGTATGGGTTTGAATCTTCCTGACATACGACCTTAAATGCATCTTAGGACAGGAAGCACCATCATACTTAGCGAACACAGGAACCTTGTATTTCGGCGGGATGACCACCCATGAGACTAAACCTAGCTCTTCAAAATCCAGCCCTAGTACCCCTTGAATCTCCATAGCATTGAGCCGATCCTCCAGTTGTTTGTATTTATCATCAGCGGGAGGATACTGCTCCTCAAAATAGTCAGGTTCATCTTCCTCAGACCCTAGATTGTTGTTTTCTTCCAGTGGCTTCTCTTCTTGATTGTCCCCCTCATTTGATGGGGTTGCGAAAT
Organism: Vicia faba; assembly: GCA_948472305.1. Lineage (NCBI taxonomy): Eukaryota > Viridiplantae > Streptophyta > Magnoliopsida > Fabales > Fabaceae > Vicia > Vicia faba. The sequence continues at coordinate 987,214,525 of OX451739.1, forward strand.
CTATAGCTCGCTTAACCGGTCCTCTGAACCTTCTTCACAAATTCAATACACCAGCTAGTTTCTTGGCCTTCTTGGTCTTCTCTTTGATGATCAGAGCTTTCAGCTCTTCTTGCCCCTTGGCCAGAGCTATGAACATCTGTTGAAATTGAGTGTTTTGAACTTGGAGGTCCTTCACTGTCTGTTCAAGAGCCATTTCTTTTGCTGAAATAAATAGCAAAAAGAATAAGAAACTTGTCTTGAAATACATGTTTATGCAATGAAATGCATGATAATGTTTATGCAATGTTTTCAAGGATTTTTAAGATTTAAATTTGCTTAGCCAAAAAGAGAACATACATTAATTGCCTTCAATAGTTTAAACAATTACAAAGATGCCTCTCGGGCTTACAATAGCAGGAACAAAGATAAAACAAAACTCCTAAATCAGACAAGACTCATGCTTCCCATGGGCGCATCCTCTTTGGTGCAATGTAGGCATTCAGACTCTGTTCTTTGTGAAGTAGTCTTGTAAGCTCCAAAACCTTTTTCTCACTTGCGTAGAACTGGGTTTAAAATGTGTCTCGTTCCTCTTTGAGCTGAATCCAAGATCTTTGCAACTCCTCAAGAGTAGTCGGCATGTCAGGATGGAGAATGGTGTAAGATACCTCTTCATCAGCAACAGGTTCCATGATGATAGGCAAGATGGCAGGATAGGGCATCATAAGATTTTAAGCGCGTGCTCGTACCCACTTAAGATAAGGCTCTAAAGGGATGAAATTCTTATGCCCCAATGTCTTGATATCCACTTTGTTCACCATGCCCCAGGCTCGTATGAACCTCTGACAGTAACCTTGAACATCACCCTCGTAGTTGAACACAATGCCTTGAACCAATACATTATGAGGACCATCCCTCCTAGCGTACCCAAATTTTTGCAACGCCAAACAAGGATTTAAAGTGATTCCTCCCATGATGCCTAGGAGAGGGACATTAGGGAATTCCCCACAATGATCAATGATGGTAGCATTCTTCAAGGATCGAGGACACCAATAAATATCTGAATGTGTAAGGGACATCAACCTATTAGACCATCTCATGCCCTGCTAATTCTTCACAACAGATCGAGGTAGGTGCAAAATGAACCACCTAGCCAATAAAGGAGTGCAACATATAAGGGTCCCTCTTTTCTTTACAATGCGAGTATGCAGAGAGTGTAGAATGTCTCCAAGTAAAGTAGGCACTGGATTGTGAGACAGAAAAACCTTGATCGCATTTACATCTATGAGTTGGTCCAGATTAAGAAATAGTATCATCCCATAGATTAGAAGGGCCAACACTTCTTCAAAAGCTTTAAAATCTAGGGTATCCCAAAAATGATGAGCCTTCTCAAATAGAAACTTAGCTAGAAACCCTTTGACGCCTCTTCTTGTTTCCCAATTTGCCCCGACATCTGACCGCTTTAAAGACAGAGCTTGAGAAATTTCCTCAGGTTTTGGGTCTCTTTCCATACCATTGAAGGGTAACTGATCAAGAATGGGCACCCTCAATAACTGAGAAAACTCCTCTATAGTGGGCACTAACTGGTAATCAGGAAAGGTGAAGCAGTGATGTAAAGGGTCGAAAAACTGAAAGAGCACCTTTAACATTTCTTCATCAGGGTTTGAGGTGACCAAGTTGAGAAGTCGTCCATGTCTTCCAATGAATCGAGAGCTTTCAGGAATTCTTGATGCTAATTCCTTAAGTTGAGGAGGTACCCTTACGAGGTTGACTTGGATTGTATTCCTGCGAGTGTATGCCATGTCCTACAAAACAAGACAATGATAAGCCCTAAAAATCCTTGAAATGGTTAGTATGTCATGCAATGTTATGATGTTATGATATCATGATTATTCTAAGAAAACACAAATATAGCAAGCACAAGCAAATCACCCAAAGACCTTAAGTTTAAATCTTGCATTAGTTCCAAAGGTAAGTACCCTCTTGAAATTTAGTTGGCTCAACCTGCCCTAGAAATAGTAACCGGGTTCTAATGGATCTCAATATCACTGATCTTTCCCACAAGTTTCGTTCCGATAGACAATTAACTTGCCACCAAACAAAACTTGGGAGTCAAATCTCAATGAGTGTAGTATCGAGTATCAACCGATTTAGGACTACACCAAAGACGCCTATCTCACAACTTCCTAATGGCCAAGTTGGTCAATTAAAGGTTCTAAGGTCAGTTGATGCTTCATGACACCACACAACAGCCCCGTATTCTCCTTGATTACTCAAGGGCTACCGGTACCAACCAAAGTGTCACATCAACGTAGCTAACGCTTCAACCGTGTCGGTATACCCCGCACAGCCTCCACGATCTATTGTTACTTACCTAAAAGGTGTCCCAGATCCGGGTGTAGGTTCTATAGTAACCCAAACATACCCTCCAAAGGTAAAGCAAACAAAGCACAAAAAGAAGTTAAGTAATGAACTAACTCTAAGGTAACCCCATCTTTTTTAAGTATTCCTCAGCAGAGTCGCCAGTTCTGTATACGGTGACAAAACCGAATGTTATACTGGTTTTGCATTTTGTATTCGCAAATGTTGCGGTAAGCAAGAGTCACCACCGACTTTTCTTTTATCTAACATAAGGAAAGGGTGAAAAGAACAGAGAAAAGACCTTTCGAGAGTTTTCTGAGTAAGGGGATAGATTATGGAAAGGGAAAGTATTAGCACCCTTTCCATCCGTAATTATCTACGGCCTCTTAGATGCTTAGCTCATGTTTTGAAAATTACTTGTGCTTTGTATGTTTTGAAAATTGTTTTGAAAATGCCTTAATACGGTGATTCGCTTTGTGATAACTCTTGTATCAATCCTCAAGAGTGTTGAAAAGGCGAATGTTTTCGAAAGTGTTTTGAAATGTTTTTGTGTAGGTGCAAAAAGTTGTTTTGACCAAGCATATAAGAACTTATCTACTTATACTCGAAAAGGTCGTTCTTTTCCTCATATCCTTTAGACTGTGCTATCCTACTATTATTGAGTAGGTAGCCATATTGTTGGATGTATGAGGGACAATCGAAGGGACGTACAGTCATAAAGGCAACATGTGGAAATGCTTTAGCAATTTGTTTAGGGACTAGATCATTTACCGAAAGGCAACTGTAGGGTCATCGAGGGACTATGATCTTTTGATTTACGGGTCTTTGCTAAAGCGTCCCCGTTTCGAGGGATATAACTGTTTTTCCAAAGGCAACCAAAATGGGGTACCCTAGAGGTGCGCGTGTGCAATTGTGTACTTGATTCGGGTATATTATCTTTGAATTAGGTTATGCTATGTTCAATTAGTTTATCGGTCTTTCCATACAATCCTATTAGCCATACATCTAAGCAGTTTAGTAGGGTGCAGTAAGTAAATTGCGGAAAATAAAACTTCTAAGCTATTACAAGGCCTTAGGGCAGTTACATAATTAGATGCGGAAACCTAAACCCTAATTAAAGCTATTACAAATCGGGAAACAGTTACATAATTGAAAATAATGCGAGAAAGTTAAACTACGAATATTACATGGCTTTTTAAATTTATGCAATATCCCAAAAATAATAATAAAAGCAAGCGAGAATTGGAGGTTGAGAAAAAGAGATTGAAATCAGGGTTTGAAAAATCTGAAATTAATTTATTATGTACAATATTATTAACCCTAATTAGCAGAAAGTAATTTTAATTAATTAGTGAAAATAATTCTAAGTTAACAAAATTTTATTTACAGGAAAATTAAGCTAATTTAATTATTTAACAAAAAAACGATTAATTTATTTACAAGAAAATATATTTTTTGTATTTTTGAATACTGATTAATTAATAAAAGGCAAAAAAACCCTAAATCTAATTAAATTAAATTATATAAAAAAAATTAATCAAATAAATAAATTTAAAAAAATCATGTTAATAAAACCCTAATCCTAATTTTGGTGATTTGTGATTGTTAAAAGAAAGTTAATTAAAAAAAGAAATAATTAGTTTTAATTAAAAAAAAGTATTTTCTTTTTTATAAAATAATAAATAATAAAAATAATGGAAGGGAAAAAAAGAAAAGAACCAGGGGGGGGGGTCGTTGGGACTTGAACCCAGGACCCCTACTTCATTGGCCTGCAGCTTGACCACTTAGCCACTTTGTTATTTCTGTTAGAAAAATGAAAACAAATGATATATATATATATATATATATATATATATATATATATATATATATATATATATATATATATATATATATATATATATATATATATATATATATATATATATATATATATATATATATATATATATATTTGAAAAAATACGCGCAGGTGACAGCTCATCATCTTCTTCGTTTGAAATATACAGACCCTTTAGTGACGGTCGTTGTTGTCACTAAAGGCTTTAGTGATGCTCCTCTCCGTAGCTATAGCACCTGCAAACATCAAACTTGTGAAATTTCAACCAAAAATTTCCCCCATGCCCATGGTTCGACTCGCCTTGTTCCTCTGATCACGTTGGTGGCCCTGATTTTGCCTGAAACTAGAAAACCCCAAATTTAGGGTTTCGAACCCTAACAATGGTGAAACGCCATACTGGTACCTAAGCTTCAATTGGACAATCCAGCAACCTTCTATGCATCCATAAAAACACAAATATACAATCGAAATTGATTAATAATGCAAGAATGTAAGAATATGAATTTTAAAAAAGTGTGGCAAACTGTGACTTGTGGGGATCGTTTTCCGATGCTTCAGGGCTCGAGGGTGATTGTGAAACCTTCAGTGATGTCCAGGGATGGTTGTTGAGTCCTCAAAATCCTTTGAATTTTCCTCAAACTCCAAAACCGGTTTTATTTTTTCCTTTGAAAATTTGAAGTTGGAACGTGAGTTTTGTGCGGCCAATATGTGTTCTTTTGGTCTGGCAATGTTGTGTTTATATATTGGGATGTATTAGGGCAACAAAAATGGTTTTAATCATGAAGATTGAATAGAAAATATTAGATTTGAATCTTAGAATTTTATATTTCTAAATTTGGCCAAAATTTGCTCATCTCTCTCCAATCACCCTTCACACGAATTCTTGACTCAATCTTCTGACTTTGGGCTCATGATATGATCATAAAACAAATCTTTTATATTCAATTCATCATTTTACTATTTTATTTGATTTATTAATATTTAAATGAATAAAATTCAAATAAATAAAAACAAATACCATAAAAATAAAATAATAGATTTAAATGTCTTGAATAAGTCCATGGATATGTTTTAGATCCAAAACCTAAGCCCATTAGTTCAAAAGATCCAATTTGCTCACATTGACTTTTGTGCATTTTCATAAAATTTCCCAATTTATACAAGTCATAATTGTCTCAATTTTTTTCCTATGAAGGTGTTCTTGGCCATTTTAGAAAGCTCAAGATGTCCTCTAAGAGCTCCTTTTAGTTTCATCCCAATTGAGTCTTCCATGTTCATCTATGCTTCTTTGGAAAAAGATGACTTTTTGTTGACTTTTAAGATGACCTATAATGTCTTAAACCATATCTCTCAAATGGTGCATTTCATGGATTTGAGGCCTGAAGAGAAGTTGTAGGGAATTGGATTCTCTTCAAAATGAGCTTTGGTTGGAGAATTTATAATGAAACATGTGAAAGTTATTGCTGGTCAAAGTTCAGTTGACTTTTCCTGAGAAACCCTAATTTAGTAACTTTTAACCTTTGTGGAATCTTGGGTTTTCTTGATGAATCATGATCAACCCTTGATAAAATTATGAATGTGACTTCATAACCTTGATGTTGACCAAAAATCTTGAATTTTGACTGCATGTTGACCACAGTTTGACTTTGTTAACCCTTATAATCGACTGTTGACCTTTTGAGCATTTGACTAAGCAAACTTGCATTGTTTGGCATGAAAATTGACATGGAGATTCCTTGGAGCATATGAGACCATATGATGTCCATTTGGGATCTTTAAAGTCTAATCTTCCTTGTGAGAACCAAAACCCTAGTTTGAGACCATTGCTTAGGAGGAGGATGTGCATGGCCCATTCTTGAGATAACTTGAGCTCTTTAGATCCCTATAAGTGTAAGGAACTTGTTGAGTCAAAATATATCCAAGAGGTGAGGGGAAATTTTGGGGTATTACACTTACGTATTGTGTAGTATTTAAAATCCATCCCAGCTCAGGGCCTTATATATCCAACTGATATTGATTTATCTCTTTCCCGTTTCACAAATAATGATTTGGCAACTTTCCCCATAACAAGACGCTCGGTAACATGATTTTCCATATTTTGGGGGCAAATCTTTAATCTTATGGAATTCAAAGAAACAATCCACCATTTCTCGCTCCAACTTCGAAGTTGAATACCGCTCATTTCCTAACCTCACTTGCGAATTTCAATGGCTTCACTACCTCTTCAAGGACCTTCGCACAAAATTCTCCAAACCAACTTCACTATACTTTTTATAACAAATCAGTGGTTTACTTAGCACACAATCCGGACTTTCACAAATGCTCGAAACATATTGAAATTGACTATCACCTTATTAGATAAAATCTAGAATCTAATCTCATCAAGTTCCTTCCAATTCTGTCCTCTGCTCAAATCACTTACGTCTTAAGTAAGCCTTTATCCAACCCTTCTTTTTCTTCTTTTCTGCTCAAACATGGCCTTGTCACACTGCACAGTCCAATTTGTGAGAGAGTATTAGATAATATTTAGTTTATTAGTTTATTCTTATTATTATTATTTTAAATATTTGTTTATATTTAGGAGAGTAATTAGTTTTTTTCTCTTGTATATAAATACATTGTATTTTACCAATTTAATGCGAAAATGAATACAATGGTTTTTTACATGTAAAGCTAATATATGATCCATTTAAATAATCAAAATGACTATGATAAATATGGGTGCTCTAAGTTGGCCTTGCTCCTCCATAACTGTTTTTGCCAAGGTTTGTTCATCATCGTTATCAACTTCCTCCAAATCTTTGGGGCCATGATGTCATGAGAAAATACCATTTATTTGAATTGATTTATGCATGATTTAGTATTGTTTTACGTTGAATTTTACTCTTTTATGTTTGTTTTGTCTGCATTTCATATTTTTGGTCCTAAACAGGTCACGAGTGGAGAAAAGAAGCAAAAAAGGTGAAAACGGAGAAACAAGAGCTTTTTTACACTGATGGCGACCCCCATGGAATTCACCACAGGGTGGCCATGGGTGGTCCATGTTCTCTAGGTCAAAAGACCAAGTCTAGGCCATTCTGGAAGCATGGCGACCGCCATGGCCTGTGGCGGTCGCCCCTAGGTCAAAAATTTGGAACAGTTGCAAATGCGCCTGGCTTGCTCCCCAAGTGTCGAAAATCACTCCAAAAATATCGCCCATGTTCCGTTGACAGTTTTTTTATTTTAGGCTTTTCGGTTTCCTATAAAAAGGTCCTTAGTTCCATCATTTGAGGTATCCAAGCTTAGTGCAACACTTAAGCCATATATTGTCCATCTAGTAAGATTTAACTCTTCACACCGAATAATAATTACATTGTTCGATTGAGTATGTACTTAATTTGGAACAACCATGTACAAGTTTTATTTCTTCACTTTATCGCTTTGAAGATTATTAACTTTTACTCGAAGTATTCTTCTGTACTAGACAAAAGTCTCTTCGGCGCAGGTTTTTATTATATTTCGTTATTTACATTCATTGCTTTATTTAATTCAAGTTCTTCATCTACTTCTTCTACTTCCACACATCTAATTATGCATGCTATGTTTTATTCAATTATCGAATTAATTGTCTCTTCATCTACATATTTTTATTACCTTTATAGAATTATCTTTAAGAATGTTTTGGTTTTTAAACAATTTTACTAAGGCTTAATTTAATTTGTCTTTATGAAGTAAGGCAATGAATATACTGAGTAAGATCGAAAACAGTCCCGTAAAAATGATTTAAGTTGTTAAGTTATTAGTTAATAAATTTTACGAAAGCCCTTTTTTATTAATTAGTTAGGAAAATTTAAGGTTTAAAACAAGTTAATTTTAAAACTATTTACGAACAGGCGCGTTTATAGGTTTAGAATTCGGTTCTTAAGCGAAAGTTTAAGAACCCTTTTTAAATTAATTTTTTCAATCAAAAATCATTTTTCAATAAAGAAAAGAGTTTTATTTTTTTAAAATAGGTTTATTGCTTTAACGCATTTAAGCGCCTACCATGAGTGATGATGAAAGGTATAAAATAGAGGATAAACTAGGTTCTGAATACGCGAGAGTGACAATTCTCGTTAAATTAATTATTTTCCAAATACAAAATATTGTCCCACTGGAAATTCTATTTAGAAACAAATAAGAGTACTGTTGATTAACGAATCTACATTCCGACGTTGTTTTCCAATTTATTTATTACTTATATTCTATTGCAATTCTATTATTCGCCATTATTTATTTCGTATACCAATAACTTCTTTTAATTAATCACGTTGAATAAACACCATAACAATTAGTTGCGATAGAACAATTGATTTATGTGGTTTAATATCTTTTAAAACTACACGATAGACTGTACACTTGCAGTTATATTTTATACTCACGTAAATAGCTAATCATGCCACATTCAGATGGACCAAGTTTCAGTGACTTTGGAATTGTATAACTTTGATAACTTTAAAAAAACAATTATTTTATCACTTTAATATAATACATATTAATTATTTATTCATTAGTCATATTAACTAAAGTTACAAAGTCATGGGTAACAGTAAAGTTACCCAAACCATTCCCCATTCAGATCATGTCTGCTTCGATATGATTTTCGCATCTATTAATATTCATAATCGTTTAAGAGTCACATTAGAGGATTGATCCGTCTGAAAAATTATGATGAAGAAGTTGTTCCAAAAATGCTTGTGCTTTTTCTATATTTATCATATGGGTGGAAACCGATCGATGTGGATTGGAGTCGGGCCCAATATGTCAAATCGTTTGAAACCATAAATTCAAGGAATCAATGATCAATTATTCAACTATATAACTACTAATCCAAGATACTAGCAATATATCTTAATTGTCTTTTTATTTCAAAATAATTACACTATAAAAAGGACATAAAAGTACTCAACACTCTTATGACTCATGTCCATTCTTCTCTCTATCCTTCCCTTCTAAATTGTTTCTCCCTCTTTATTACTCACATTTAAAATTTCAAATTTTATTCAATTCCCTCTTCTCATCTTTTACTATATCTTTTATTCACATTTTAATCTAAACATGGGTCATTTAAATTTTTTTCTCTTTACTTATTTATTATCACTAAAAATAATAATAATATTTTTTTAATTTTAAAATTAATAATTTATTTATTTCACGGGTCACTATCAATAAAATATCTATTTTATTTTAATCAGTCATTTTTAATTGTCTTAATTTGAGAGACACGATCTTTATTTTTAAATATTAATTTTTTTCTTTCTCCATCTCATAATTTCTTTTTTTTTTTTGTATGATTAAATTTTCTTTTTGTATGCTTATTTAATATAACTAAATTTATATGATTATTGTTCATTTTATAATTAACTAAATTATTTCAAATTTTATATATGTATTTTTATATATTTCATATCATATCAAATAAGTTTTTTACTCAAGAGTCATTACCAGCACAATGTCTATTTAATTTTAATCAACAACTTGTCTTGATTTGAAAGACAAAATCCTTATTTCAAAATATCAAAAAAAACATATTTCTTCTTCTCACCAGCCATTTTTTTCTCTTCGTTTTCATGATTATTTAATACATTTGAGTTTATATAATTACTTTTCATTTTACAATTAAGTAACTCTTTTTAAATTTACATATTTATATAAATATATTTTTATATTATATCAAATAAATTTTATATCTCACATGTCACTATCAATACAATACATATTTTATTTTAATCAATAATTACTATAAAAAATAAAATTCTTATTTTTAAATGGTAATATTTATTTTTCTTTGATCTCATACTTTGGATAATATTACAAACTAGTCATAATTGTTTTGCATCAAAGCATCACATAACTTTATAATTGTATAGACGGACTAAAACCAACAAATTCAAAAATCAAACCTAAGCCCATTCAAAATCAAACCTGAACGTAAAACCTCTTGTAATTTTACAAATTAAAATCAAATTTGATCCTATAACAAACAACTACAAATAAAATGATTCTTTTGATCCACAATACACAAAACTCAAAACAAATACAACAAACAAATCAACTATTATCTTACTAAATGAGATTGACTACATTTATCAACTTTCTTCATTATGACAGCAAAATATTCTTTACAAAATATTCAAAATCTTGTAATTTTATCTATGACCATACTTATTCAAGTCTTAAATCTCAAGATTTCATTGCAAAGATGACCGCAAAATATTCTTTACAAAACCCAATAAAAGATTTAAAAATTCTGTCCAGCCCTGAATTATCATGAAATAAAAATTGTGGTTTGTGCAAATAGAAAAACCTAATATAAAAAACAACAATACAATGAGATTGTTCTAGACTGGGTCTGCCCTTGGCCCAAAACACAAGTAAAGGCCCAAATACAAGCCATGTCTCGACCTATGCTCGGAATCAGACCACCCGAGCATACCCAGTCACGGGCCATAACGACTATGCCCGCCGCTGCCCGCAACGAGAAGCGTCCTCGACCGAGGATACTCCAACTCGAGCCTTGTTCGAGCATCCTCCCTGTAGAACAGACTCAGTCCCTCCGGATGCTACGGAATCCTTAGAGCTCCGGAAAGATCGCGTCTTCGTTCTTCCTCATTCTTCGCAGAGCATCATCCAGGAAGGGGACCACGTGCGGGTCCCCACTACACACGTAGAACCTGACAGTCCCTTTGTTGGGCCAGTTTTGGTCGGCCCAATAAAGAGACCTTGGCCCAGCGCTGGGGTCTATAAATACCTTCTGTTTCAAGAGGGTCAGGTATTCATTTTGTTACGCACCTACATACTATTTGCCTGCTCATTCCGTCTCTCATTTTATCATCGAAGTGTCTTGCAGGTACCCCCCCCCCCCCCATCTCATTCAAATCCAGTTCGAGCCAGCTGTGACGATCCAATTCTGATCCGGTAAGATCAGTGGCGCCGTCTGTGGAAACCAAAGCTTTCCCGTCTTACAAACTTTCAAAGACCAAAGCAAAAACCATCTTCCACCGTCATGGCTGACCAAATTCAGGACAATCAGAACACCCGTGTCGTCGAGGCCATCAATAACCTCGTCGATAACAACGCCGGCGTCACAGCCCATGTCATTGCTCCCGGCGACAACATCCCCGGAATCTCCAACTACCGAAATGGAGCCAAGGCTTCGTCTTCATCAGTCCCCCCTCGACTCAAAGAAGATAGTCTGGTTCCCCCGAACCATCAAGCCGCTCAATTCCATGAAGTTCCTGTCCCCGCCGGGGAAGACGCCACGACCAGGGCACTGTTCGCGGCAATCAACCAGACCAACTACATCATCTTTGCCCAAGGGGAAAGACTGAGAGCACTAGAGGAGGACAGAAGGCCCCCGAGGAGACACAGGAGGCCTCAATCCCCACCTCCTCGAAGAATGGAGGAACGTCTCCGATCTCCCCCGCGGAGACAAGACCGGGGCATCTCCCGAAGCACGTCGCCCCGACCACCGGGGAGGCGACCCGCCTTGGAGAGAGAGCCAATCATTGAAGCTGGAGGGCGCAACCACGGCCCTTCACGGCAAGAATGAAGGCATCTTGGAGACATACACGGAGGGACGTGTCAACGGACGCACTGCTCGAGGAACGCCCAGCACGATCAGGGCCGTCGTGACCAACAATACCTCAGGTCCTCGTCCCTCTCCCCGGAGCAAAGTTATGAGGACGACCCCTGCGGTCCCCTATCGCAAGCCATCATGGAGGCACCCATTCCCCCAGGCATGGAGAAGCCTCCACACCTGAAAGAATATGATGGATCCTCCGACCCGGTCGATCACATAGACAGGTTTGAGGCTATGCTGCACTACCATAACATCGGGGGACCAATCAAATGCCGGTTGTTCCCCACGACCCTCAGGAAAGCGGCAATGGATTGGTACAAGGGTCTTTCCCCGGGGTCAATCACCTCGTGGCGAAACTTGATAAACCAATTCATAAGCTCGTTCACTGCGTCACGGAGACATCCAAAGACCGAAGCGGCGCTCAAGGCCATCGTCTAGAGGCATGATGAGACCCTGAGAGAATTCATCAACCTCTTTAACCGCGAAGCCATCCAGGTCCCCTGCGCGGACCATATGAAAAGATACCTGCTGGAGAGGGGCCTCCTCCCCGGCACAAAATTCAGGAAGGCTGTGGGCATCGAACCACCCCGAACGTTCGATGCTCTCCTCGAGAAGGCCAGGGCCTACATGGACTACGACGAAATGGAAGCGGCCAATAGAGCTCGTGACCCCAGGACTCGCGGATCCAGCAACAACCCGTGCCAGGAAGCCATCCCTCCTAGACGAACCGTGGAAAAAAGGAAAGAGGACAAACCTCGGGACGTCCGAGAACAGAGGAGGCCTTCGGGGCATTTCACAGAGTACACTCCGATCACAGCTTCCCGCGAGTGCATCTTGGCGGAGTGTGCCAATACAGATTTCAAAGATGGAGGCGTCAAGCGCCCCCGAACAACTCCTGCCAAGCCCGGGGTGGACAGGAGCAAATACTGTCAGTACCATAGGAGCCATGGCCATCTGACTGAAGACTGCGTCCACCTCAACGACGCCATCGAGACCCTCATAAAAGGGGGGAGACTCGCCCAGTACCGGAGAAACGACACACCTCGTAGCAACGCCCGTGAGACAAGAGAAACAGAGGAGGATGCCCGACCATCTGACGAGTCGGTCCCCATCCAAACCGCCTTCTCCGTCACCAGACTCGAGGACTTCTACATCCCCGAACACTTGCAAGAACGACTGTCGACGCATAGCAGGTGGGAGCACTTTCCCTCTGCCATGGTCATCAATGGTGGAGGGTTCAATGACCTGACCATAAATTCATCCAAGAGGAAGCTGGATGAATTGGTCGACACGGCACCTCCTCAGACGGTGACCTTTGAAAGGGTGAAGGGTAGGTCGGAACCTATCACCTTTTATCTCGAAGAGCTCCCCGGAGGGGCCCACAACATGGTCATTCCTCTGTTGATAAGAGCGATAATGGCCAACTTTGACGTACATCGCGTCCTCATCGATGAAGGGAGTTCCTTCGATGTAATGTACAGCCAACTATTTCGAACCTTGCAGCTCGACGACTCGCACCTCTCACCTTATGTGGGGTCAGACCTGCAGGGCTTTAACCGCTCGACTTCCAAACCTTGGGGATACGTCGAGCTCATGGTCATGTTTGGCGAGGATACATCAATGAGGCAGGTCAAGGTGCACTTCCTCGTCATTGACTGCCCTTCCCTCTACAACTGCATTCTGGGAAGGCCGACATTGGCAGAACAGACCGCAGTACCCTCTACCGTCCACTTGAAGATGAAGTTTTACACCAAGAGGGAAAGGGTCGCCACCATCCAAGGGGACCTGGAAGCTCCCCGAAGGTGTTTCAACGCGGAATCCAAGGGACGCGATATGGTTGACACTGGTACAAGGCCCGCCAAGAGAGCTGCAACGACACGACCGGAGCCTCAGAAGAAAGATCCCGTCAAGGTAGAAGAGCAGAGAGCTCCTCCAGAGGTCGACTCGATAGACCTGGACACCCTCTTCGACCAGGATGAGCCTCCTAGCGGTGAGCAAGTCCCCCTTCGACCAATTCCAGACGGGGACTTCAAACTCGTCCCTCTTGGCGAGGACGCAAGCAAAGGAGTGAAGATCGGCACCGACCTCCCTGACTTGGTAAGGAAGCAAATCAAAGCCTACTTGTGCGAGAATGCGGACCTATTCACGTGGAGCGCCATAGAGATGCCCGGACTCGACCCTGAGGTCCCCTGTCACTGCCTCACCATAGACCCAGTCGCTAGGGCAGTAGTACAACGTAGACGTAGGCAGTCTCCGGAGAAAACGGAGGCTGCTGAAAAAGCTGTAAAAGACCTCCTAGAGGTAAATTTTATTTCCGAAGCTCGGTATTCAACCTGGCTGTCAAATGTTGTACTAGTCAAAAAGAATAATGGAAAGTGGCGAATGTGTGTTGATTATACTGATCTCAATCGGGTATGCCCGAAAGATGCATTTCCTTTACCCAACATAGATATGCTGGTCGACAACTCGGCCAGTTATAAAATACTGTCGTTTATGGATGCCTATTCAGGCTATAACCAAATCCCAATGGTTGTAAGCGACAACCATTGCACTGCTTTCATGACCAGCTCATGTAACTATTACTACAACGTAATGCCCTTTGGTCTAAAAAACACAGGAGCAACATACCAACGTATGATGAACAAAGTATTCCACAACCAAATCGGGGACATGCTCGAGGTGTATATGGACGACATGATCATCAAATCCCGAGCAGACACCGACCATGCCGCTCACCTCAAAGAAGTCTTTGCTCAAGCAAGGCGATGCAAGATGAGATATAACCCCGAGAAGTGCACATTTGGGGTCAAGGCGGGAAAATTCCTCGGCTTCTACCTGACGGAACGAGGAATTGAAGCCAACCTCGACAAATGTCGGGATTTCTCCGACCTTCCCACACCCACATCGAAAAAATCCATACAAGTCATGAACGGTATGCTCACCTTGTTATCCCGTTTCGTTGCGAGATCCGCTTAGCACGCCCTCCCCTTCTTCAAGCTCCTTCGCAAAGAAGCAGCCTTTGAATGGACCGAGGAATGTGAGTAGGCGTTGCTCCATCTCAAACAAAGTCTATCCCAACCGCCCGTGTTATCACGACCCGTCGACGGGGAACCTTTGTTCTTATACCTGGCCGTCTCGATCGAAGCCATCAGCGCGACTCTCATTCGCGAGACCTCCGACGGAAAAAAGCTCGTCTATTTCACGAGCAAAGCGCTGCAAAGGCCCGAGGTCAGATACCAACAGAAAGAGAAAGTATCTCTATCCCTCGTCAACGCAGCAAGGAGACTCAGACACTATTTCCTCGTGCACACGATCATAGTACGAACTGACCAGCCAGTGAAACAACTTTTAGGTAGACCAGACATGGCAGGTCGAATGTTGAAGTGGTCCTTGGAACTCTCTGAGTTCGACATTCAATATGAGAGCAGGAAAGCCCTAAAGGCACAAGCTCTGGCCGATTTCGTCGCAGAAATGACCGCTCACAATCCCCCCGCAGGGAAAGAGCACAAGTGGACCATCTTCGTCGACGGAGCGTCCAACTCATCCGGAAGCGGCACGGGGATCCTCTTAGAAAACGAGGAAGGTGTGGTGATCGAGCACTCGCTCACCCTCTCCTTCCTAACTTCAAACAACCAAGCAGAATACGAGGCTCTGCTCGCAGGATTGAGGCTAGCCGAGGACCTAGGGGCACGTGAAGTACAAATTTTCACTGACTCTCAACTCGTCGCTTCCCAAGTCCAAGGAAGTTACCAGGCTAAAAATAACAACCTCATTGAATACCTTAACCTAGTCAGAGAATACATGAAGAAGTTCGACCGAGCAGAAATATGGCACGTCCCGCGCGAGCAAAACACAAGGGCCGATATAATTTCGAAGCTCGCAAGCACGAGAAAGAAGGGAGGGAACAAATCTGTCATACAAGAATCCCTATCCCACCCAAGCATCGAAAAAACCTCGATCCCGCTCGAGGTGAACGCCATCGGAGACACTTCGTGCAGGATGACCCCGGTGTTCAACTTCCTGACGAAGGGCGAACTCCCTCCAGACCGAACAGAGGCGACCGCGACCAAACGACGAGCATGCTCCTACGTGGTGATCGAGCACAAACTATATCTCAGGGGATTTTCCATCCAACTCTTAATGTGCATCGACGAATCCACAACCCCCGAGGTACTACGGGAAATACACGAGGGTATTAACGCCCAGCACATGGGCGACAAGTCCCTAGCAAAGAAGGCTCTATGAGCAGGGTACTACTGGCCGACAATGCAACAAGATGCTAAAGACCACATCAAGAGATGCGACAAGTTCCAGAAACACGCCGTCATGCATCTCGCTCCCCCACACGAGCTGAACATATTGTCATCCCCGTGGCCATTTGCTTGGTGGGGGATGGATATCCTCAGACCATTCGTACAAGGGACGTACCAAAAGAAGTTCCTTATTGTGGCCGTGGATTACTTTACGAAATGGATAGAGACCGAGGCCCTTGCAAAAATCACCTCCCACAACATCCTCCGCTTCTACAAACGAAATGTCCTCGCCCGATTTGGAATCCCACAGGCGCTGATCATAGACAACGGTACCCAATTCACCGACCAAGGCTTTTGAAGCTTCATCGCCAAACTCGGGACTAAATAACATTTCACCTCAGTCGAGCATCCCCAAACCAACGGGCAAGCCGAGGCCGCCAACAGGGTCATCCTGCGAGGACTTAAGCGCAGACTGGGCGAAGCAAAAAGGGGGTGGGTCGAGGAACTACATAGCGTCCTATGGGCTTACCGCACACCCCATTCGACGATGGGCGAGACCCCATTTCGACTAACATACGGCACCGAGGCCGTCATCCACGTGGAGATCAGGGAACCCTCCAGGCGGACAGAGATGCCTCTTGACGAAGAAATGAACGACGAAGCTCTTAGGGACGAGCTCAACCTGGTCGAGGAAATTCGACGGGGGAAGCCCTGCGCGAGGCCACTTTGAAACAACGAGTAGCCCTGCGTCACAACGATAAGGTCATCAGACGCGAGTTCCAGATTGGCAGCCTAGTCTTGCAAAGAAAACAGAAAGACTCTCGCGAAGGGAAATTGGCCGCAAACTGGGAAGGACCCTACCGCGTCCAAGGCGCTACAGGCACCGGAGCATATTACCTCGAGTAGTTAAATGGAGAACCACTACCACGACCATGGAATGCTGCTAAGCTGAAACAGTACTATAGCTAAAGCCCTCAACCACTGTGAACTTTTACCGTCGAACATTCACCCTTAGCCAACAAAGGGAAAATCTCGACCACGTAGGCGAGTCGAGGTACAGACCCGACCTACTAACCACCGAGGGGCATATCGTCGTTCACCCAATAAGCCGAACGCCAATGCCCGGCAGGGACACCTCGATAGAGCTCCACTATCGAAGTACCCACATGGAAGAACACCCAGCTTGCGATGGGCAGTTCACGCCGCGAGCGTAGAACCCCGATCTGGGTCATACGCCTAACATGCGGACTCCACTCTGCATAATCGACACATTTCGAAGTGTGTCGAACCATCAAAGGGGTCGAGAGGATATCTTCGCTCGAGCACAAAACTTTATCAAAATGTTCGTTACAGAAATAACAGTCGAGCATACGCCTAGATACTAGCAGATAATTACAAACAAAAGCGTCCATTGAAAAACATGCATAAAATGGATTAATGGTGTACTGACCAAGAAGGCCAGCGATGTTCAAAATTACAATCCATGGCACGACGACCAAAAGAAATCAAGAATAAACACGGGCGCACAGGCCCCAAAAATGAACACGGGCACGCAGGCCCCCAAAACAAATAAAAATCAATATACGAGCACGCAAACCCAAACAATAACTAGATGTTAAGCATTCCCCGGATTATTGGCGTCCACATCAGGAGAGTCAGAAGGAGGCACAACCTGGCCGTCAATAATCTGAGACAGAAATCAAACCCCTTCAGTGTTCAGGCCCGAATTTAGCACGGACAACTGACTCACCGCAGTCTCAAACCCGTCGGCTAAAGCACCAATGCAATCTGACTCGAGGAGATGGATGCGAGCAACCAAATCCGAGCGTGTACGCAAAGCGGCTATCTCCTCTGGCTCGTCAACAGCTAGAAGCATAGCAGCTTTCATCTCCTCAATCTCCCTGGACAACCGTTGGTTGTCGCTCTCCAGCCGTTCCTTGTCGAGTTGGAGGAAATCCCTCTCCTCAAGGGCCTTGTAGACCTTCTCCTTCTCCCCTGACAGCAAGTCAGCCTGTTCACGGAACATCTCCTCGGACCGCTCGAGGGCCGCCTTCAACTTGCGAGATTTGGCCGCAAAAGCCTCCTTCTCCAATTCCAGCTCCCTAACCCGGTCCGTAGAATCTGATCCTTCCCCTGCAAGGACCACATCCATCTCGGCCATTTTCACCACTCCGACTATGCTAGCGGCGAGGTGTTTCCTCCGACCTTCATTGTCGAGCCTCTTGATGATGTCGGCCTCGTTGTCAGACACGGTCAGGGGAAACCCCTCAAAGAAATCATTCTCCACAAAGCAAGGCGGTAAGCCAAAAGCCCAGGAAGCTATAGGCTCATCGACAATTTCCGCTCCGCCCTCTGGCTGACTCCTCTTCCTGCTGATCAACTCAGTTTGTCGCTCGGGGTCGGGAGAACCCGAGGACCCACTGGATCCATCTCTGCCCGAATCAGCAGGAGGGCCCATCCGCGTGGCCTGCTGCGGTCTCACCAGTCTCTTACTTATCTTTTTGTCCTGGGTCAACTTTAGCAACCTCTCTCGATGTTCCGTCATGTGATCTGCAAGGAGAGCGAACTAGGGTTAGCTACGTACGATTAAAGGCAATTAAAAAGGAATAAAAATAAGATCAAAAGCAAGAAACCTAGGAGATCTACGGCTTTCCGTAGGATTGGCATTCAACGAGCGCCTTGGTATTGATAGGGCGCGCCTCGAACGTCGGGTAGCCATCCTCGTCAAGAATGTCGTCCCCTTCCCTCGTGACCCACCGAGCGGGAAAAAAGCCATCAACAAACTTACAAAGGACGACATAAGCCTCCTCATCCTCGGCACTCATACCCTCAGCAGGAGTATGATAGTGCCCAGAACCATGGTCATAATGACCCGAGCACCAATGAATGGGAAACCTGGAAACCCGCCCGACATCGGGAATACCCTCAGCATCCAAACAGGGCTCCCCATTCTCATCGACCACAGTGGCCGGTTCAAACAAAGAATCTAGGGCCGTCTGGGTGGACGGCTGCAGTATATACCATTTGTCTTTAAAATCCCTCACCGAGTCCATGTACATCCTAAACAGTCTCTTCGACTGTTTAAGGGATACCCAGCTATGTTTCCCTCCTCGTGATTGTCGTTGAAAATGGAAAACCCTGAAGAACAGGGGAATCGTCGCCCCAATTCTCAGGAAACGACAAGTTAGCTCGAATGCCCGAAGAAAGGCAATCGCGTTGGGGTGAAGTTGGGAGGGTGCCAGGTTTAAATGGTTGAAAACCCCGACCTGGAAGTCGTTGAAAGGCAACCGAAGACCAAGATCCCGGAACATGGTCTCGTACATGGGGAACGCATCCTGGGTGTACTCCGAGCATCTACGAGCATCCCTCGCCGGCCTCGTTATTTTAAAGTTCCGTTGAAATCCTTCTTGATTACAGCGGTACTCCACGGCGGTATAAGCTTGTCTGCTGCGATGACTATATACCGAAGCAATTCCCCGGGGCTCAGCGCCCACCCAGTCTAGCGTGGGTTCGTCGACGGTGTCGACAAGGGTAATGTTCTCTTCTGCTGTGCTTATATCCTCGACGTCATTACGCCCCGAGGACTCGGGATTGTCGGCCATTTACCTGCAAAGTACAGGAAACCGGTGAATTCGACAGCAAATCCGCGTGCCCACCACAAAGGCGGGGAGAAGTAAGCAACGCTCAGATTGAAACTACAACCATTCGCGAGAGAAACGAGAAACAAGCGGATCTCAACCAAACACCGACACCCCAGCGCCAACCACGCATCAATCATGAACGACACGAGCGTAACATGAGCACTCCGGGCGAATCTTGATTCACGCGACCAAGTTCATAATTTTGCTTACCCGATGCTAGAACACTGCAGGGAGACTAGCCTACGTACTACCGAAAGGATGAATATCCCGGTCAAGTTCATGACTCTACCGACCAAACGCATGAGTGTCGCGGACAAGATCATGAATCATATGCCTAAACTTATGAATGTCTCGGGCACAACCATGAATCAGGCGCCTAGCACGCTTAAATATACTGGGCATAACTTCCAGATACAAGTTTCTACTAGCAAACGTCATCAAAACTATCTACAACA